>CM053787.1:670622126-671167126 GCA_028749045.1 Cupressus sempervirens
TCTCCCCTCTCTCTCCTCCCCATCCACCCTCCCTCAACCTATTACACTTATATCTATTCAATGCACTAAATTTTTTTGTTTACCCCATCTCTTTTCATGTCCCTATTTTACCCTTCTACCTCATCTCCATGTATGATATCTCCTACCCTCTCATACCCTTTCCCATAATTACCATATGCATTTGTATCTCCCTCTCTCTCTCTCTCTCTCTCTCTTCGCACACTTTCTCTCATTTTCTCTCTCTCCCACACATATCTATCACCCCTTCTCACAATATCTTCTCTCTCTCTCTCTCTCTCTCTCTCTCTCTCTCTCTCTCCCCACCCCCCCCCCCATTTCCTACACTTCTTACCCTCTCCTTCTCCCACTCTCCCTCTCACATGCCTCCCCCTCTCTCTCTCCCCCTCCTTCACTCCCTCCCTCCCTCCCATGTGTCACCTCCCCCTCTTCTCACATTCTCTAATTTTCTATCTCTCCCACACATATCTATCTCTCTAATTTATTAGTTTTATGCTTTCCCCTCCCTCCTCTCACAATATCTTCCTATGCTCTCTCTCTCTCTCTCTCTCTCTCTCTCTCTCTCTCTCTCTCTCTCTCTCTCTCTCTCTCTGTTCTCACACTCTCATTTTGTCTCTCGCAAAAATATTTATCTCCCTAATTTATCACTTTAATGCTCTCCCCTCCCTTCTCTCATAATATCTTCCAAGGCTCTCTCTCTCCTTCTCTCTCTCTCTCTCTCTCTCTCTCTCTCTCTCTCTCTCTCTCTCTCACACACACACACACACACACACACACACACACACACACACACACACACACACACCTTCTTATTACTTAATCTTTCTCTCTCAAATGCATGTCTCCTACCTTATATCACCTTATCTCACTCTCTTTCATGCATGTCTCTTTCCTCATTTCACTTTGTCCTCTCAACTTTTCTCTCTATCTCTACCTCATGTTTCTATCACCCTCTCTCATAGTGTCTACTTCATATTTCACCCTTTTTCCCTTGTCTCACATGTCACAGGCTCTTTTTCAAAATTGATTATATGTATATGCTTTGAATTTATTTATAAAACTTAATTTTATTTGTATACTCAACTTTTATTTCAAAACATTCTATTAACATTCAAAATTATCATTACTTCTTGTTGGGTGATGCAACGCGCTCCCCTGCCCATAGGTGGTTAATTATATGGTGTTCCATGTTCACTAAAAGTCATGGCTTTGGTGCAACGGCAAATGGGCCCTACAATTGGTATCAAAGCCTGGTTTTGGCCTGGTCATGGGTTCAAATCTCTCCGGTGCCTTCCCGACCCGTGTAAGCACCTGGTATGCGCATTGAGGGGGAGATTGTTGGGTGATGCGATGCGCTCCCCTGCCCACAGGTGGTTAATTATGTGGTGTTCCATGTTCACTAACAGTCATGGCTTTTGGTGCAACGGCAAATGGGCCCTACACTTCTAAACCTTTGTTTAAGTTTATCTTTATAGGTTTTGACTACATTCGAAGGTTTGTCCAAATTTATAAATTTCAACCTTAGTTATAATTTTTTATGTAATATCTAACTCTTTTTTTCCAATTTTTAAAAATAATTAAATATTTATAAAAACTAAATCTTAAAATTTAAAAATTAATTGATTATATTGCCAATTAAGTGGTGTCAATGATTGACTTAAAATAATAAATAAATTATGTCAACTTAAACATACTAAAAGATCTTGTATGTAAAGATTTCTAAAATAAAATAATATAATGCTTTAACAAAATTTATCTTAGAAACTATTTCATAAAAAGTGTTTTGCAATTTATTACCAAAATTGAACATTTGAAAATTCTTGAAAACTATTTAACAATGCTTAATTCAATTAATTTAATGTTTGGTTTGGTTCAGAATGTAATAAATTATAATCATGTCAGCTTCTATTAAAACTTTTATAAATTCTAATTCATGCTTATAGTTAAGGATATCTGTAGTTATAGTTATTTATGATCTTTTGTAAAAGAAACACCTAATTTTAACCGCTTTTAATATGAAAAACTTTGCAATTCACTCTAGTACTATTATCGTCGAAGATAAATCAAAACTATACTTTTTGAGATCATCTTCATAGAAAAAATTAGAAAAATAACTTTCAAGCCTAAATATTCTATGTACATTTAATTTGATATTTGATTTTTAAACAATATCAAAAGTTGAAAAGCTTTAAAAAATGACAATACCAGAAAACATGGTGGTAGCAAGTCAGAGAGCGTGATTCCTTCACCCCACAGACCAAGGATGGAAACTTGGGCCACACATCATCTATTGTTCATGTAAGCCCTAAAACTTGCCATCGCTTGCTGTTGTTCATGGAAATCATTCTGAATACCTTAATAAAAATCACTTTCATAATTCGCAAATGCTTCTGATCACTATAGGGCCTAAGATATGATAAACCGCAAGGACATCAATTAAACAATTATTGTACACCGTAAATAGCGGTAGGTCAGTGGGCAGAAGGTTAACAGTCTTCCAATATAGGAGAGCCAATAGGTACCATGCAAGCGATCTGAAGTTGCCCTCAATATGGTGGTTCCTATGCATAATTAAGCTCACGCTATAGACCACGGCGGCTGCAGCGATTGAAATGTACGTCTAGTATGTTTTTGAGTCTGGATCGATACGGTTTTGCGGACAATCAATGGCCGACCAGTGGATTTGTCCATAATAATATTCATTCTGTCCATTTGGATTTGAACTGGAGACCAAGTAGTTATATAGCAGAACAAAGAAACTCCTCTGAAAGTTATGCGACTCGAACTGGAGACCAAGAACAAGGTACAGACCAGGAAAAACAAAAAAAAAAAAAAAATTAAACGTTAAAATGTTCTAGCTAAACACTGCTGTCCTTGAGAGGCACGTACTCTCCCAGATACGCCGCCAGAGCCGATTTATCAATGCTCTCATGGTGGAAAGATTTACAGACAAAGTAAAAAACGCTCTCACTGAGCCACCAGAGGAGATTGAATCCGCACTGCAGAGCAACAAGCACAATCGCATTAGCGGTCATTTTACCGGCTCCGATCTTGTGATACCTGCCGTGCACAACGCCGTACTGAAAAGACCCTGAAATTCCTTCCATGATCACCAGATACAAAATATTTAACGCAAGCGCCGTGCCGCGCTTTCCTTTGATCAGATTCTGGCTCTTCTTTAACTTCCCCAAACCCCAACGCTCTTCCAGAACAGAGACCACGCTGGCAACGTGCCAAACCATGCTGATGTACACATGGACCGCAAAGGAAACGACGATGATCATCAGAGATCTGAACAAAAACCTCCCGCTCTTGAGATTCTCCCTTCCGACGATCAAAATCAGCCAGAAGAAGGCGAAAAGAACGGCCACATAGTACGCAAACATGGCTGCAAAATATTAGAGAAAAGTTACAATCAGGCGCTTCCAAACCCTGGGTAAGACGCTCATAACCCTAGCAAAGGACAAAACCAAAAAATATAAAAAATTTAAATAAATGTCAATTCTTTTAAAAATGCTGGACTTTTACGACAAAGCTGCTTCCATTGTAGAAGCCTCTAGCCTTAACTAGATATTCACAATTAAATATTCATGATACATTCCATAGTTGATATATTTAATTTCCAATTTCCTCCTTTTGTGCAAATGAACATGGTAAGAAAAATAGAAAATGAAACACTTAGAAAACTAATCTACAAATCCATTTCTCATCTTAATTTAAAAAAAAATATTCAAACAAATATATGAAATTTGTTAGAAATTACTTATTTATAATTTTCATTAAAAAATTTAAAATATTAAACAGTATAATTGAAACTTTCAAATATGGAATAGTAAACGAGAGCAAAGGACACCCAATAGGCCCCTTCAAAACTTTGAAACTGAATTTAGAAAAGAACATCCAACAAATAAATGAAAAATTGTTGGAAACTTATTTATGATTTTCATTACAAATTTCAGAATATTAAGAAGGATGATTGAAACTTAGAAATATGGAATAGTAAACGAGGGCAAAGACCACCCAATCTCACACATTCCAACCACCTAAGCATGACAGTTGCACATAAATGAGCAGGCAAGACGACACGAAATGAAAACGAAAGAGAAAAGATCAACGGTTGATGGCCATTAGTTAAAATCTTTTCAGTTATTGACAACCTGTACCATGAACCCTGTCTGATTCCAAGCGTTTAATAGGGTTGGATGCCACTGAATCAATTGAATTTTTGTCCTATTTATTTCTTCGTTCGTTTCAAGGCGAAGTATTGGACGGCAAGAAGGAAGACACTTAGGCAGTTTGGGAAAACTTATTATCTGCGCTATGGACACAAATGGAGAACAAGAGGTAAGACAGAGATATGTTTGTTTCTTAACTACAATATCTTTTCCTTGAGTTCGGTAATAATACTCCCTATATCTTATTTTCTATATGCAATTTAGATCTCATTTGGTCTTCGGTAACAATGATACATACATCTATATTTTCTTCTGATTTGAAGGCACGAAGAGATGATTTAAGCGGCTGGAGGAGGATAACCGGAAACGCTATGGATTTACTTGGAAAGCTTGCATACACGGACTTTCCTCTATTTCCTATGTTGTGTGTCCTAACCTACCTTGCTGCCTTGCTCAATTTAATATCCATTATCACCGAGACCTTAGGCACCGCCTGCTTCAGTGAGTTTTCATTTTCTCTTGTATTTTTTGTGGCAAACTTTAGTGTCATATTTCTACTTGTGATCGCTACCTTTAGGGGGTCTAACCGTACAAAGAGCATTGCCTTTTGGACATTGGCGGGATTTTACAATTTGAGTTTGATTGTGCAAGCTTACCTGACGATGCAAAATTGGTCTGCAGTCAACGTCTTTTTAAGATCTGTAGGACTCATAGGTCTTGACTGTACACTATTTTATTATCTCCATAAAGTGAAGGATCGGGATTCTTCCATGTAAAGATTCATAACGTGGATCAACTTTGACATGCTAACGTTGCATGCAAACTTTTATTAACAAATGCTTAATTCTGGATTTATTTTAATAATTCTGATTTTGATTGGTAAACATGTTCGTTAGCATTTATAGTTTATTTTGATGTAATTTATGGTATGCTTACAGTGCATTAGTGTTTCTAATTTCTTTAAAGATTTACTTTATGTGTTCATTAGGGTTCAAATAATTGTAAGAGTTTGGGAAAGAGTATATAAATATTGTTGGAAAAAAGTCAAATAGATAATAGTTATAGTTCTTATGTTCAATTATAATTTTAGTATTCTAGAATAAAAAATTTAATAGAAAATTAAAAGAAGAGCTAAATAGAGAATGGTTAATGACAGTGGTAAATGTTGGAATAGGAGTGAAGTTCTTGAAATTTAATTTAATGTTTAATTTTTCAACTGATGGCTTTATAATAAAGTCTATAGAAATTGAATTAATGTCTTTTGCTATTCTATAATCTATTCTTCTAAATATAATTTCTAAAAGATTGTAATTGAAGTATTGTAATTAGTCAATGGACCTTTCGACACTTGTTCTTTAGTAGAACCCTTGGATACAATTTTCAATGATCTCTTATATATCTTGCTGATTGAAGAAAATCCTTCCTAAATTCTCATTTCAAAAAATGAATGTAGAAACGACAAGAAAGCTCTGATCTTGGTGAACACTACTATGCTTAAGCTGCAATTTTAATGCAGAGTAAAATAAAACAAAGAAACTCCACGTTTACCCTGCCAAAAGAAGATCGTAGTCTTCAATTTCAAAATTAGACTGTGAAGCATTTCTTTGGCATTTCATAGAAAAGGTAGGATGATTTGTGATTTGTAGTTTTATAGAGGAAAGAGTGAAATGTAAACCAAAAATTGAAGACTATAAACATAGCATAGTTCATAGTGTTTCCCTTCCTTGACATCTCGTGTACTGCAACCATTCTTGGCTACAAATATGATTGATAAGTTAATATTGCTGTTGTATAAGAACAAAAACAATTGTCTTGTATTTCAGCTAAAACAGTGTAATGAGAATGTAGCTTTCTAATATATATGAGTTCAGAATGTAATTCTCAAGATGGCTATCTTATTTCTTCTTCTCACCAGTTTCGATGTTGTTTGCAGTGCAATTTTACATTCTCGTGAAAAAAATAGCCCTATTTGACTACAGGTCTAGAACCATAACAATATATATAGTTTACATTTTTCCCTTTGACGAGAAGAGATCATTCCATCTTATATCTTGATCCAAATTAAATCTTGGAATTTAATGTTAGAGATGCACTCTACATCCTCCATCCTTGAGCTTAGTAGTTTCCAACCAAATTATGATACGATTAAGAAAGGAGGTACAACTAATCCAAGAAACTGAAAAGAAAAGTATAGGGAAAATATTGATCTAATAAGCAAATACAATTCTAAGTTACTAGAACTCCAAACCGACACGAACACTGAACAAATAAAAGCATACCTAAAGGAGATTATATGAAACATCATATCTAAGTAGCTAAACCAAAGTAGATAGGGCAGGAACACTGAACAAATAAAAGCATACCTAAAGGAGATTATATGAAACATCATATCTAAGTAGCTAAACCAGAGTAGATAGGGCAGATAGTGGAGTAAAGAGAAGTGAGGATAATAAATCAGACTGATGTCAAAGAAAATGAAAGTACCTAAAAGGTTAAAGAATCTTGAATAAAATTGATGCCAAGAATTCAATAAACTGTAGTGAACACTATCAATCTAAGTTTATAAAGTTAAAACTTGAAGAAAAGGTTATATGCTTGGAAGGTAACCTAATAGGCTCAAAAAAATGCATCAAGAGGGAAAGGCCATAGGAGAGGAGAAAGGAAGTGGCTAAGAAACCTAAGAGACCGCAAAACACAATGAAAGGGGAACTAAAATGGGGAAACAAGCCCAAAAACTCAAAATACTTATGGATACCACTATGACTCAAAAAATAGCCCAAAAATTAGGAAAGTAAGTGTGAAAATGCCCGCAATGAATAAAATAATTTCACGGAATCAGACTCCTCTGTCACAACCCATTCTTGTGTATACTAGATTTCTCCATATATTTATTGCCACATAAATACATGGAAATTGTTTTTTCCCTTTTCTTAAATATCCATAACATCATTATAGGGGTTTTTTTAACTAATGGATAATCGATACTTTTGGGAGTTAATGGGAGATGATGGTAATAACGGGTATTATGAACTACCCCACCTCCAAGCTACACTTTTTAAAAATAAATCCTTTCTTCACCGTCAATAGATAACAGATTCATTTTTCTTTTTAACTGTTTTATTATTAATCGTCGAGGATGAAGGGAGTGGAAGGGTTTTTTTTTTGGCAAGATGTGCGAGTGTAACTGCGAATGGAGGCCCTTGGGTTTTCTGCTCGGTTTCGCTTTTTCGCTCCTTGTCTTCCTCGTTTCCATCGTTAGTGTTCTTGTTAGATTGAGGGATCTGTACTTGTAAACTACCTCAAAGCAGTAGTATGGAATGTGAAAGAGACCCTTTTTGGTGGAAAGAGCACAAATCTGAGGAGCTGCAGGAAGACTGGGAGAAGCTTAGAAACTTGAGCATATGCAACCATCATTAAACCAAGTTCCTTCTTTTAGCTTGCACAACCTTTTGATTCATGTCTTTGTTTGAATGCAATAATATCTACTGTATATTTTGTTGTGTACTTGACAATAGAAACCTTGTATATGGTTGATAGATTTCCTTTAGAATGGACTTGAGTACTATTTGTGTTGCTTATACCGCCTGTATTCCTGTTGCTTATACTGCACGCATTCCTCTTAGAATACCTTGAATGCTATACTTCAACTCTTCATGAGTATTCAATAGAAATCGGTTCCACCAGTTGAGATAATGTTAAAATTATCTTTGATACGTTAAGTAATCATGCTGTAGATGAATACACGGAGAAGTTAAACTTATAGTGATTTGGCTCAAACCGTAAATTAGATGTTAAACTCATTATGGTTGATCCAATGGGTTAAATGAGTCATTGATAAACTCTTAACCAAATTGAATTCTCCAACTAGATAATTATCACTGGACCATCCTATAAATATATCATGTCCTTATTTGTCCAAAGGCTGTGGCGATCGGAACCATGTTTGTCTTGATTGAGAATCAGTTACATTATCAATGAAATGGGATTTAAATGGTTGTGTTAGCACTCCGCTTAATCATTGAATTCACTATCTTACGACTTAGCTGGTCTGGCACATTCTCTCAAACTTTTACGCTACCTCATACTCCAGCTGTGTACCTTGTGATGCCTATAGAATAGTTTTCTTTGAGAATGACAGCTGCCACTAAATTAGCCTATAATATGGAACATCCAAGAACCATAAACAACTATGGAACAAGGTATAAAATTAATAAAGGATCGAAAGTGTGGTTCTGATCTAGTGATCTCATTACTTATTTCCCTATGAATGACTATCAAATGTTGGGATTTCTATAAATTACTTCTCTTAAGCATCTACAACTCTGTTGGGACAACTAGCTATATTAATAATATGTTCTTAAATAGCCTTTAATATTAGAAAGGAAAACAAATCGATTGTTGCAGAGTTATTAAAAAATAATATAAAGTTGAATTGTCTAATATTGAACAAAAGTTTGCTTCCAAATTAATCGTTGTTGTGCATGAAATAGTGTACAATTTAGTGCATATTTTATTTCTCTTGAGTTCAGTTGGAATTGTTGTAGTTTGTACTAAAATAAATTTCTTCTAGATGTAGACCATTATCAACTTTATTGCAAATTCCAGAATTGAATGTTTGTTTTTAACTCTACTATAAGAGAGGAATTGTGTTATAGTAGAAGGACAAAGATCTCTTTGAGAAGGTTTTGATTTTGGAAGGGAATTATATTGTTATTATACTTACCAATATCATTGTTACATTTATACTTCAAGTTGTATAAGAAAGGATTTGATTTTGAGTTAATATAGAATATATCACATTGTTTAATGAATGGTCACACTTGCCTAAGGATATTGGGTGTGTCAAACCAGAGAAGAATAGAAAGGTATGCTTGAAATGTAAATTAAATTTTCTTTTTAAACTATCCTACTACATCATCTACATCTTCCATAAATAGGAGCAACTTGTGGGCAATAGACTATAGTATCTCATATTGACCAACAAATGTATGTTCTAAATCACATATGGATAGGGATCTCATTGAATGCAGTAAAGTGTATCTTAAGTGTTGCAAAAAATACTACATAGGAAAGTGTCTAAAGTCAATCCTATATTAAAATGTATATCAAATTTTATTTACATAGAAGTAATATATATTAGGGTTTTTTTTAATCTTCTTATGAGTAATGAAACTCCTTGAGAACATGGAAACAATTGACATTTTTGTGCTTATTAGTTCACATAGAATATTGTCTACTAAAATTACATTTTTTTGTTCTTACATTGCATGAGTGGGTTTTCATGTTGATATCAGAAGGATGCAACATGTAAATGAGTTCTAGTTAAATGATATCATTGATTGATGTAAGTTAATGATTATTAGGGTTTTTATCCATCGTATGGTAAAGGGTATGCATACAAAATATTATGAAACTCATAATTTGAATAAGTCATGTATATTTTGAAGTACTTGAACATGAAGAGATGATGGTAACTAAGGAAAAGTTATTCATGTTATATTCCCAAACTATGTCTACTGGCACTTGTGCTATCTAACACTTAATGCCACACATTCCATTACTCTTCTCATAGTTTTGTTAGTTTAGAATTTCCTCAATGTCAAGTTGGAATGTCAAGAAAGATTCTAGGGAAGCTCTATACATTTGTAGTAGGGTCATAAAGAACTCCTACAATATTCTTGCCCTTGTGTTCTTAGACAAGTTCTTGAGCTTCTGTCAACATGGTTGAACAAAATCAATACATCTTAGTATTTTGGTAATGAAGTTATGGTTTCCCTTAGATTTGACCGTATATGTATATGTATTTTTTTATATTAAAGTTAATGATAGCTAATCAACTAATGTTGACTGGTCAATATTCAAAAGAATTTGACTCTAGTTATTGAATTTTTTGCATTTTATGGAGATTGTTGATGAGACATTAGTTTTGTAGGGGCAATCCTTCCATCTTTGGTTTTCCCCTTTTCCCTAAGGATAGACTTCAATCTTGGGCCTCTATTAAATGGCCCCCTCTTCAAGTAAGTTTTATCAAACTAAATTTTGATGGCTCCTCTAAGGGTAATCTATAGGATCAATTTTGCTATTCCTGATTATCATGATATTGTTATCTATTTTGAAGCTTTCCCTATTGCTCCTAGTACTAACAATGTTTCTAAAGCTTATGCTATGTTACAAGGTCTTTCTAATGCTAAGATACTATGTGCTCATCATATTCATGTGGAAGGGGATTCTTCTATAATTATTAATGCATGCATTCATAGAACTTCTTTTGCAAGATATATTCATGTCTTAGCATAGATATGGTCCCTTCTTGACTCTTTTGTTGATGTTCTTCTTATCCACACACTCCATGAAGATAATTCTTTACTAGACTTGCTTGATAATTATGGGGTGGATGATTCTCATATTGTTTATCCATTCAATGATGTGACTCTGACATTCCATTTGGCAATTTTCAACTTGATCCAATCTAAGTCTATTTAAATTCTCTGATACATCCTTTGTGGCTTCTCATTATTCTAACTTATTTATTCCATAAGTATGTCATCTTAGTACTATTGATTATTCTGAATTGATGTCAATCTTTTATTTTCTCTTATCATATATGTCAGGACTTCCCTTTTTGCACATGTCAACATTTACTTCTGATGTTTATTTCATGAGTATGTAGGTGTTTTGACAGTTTGGCTCATTTCCACATGATTGTATCTCAACGAATCTTTGTCCTTTGCTTGATATATTGTAATTCATGATAAATATTCTATAATCATGTTTATGAATGGGATATTATTGCTTCCTCCCTCCCTCCTATACATTGTACTTCAAACAATTCGTTTGGCTTATCCCTCACTTTTTTCCTGCTACTTATTTGTCATGGCCTTCAATTGCTATGCAATTTTTGGTTTTCTTTCTCACTCCCATAGTTATCCTTCAAGTTCATAGGTTGGTACTAGTTCTCCCATGCCTTTTTCTCATTTGTGCCATTCTATGGATCTTCCCTATGATGCAGCTTCCCCATCCTCTCCCATTGTATCCTCTCCCCTCTCTATCCTATTGATCCCATCCATGAACATGCTATTATGTTATAGAGTTAATTTTCCCTTTCCTCTTTCTCTCAGTGCAATTTTAGGGGTGGTGACTCATGAGTTTTAATATTGTTTTCTATGTTGTTCTTTTTTGGTTCACCAAGTTGCAGGTTCTTTGGTCGGCTCTTTTCACTTTATATCATCATCGCCCTTTGTGGCCTACTACTTATTGATATAATATACTTGTTCTACTTTCTACTCCAACTCATATTGGTCAGCTACAATTTTTGGGATGTCTGCATGCAACTTTTCATTCTCTTCATGATGGTTTTTCTATGTGTATTAGCACTTGCACAATCATACAAAATCTATGTATTTCCAATGTAATTGGGGTATGGGTGTTCATATTTTTGTATCATATGAGGATATCTTTGGATCTCTTATAAGGCTCTTATTATACTTAGACTTTGTTCCCTACCATTTTGTAAATTGGTTCCTTGGCTTCTCTATCGTTAGGAATTTTGGGTAGTTTTAGGTTTGAATTAGATAAGCTTTATTCTTTTTTGTAATGGGTTATGAATATAGTTTTTTTTCCTGGTTCTTTCTCCAAGAGCCTTTTGAACCAGATGATTATTAACACATATATAAATTTTTTCCTACACACACACACACACGTAAAAGAAATAATAAATACTATAAAAAATTTGACTTTAAAACAATATAAACATCATAATAGTTTTAAATAACAATAATCCTATTAAAAGGTTACAATTAAAACTAAAGTAAAAAGACACTTTGATGGAAATGAAAAATATATTATGAGGAAATAGTAGTATGTGTGAGAAAATACTGACATTGTAGTCTATGTTAGAAAGGTGAATTACATCTGATGGGAATGGGGCATGGCACTCATAGGCTAGTGCAAATATGTTGCACCATAGTCAATGTCATGATAGTGGGCTCCTATACCCAATTCTTTTAGTTGTTGTTTAATTATTTAATTCATGCTTCCCTAATGTTTTATGTATATTAGTTTTCTTGAGTAATATAGAATGTAATATATTACTTCATATTATTGAATATAACAACTCATTATATTATAAATATTTTTCTATTATTATTTAGTAATAGTATCATATTACTGTATTCCTGATGTGCTAATGTAATTGGTTGATCCTATAATTATTTATGTTTCAAATATGTGTATTAAGAGCGAATTGAATATAATTAATATTTTATTCATATATCATTAGTGGTGTTATGCCATTGGGAAGTAAGAATTAGCTGAGATTGATACAAATGAAGTGAGTTGAGTATATTTAAAACTTTTCTTTTGTGTTCAAACATAAGAGTGGACAATGTAATAAGGTGGAAGGTACTTGCAGTAGAAGAAGTTTGTTGACAAATATGTGAGTTAAAGTGCTTGGTTTTGAGGATTTCAAGAACTTGTATGAAACTTAGCCTAATTTTGTAGAACATTTGAAATCTTGTAAAAACTTTATGAAATTTGATTAATATAAGTAGGTTGTTTGTTTCATTTAAGAAGACATGTTGTTCAAATGAGTTCAATTGTGCATATTTAGAGGCTCAATGAGGGGGTATATAATTACAAAAACATATAATGGTGGACTTGAAGGCAATGTTTTGGATTGATAAGATGATAAAATGATTTCTAAAATTTATATTTGGTGATAGATATATAAGGATGTTTAGAAGATAGTGAGGAGTTCTAGAATTTGTTAAGCTCTTAAGGAAAGTAATCGGAATGTTGATTTGTACATACATTTTCCTTTTCCTTGTAGACCTTGGGAAGATATTAGTATGGATTTTGTTTTGGGACTACCTAGAAGTTAGAGAAGGGATGATTCTTTCATTGTAGTAGGTTGCATATTATATAAAATGACACATTTCATACATTGCAAGAAGACATCAAATGCAAAACACATAGGAGACTTAATTATAGAGATATTTTGAAATTACCTAGATTACCTAATATAATTATTTTAAATAGAGATACTAAGTTTATTGGTTATTTTTGGAAAACAATTTCCAGGAGGAAGCTAAATGTTGAACTTAAGTTTGGCTCTACATTTTATCCATGGACTATTGGATAAATTGAAGTTATGAAAAAAATTTTGGGTAACCTTTTGAGATGTTTGATTGGAGATAGATCTACTAATTGGAATTTTATTTTGGGGTAATTTGAGTTTAAATTTAACAATTATGTGAGTAAGAGGACTAAGAAGACTCATTTTGAGATTGTAAATGACATGAGTCCTAAAGGACCTATTCAATTGAGAAGGATTATTCTTCAACCAAAGAATAATTCTTTAGCTAAAGAATTTATGGAATTAATAAAAAAAATTCATTAAGAAGAGAAAATTATTCTATAGGACACTAATCAAGGATATAAAGAAAGAGTACATAAGAAGAGGAGACATAAGAGTTTTGAAGTTGGAGACGAGGTAATGGTAGATTTAAAGAAGAACATATTTATAGTTGGTACATATAGTAAGGTAAAGGTGAATAAGTTTTGACCTTGCAAAATTGTGAAGAAAATATTGGAAATATAAGAGGAGTAACTAAGAGGGGGGTTGAATAAGTTACCACTAAAATAAATCCTAGATCCCTTAGATGCCAACTAAAAAATTTAGATTGATAAAATTGATTACTTTTGATACTCAGTAAGCAAACATAAATTATTGTAACTCAGTAACCAATTATTCTTAAGATGTTATCAGTAATTACTTAACTTTAATTTTGCATGCATGAGAAAAAAGAAATGAACACATAAGACACTAGGATTAAACGTGGAAACCCAATATAGGAAAAACCACCAATCTAACTAGTTACTATTTTTGACTCTTCTAAAGTGAGTCCTATTAGGAGCCAATCCTATAAAAGGTTGCAAAAACACACTATTAGGTGTGACCCTATTAAAGGATTTAGTCACCTTGTTAGGAGTTTCCTTGTAAGAGGTCTTGAGACAATTAAATAGAATTTCCACCTTGTTAGAGGACTTACAAATGGTTGCTTTTGTTTATGTAAAATAAGTTTTACAAGGATCATGAAACCCAAAAGTATTATAGCATATCAAAAATAGAAATATTTAGAAAAGTCTAGCATAAACAAAACTTCTTAACAAAAGCCAATGTTAAAAATCGGCCCACAGCCAGGAACAAAAAACCAACTAGGCAAGGACAACTTGCTACACAAGGAAAGAATGAAGCAATAACCTAACTATCAATTCTCCTTATCAAGAACTTATAGGGATTCTATAGCTTATATGGTCTTCCTATATTTTGCATCCTCTTGGTCCTGGTGTTGAGCATCCACCTAGTCCCTAGTTTCTTTCGGATCATCCTTAGCCTACCCATTTTCTAGGTTGGACTTCTCTAGCATTTCCCCTCCAAATTCGGCACTAATAAGTGATTCACCCAAGCTGTTGATATTTTAGTTCAAGGTATTCAAGGTGGTGATCACCTAATTTTCTAGGTTCTAGTGGAAGAACTCCATCCTTTCGACTCTTTGTTTAACCTTGGTGATCCTATCCTCTTGGTCAGCCTTGTGATCCTGGACATTGAAATTTTGTTGGCTTCCATCCTAGCTTCTATCCTTTTCATTGTGCCCCTATTCACTGCCACTTTTTTAGTTACCTTCCTAGTTTCTTCTCCCCTTGAGTTCTTCAATTTCATGGAATAACCATTTGATAGACCAAAAATTGTCTATCATGCTTTTCCTATCATTGTTTGGAAGGTTAAGCCTAGTTTCCCTTGCGTTATCTGAGATCACAACCAGACCAAGATCAATGAGATCATCATAATGGGTTTTTCCATCAATGTCCTCCATCACTTGAATATTCAAAGGCTCCTTGACAATCCCCAGTTTGGCTTTATTTGAATTAAAATTCCTCCAAGAACTCCTCCTATTTTTTGTTATCACCTCCCCACTTTCTTTTCCCAGAATGTCTATAGTCAGGGAGGAAGTGGGGCCAGGGCCAGGAATCTTAAGAATTTGGTCTCTGGTGTCAAAGGCCCCATCTGCTTTCCTTTTCTTAGGATTCCTTAACACGTTAGCAGAATCGTCCTCCTCTTTTTCACAATCCCTCCCCTTCTCATCTTTCTCATCATCCTCTTCCTACTCCTCTTCCTTTGATTTAGTGTCCTCATCATCATCATTATCCTCCTACTCCTCTTGAGGCTTAGGCTTAGGGGGAATGAGAGGTAAACCTCTCAAACTCTTTCTGCAAAGAATGCGTTCAGAGGGTTTCCTTTCTTCTTTGGATTTAGACTCCTCTTCTTCCAATTTTATGCTCTACACATCCTTTAAATCTGAGCTCCCAATTTCCTAGCATCACCAAGGGATTTTCCCCTAGTTTGAGCCTTCAAATACTTGTAAACTAGGAGGAGTAATCCCTCATGAAGAGCTGAATTAGCAGTGGGTTTCCTCTTGAAACCCTCAATACCCTTGCTCATGGAGGTGAAAATCTAAAAAGAAAAAGACATTTTGATTTTATGCCTAAAGTGATTAAGCAAGACAAAATGATGCATTCTTATCCTATCAAATTTGGTGCCCAGGGAAATATACTCAATGATGATCTTGAGAACATGCCTCCATAGCTTTTTTATTATCTCCATCTCATAGTATGTGTCCACCTTGATGAGCTTATTTAGATCCTTTTCATCCTTTGCAAAAAAATTTATAGCATTTGTTGACATTTACTTATCTCTAAAAAAATTGCTCCCTTCGAGAGGGATTTCGGCAACCTAATATATCAATTCCACATTGAAATGGTGGGTGACCCCATCAAATTCGACTCTCCCATTTTTCTAGGAATCCACCATAACCTTGGTTATCCCCACATTGAAACCATGGAGCTTCTCTAGAAATTGAGAAATTCTGCCCTTTTCTAGTTTGTATCAAACCTTTAGTTTCTCCTTCCCATTGCCTATCTCTCTCAATGACTCCCTCCTATTTCTCTCTCCTGCCATGGTCTCTCTGATAGTAAAATCCCCCACCTGCTCCTAGAATTCTTATAGACCTTGGCCTCGTTCAAACTATGAAACACTAAGATGTTTTTGAAAATACCATTATTAATGGTAGTATTCAAAACAACCCTTAAAACATGTCATACGTACATGCTATTATGGTTTGAAAAGAGTTTTGCATGATTTTTAATAACTCCCCCTCCTATGTGAAATCTTGCAAATCTTTCCATCATTGATTTTGGATTTTTCTAGTACTTCCCTGGTCGTGGTCCTATAATAATGAATTATTTATTTCCATCAAGAAGATGTCGCTTACATGCCATGTCATCTCCAAATTATTGGTGATAGCTTCATTTGCAAACTAGTCAGCAGTCAAATTGGCCTCCTTGTACACATGATTGATAATTGTCATGTTGAACTTGCCTAGGTCAGACTTTAATTTCCCAATTATATTCACAAAGGTCCACAAGGGTGTAGCATGATCATTGAGACAATCAATGATGTTTAATGAGTTCCCCTCCATCCATAGGTTCTTAATCCTAGAAGCTAGGGCCAGCTTAACAATGTGGCTGGTAGCACTAGCTTCAGTGAAATGGTTCATCTGATATCTAAGCAGATAGGAAAAAGTCACAACTCCTCCCCCATAGTTATTTCTGATGATGCATCCACTACCCGTAGGACCTGGGTTCCCTTTAGCGGCCCCGCCAAAGTTGGCCTTGAACCAATTATTAGGGAGAAAAGACCACCTGGCCTCCTATCTTTTCCTATCCCTTTCCATTTTCCTTTTTCTGTTGTTCCCTCTTTCAATATTACCTTCCTTAGTGGTGGTGAAATTCTCCTTCATTAGTCCTTCAATTTTCTTAGCAATGACAAACTAAGGGGATTCCCTGTCTTTGAAGATTTGGTTATTTCACTCTTTCTAAATACCCCAACAAAAAAGTGGAAGGGACTAGGAGTGAATTAATTGGGATATTAAACCATTATGTAAACTCCTACATTGGCAGAAGAAATCTTGAATGTTGGCTAGGGGGCACCAGCTGACCCTAAAGTCTCTGGTAAGGAGATTTCAAACATTGGAGGAGTAGGGAAAATGCATAAATAAATGATTGATCATCTCCAAAGCATGCTTCCATAAACTGCATCTATTGGGGATAGGCTAGCCTCGCTTATCTAGATTGTCTAGAGTAAGAATTTTGTCTTGGAGAAAAAGCTAGAAAATAATATTAATTTTTGCGGTAAGACCAAGGATCCATGCCTTAGCCTAGATGGGTTTCTCCATTCTATCCCACAATGAAAAGTATCTAGAGGCAACAGAGTAATGGCCATTCAAGTTACCTCCCTAAATGACTTCATCCTCATTATTTATGGAAATAGCATTTAGGCTAATCATCAAAGAATTAAGAATGGGGGATATCAAAGACAAGTCCTACCATCCATTATCTATTCTATAAGCATTGGATTTTAGACCATATCTTATTATACATGGCTCTTTCCATCTACCATAATTAGGGTGGTCAATAAGAGGTCCCCAGCTAGTCCAGTCATCTTGCTAAAATAAGATATTCTTACCTTTACTAACTTTTCATTTCACCTTGGACTTAGCCAAAATCATAGCCTTTGGGATCCCATTCCATATGTAAGATCCTTGAGGGTTATTAGCCTCATGAAGCCAAAGGCTAAATGACTACTTTCTCAGATACTTTTCAATCATGATTTCCTTCCATTCTTGTATACTTTGAAAGATGTGCTAGATTTGTTTGGCTAGAAGGGCATTGTTAAGATGTTTGATTTTTCTAATATCAAGGCCTCCATAACATTTGGGAAGGCAAACATGGTCCCAAGAAACTAAATGATGTTTTTTATTCTCTTCAACCCCTATCCAAAGAAATTTCCTCTGAATCTTTTGTATTTCGTTAGCTTGCTTAGTTAGGATCCCAAAGAAGCTTAAAGCATAAATGGGGAGGTTTTGGAATATTGATTTCAGCAAAGTGCATTTCCCTACCTGGCTGAGAGATGCACCTTTCCAACTTGCAAGTTTCTTGTTGAATCTATCTATGATATTGTTCCAAAAAAATTCTAAGGGTTTGGAACCCAAAGTCATACCAAGATAACTAGTAGGAAGAGTGCCAATACCACTTCCCAGTTTACAAGAAATTTTTGTTTGTCTCTACAATAGAGTATTGATGAACTAGACTCAACTCTTGTCCTAGTTGATAGCCTAGCCAGAATCCTTGCTATAAGTATTTAGCAAGCCCTTGAATTCTCTAGCCCCTTGGACCATGGCCTCACCCCCCAAAATAGTATCATCCACAAATTACAAGTGGGTGAAAGAAATATGACCAGATGAAGACTTGATACCTTGCAAACTCTGGTCTTGTCTTTTTCTTAAAATGAGTCTTCCCAAACATTCAACCAAAATGATGAAGAGAATAGGGGATAGGGGATCACCCTCTCTCAACCCTCTCGAAGGGAAAAAGAAATTTGAAGGGGAGACATTAACTAGAACAGATGAAGAAGGGGAAGAAATAAGCTAAGTAATGAGTTTACAAACTTGGGAGTCAAAGCCAAAATCCTGGAGGACCACCATTAGGAAATTCCAATCCACCCTATCATAAGCTTTGGACATATCAAGCTTGAGCAAAAAGCCTTCCCTCTTTCCAGCTTCAAGAGAGTGAATCATCTTGTGCACCATGATAATAAAATCTAAAATCTATCTCCCTGGAACAAACCCAATTTGTTGAGAGGAGATGATCAGGTGAAGAACTCTAAGAAGCCTAGTACTAAGGACCTTGGAAATGATTTTGTAGAAGGAGGTACAAAGGCTGATGGGCCTAAATTTATCCATCAAATCTACCCCTAGGATTTTTAGAATGAGGACTAGAAAAGAGGCATTGAGTTTTTTCCAAAGGTTTTAGGCCTCGAAGAATTCTTGCACAAATTTCACGATGTCCCCTTTGACCACTTCCTAGTAGACTTGGAAATAGAAAGTTAGGAAACCATTTGGGCCAAGGGCCTTATCACTTGGGAGAGAAGTGAGGGCTTGAAAAATTTCCTTTGGGGTAGGAATAGCTTTCAACATAGAGTTATGATGGGCTTGCAGAATAGTAGGAATAGTAGACAAAATATCCTCTTGATTAGACCTTTAGAGAGTATGATCCTTAGAGATGAGAGAATAGAAAAATTGCACTACTTCATCTACTATCTCATTTTCCTTAGATAACAAAACTTGTCCTTTCCTGATGCTAGAAATCTTGTTAATAGCCCTATGTTTTAAGGTGGTTAAGCGGAAGAATTTGGTGTTCTAATATCCTTCTTTAAGCCAATTTACTCTTGATCTCTACTTCCGAAAGTGTTCTTCCCTAGTAATGATTTTATGAAGGTCAGAGAGAATGGACCTTTCCTCCAACTAGTTCTGATCATTATGACCATCTTGCTAAATCACTTCCTAGATAATACAAAGTTAATTAGTCCTCACATCCTTTTCCTAGAAAATGTGGCTGAAGTCTATTTTGTTCTAGATTTTAATATTTCTTTTCACATTCTTCAATTTTTGAGCTACCCTAAATATTATAGTACCCTCCGTCTCAATGTTCCACCATGAAGAAATCTTGGCTTCCAATGCTGGGTGAGAAATCCACATTTTCTCAAAATGGAAAGGGAAGGACCTTTTGAATGTTAGGGGACAAATAGAGAGAGAAATGGGGGAGTGGTCTGATCCCATTCTAGGGAGAAGAGAAAACTTGCAAGAGTGAGTTTAGAGCAAAATAGGGTAAATAAGGGCTCTATCAAGATGGACTTGGATACAATCCCTCCTAACTCTCCTGTTAGACCAAGTGAATTTGCTCCCCATAAGATCAACATCCATTAAAGCCAAGTTGTGAGTGAAGTTTGAAAGATCTAACTTAATCTCTTGATCTGGGGTGATCCCTCCACTTTTTTCATCATTAGTTAGGGGGGAATTAAAATTGACCATTATAATCCCTTTGTTTATGTTGTTGGAATTGATAACCTTTGTAATCTTAGCCTAGAAAACGTGTCTCTCTATTTTGGAATTGGGAGCATGAAGGTTTAAAATTAACCAAGATTCATTACTATGCATGTGGGATAGTTTGCATCGGAGGGAATTATCGACATTGTAAATAGTAAAAATGCTAAAAGCTTTGCTATTACAGAGGATCAACACCCCTCATGCAGCTTCCTCTGAGTCTATGGCCTCAAACTCATGTTTTTGTTGAAGGAGATCTTTCCTACCACATCTTTTCTCATTTTGGTTTCTTGAATCAGTAAAAAATCTAGTCTTTAATCTCTGATCATGTTCCTAACTAACTCTTTTTTGTGAGCCCCATTTAGGCCCCTTATATTCCAAGAGATGATCTTCATTTGTTACTTCTAGAGTATTCCTTAATGGTTCTCTAGCTCCCATCTACCAAGTTCTTTTTGGCCTCTTCCTATAGTAACTAGTTTAAGTTTTTTCTTCATGGAGTCTTGATGTTAACCCCAACATCAACCTTAACCCAGCTTCTAGTTGTCACTGGACATAGAGGAGGATTGTCATAGTTCTTATTCTTTCTTTTAACCATACTCCATCCATTGATATTGTCTTAAGAGCAACTGTCAATTCATTCTTCCCATTGTGAGATCTTTTTTGAGGAAGAGTTGTTTAAAAACTCTATGATCTTAGTTTTTAGGTCTTCAAAAACTACTCTATTTGTCAGAGGCCCAAGACTTCCCACCTGACCAAACCCATTACTAAGAGCTTCATTCGGGGGGTCTGTGTTAGAGATCGTTGGAATCTCCATCTATGGGGTCTCCTGCCTTCCTTCCTTTTGCTCCTTCTCAAGAATAAAATTATCTTCTACCATAGCTATGGCCACACCAATTGGGCCATCCTTCAAAGGCTCCTTTGGAGCACTACCATGGAGGCTAACTTGAGTATTCGAGATAGGGAGTGATGGGAAATTACCTTAGACTCCATCCTGCGTGGTAGAGTTATTCTTAGCCTGCTTGCCATCCTAATTCTCTAGCTTCTTAGCAAGTTTGCATCTCCAAATCGATTTCTTCCTTCCCTGGACAGAGGTTCTAGAGGTTTTAGATTTCTTCTTTATTTTGGCCAAGCTAGTAGGAACCTAACTATTCTCCTTCATAGCCTTTGGGCACTAATTTTCTTTATGACCATCCATCAATCAAAGGAAGTAGCAAAAGGCATAGTTTCATAGATCAATTTTTGGGCATGCACCCCAAGTTTTGAGTGGAAAGCCACAATTTCTATTGGTCCGCTGCACAATAGGTGTATAATAGTAATGTTTTAGGCTATGCTTAGGAATAATATATTCATACTAAGGACTATTTCTCCCACTGTGAGTTGCATTTAATCTTCTCAACCCAGGGACATGTACTTGAAATGGTCGGCACAGTATGTGCACTAGGTCTCTTAATGAGTCACTAAACTTATGTTGCAAGAAAGTAAAATGCAAGGAAAAGAACTTACACTATTGCTATAGGAAACTAACACACTTAACTCTATGAATACTGGAAATAAAATGAAAGGATAACAAATATTCCAACTTGGTTCATCCACTATAACTATTCTCACATATGGTATAGGAACATTCACAAAGTGCAATGCTATAGGAAGGAACTTACAACTTCTACTTATGAAACTAAGAATGCTTGGAAATAAATCTATTCTATCCTAATTTAATCCACCTTTCAAGTGGCCCTCCTTGGTCAGCTTCACTAAACTACTAACACAAGATAGAAGAAAAACACTATTTTATTAGATTTTAGAAATTCATTGCATAACACAAAACTGAAAAAACACAACTTTAAAAGTAAACAATCTATTCTCATAAACTATTTCTTCTAACTAGCTAAAAACTAACACACTTAGGTCGATTCCTATATATATAGGAGATCAACACTTATTCCATAATTGAAAAAAAATGCCCTAGCTTTAAATCTATAGGAGAGAAAATAGGAAGATAACAACTGAAGGCAGGAAGATAACAACTGAAGGCAGGAAGAAGGAATAACAGCTTGAGGAAGGAATAATAAAGTCTAAACATCCACATGCCATAGAATAAATGCAAAGAAGGGAATAAGTCTACATAGCTCCTACTTGCTTGCTATCATGTCTTCTAGAATCATTATAACTTCTCTCCATTGTGGTTGCTCCTTAGCATTCTCTTCTTCTTGAATGTTGTTGGTGGTCAACTTTTGAATTCCTCTAATCATTTGTTAGTCTTCATTAATAGGTTAGTTTCAATACAAAGACATGTTTGCAAATAAACATTTATCAAATTAAATTCAAACATAAGAACTCATATTTTGATAACTATATGAAATACTACATACTATATATATTACTAGCAAAAAGTTGGCATAGTTTCTACCCATAGGTTTATGATAGGTTTGGTAAACATAGGCCCACAAATGTTTTGACAAAGATAAAATAGAGTATGAACAAAGTATCTTAAAACTATTATGAAATAAATGAAAATTTTGGTCTCATCATCTGCCCCCTACTAAACTAATGCTTGTCCTCAAGCATTGAAATTCCTTGTGAATGATCTGAACTCTCCAACTACAGGCAACCTAGTCACTTCAGCAATGCATTCCTCTATTGCAATTACCTTTAAACCCTAAATGGAAGTTGCACCCTTGTCAAATGTCTTTCTAAATTTTGTGGCTACCTCCTCATCAAATGTAGTCAAACTCAGAAAATACCTTAGCCATCCACATGCATCAAACCTTCTCACAGCTTCTACATCCAAGAGTAACATAGTGTGTTCCACTGATTCTCTCCTCCACAATTTTCCACCCATTCTCTTAGCACTTCTTTTGTTTACTCTATTTTCCCCTTTTTGAATTTAAGCTTCAAATTGCTTTGTTATTTTGTGGACTTAACTAATACTTCTTTGTTTAAACTAGGAAATTAATGACATAACAAATTGTTATATGCAATAATATGACTTTTAATGAAGGAAAATCATGAATATGTGTGAGAATCATCTAAAATTGGGGTTCAGATCACAAAAATAAATTTAAACATAAGTCACATCATAGCTTGACATAGAAAATCATTCAAAAATAGAGAGTATGACACCTTACTTGTCTACTTATGGCAATTAATTTTCACTAATGAAGGGAATGTGAAGATTTGGAAAAATCTTTATAGGTAAATAAAAATGCCATTAGATATTAGTGACCTTCCCTACCCCCTGCTAAATTTGGACAAGTGTCCACACTTGTCAGACCTAGTATGGGTAATGGATTGACATAACACTACCATCATATAAATTATGTAGTGTTAAATATAACTAACAAAACTTGTAGACTATAAGTGAACAATAATTTGAAAATGGTATAGCTGTCATTCTGATTATCACACATACCAGAAAGGTGGCCATAGTGATATTAGGATTGACAGTGTCTATCAACATCTTGCAGGGTTTATTGAAAGCATGAAAAATTGATAATGTGGAAAGTGGATTGATGGAAGATAAATAAATGAGATGAGGTGGATGGGTGGAAGGTAGAGAGATGGGATGGAAAGAAAAGTGAACTTTATGTGAACATAAAGTCTTTACTATGAGTATGAACAAAGAAACTAATGTTGAAGGGTGGTAGTTAGAAGGTTGACACCTTTGGCTGTAGGAAGAGTTACTTGATTTGATTTTGAATTTGGCTGTTGAAACTCCTATAGGAAGTCTAATTTTGTTTGGGGTCATTTGCATAATTTCAATCAGTGACCATTGACTAATAGCTTGAAAGGTATCAGATCAATGGTAGTTAGTTGAACAGCTCCATTGTTAAGGACATGACTAATTTCATATGGTCCTAGCCATCTTGTTTGCAGCTTTCCTGGCATATCTTTAAATCTAGAATCATATAGTACTACCTAGTCACCAACTTGAAATTGTTTATTGATAATATGAGAATCATGTCATTGTTTCCTTTGTTTCTATATTAGTTTAGTCTATTCCAAAGTAGCTATGTCCATCTCATCTAGAGAATTAAGATGTAGAAGATGATCTCTTTGTGCTATAGGAAGTTCAATATCTAATGCTAATGTTGTCCTTAGAGTTTTATGTTCAAATTGAACTAGAAACATTGCTACCTTACCATATAAGAGCTCAAATGGTGTGAATCTTGTAGTCTTCTTCCAAGTTACTTTGTAAGCGCAAATAGCTTCTTGTAATCTACTGGTCCAATCCCTTTGGTGCAAATGGATTGTTTTTGTTAAGATGTTCTCTAGCTCATGGTTTGTGACCTCTACTTGTCCATTAGCTTGAGGATGATAAGGATTGGATTTTTGGTGCCTAATGTTATACTGTTTCATCAACTCTAAGATCATATTAGACATGAATTGTGCACCTTGGTCAATGACTAGCTCTTTGGGTACACCATAGCAAGTAAAGATCTCTTCATAGAGAAATTCAACAATTTTTTCATCATGATCATGCTTCATAGCCTTAACTTCAACCCATTTTGTTAGGTAATTAGTGCACACAAGAATATATGATTTCCCATTGGATGGAGGATCAATTGGACAAATGAAGTCCATTCCCCATTTGTCAAATGGTGCTAATACCATCTAAGGATTAATAGGCATTTCATCTATTCTTGTTGGCCTGCTCATTCTTTGACACTTGTCACATTTGTTGGTATAGTTAATTGCATCCTCATGAAGTGTAGGCCAATAATAACTAGTTGTAAAGAATTTGAAAGCTATTCTTTTTGCTTCAAAATATCCTCCACATGGTTCATTATAACATGCATGTAGAATGTTATACGTCTCATCTTCTCTCACATGTCTTCTCATAACTTGATCAAGTCCTGTGTAGAACAAGAGATTGTCTATCTAGGAGAAATAGAAACTTTTCTAAACAAGCAACTTCTTTTCCTTGTAAAAAAAATGTTTTGGTATTTTATTGGCTGCAATGTAGTTAGCAATGTCTGCATACCATGGAGTTTTAACAGCAATATGAAACAAATGCTCATCCCAAAATGCATCATCTTCCAAGGTAGTGTCAATATCATCATGATGGATTCTTGATAAATAATCAAGTACAACATTGGCTTTTCTAGGCTTATCAACAATAGTTATATCAAATTCTTGCAACAATAGTAACCATCCATCTAACCTACTTGTTATTTGTTCATGAGATATTTAATTGTTGCATGATTAGTATGAACAAATATGGAATAATATAGTTAGTTATGTAATGCCAAAATTTGTTGAGGGCATAAACTACTACTAACAATTCCTTTTCAGTCATAGTGTAGTTTAGCTTTGGTCCATGAAGGCTCTTACTGATATAATAGATTGCATTTTCAAGATTTTGGGATTGTTGTGCTAAGATTGCACCTATTGCATAATTAGAGGCATTGTATATATATGAAAATGTAAGTTCCAATTAGGGCCTTGTAAGATGGGACCTATAGTCAAAAGTTTCCTAAGCTCCAAGAAGGCTTCATTGCATCTAGATGTTCAACTAAATTTAGCTTCCTTTGTGAGAAACTTATACAAGGGACTAGCTATTTTGCTAAAATCTTTTATAAAATGTCTATAATATCCAGCATGACCTAGAAAAGATCTTACATCTTTTGACTTTTTAAATATGGGCAATGTTTGGATTACCTCTATCTTAGCTGGATCCACTTGTATTTCTATAGTAGATATGAAATGGCCAAGTACTACACCTTCCTGCATGAGAATGAAAGACTTTTTACTGTTAAGTGCTAAATTATGTTCTTGACATCTTACCAAAAAAATTTCAAGATTCACCATTGCTTCTTCAAAAGTGACTCCAAATGTTGTGAAGTCATCTATGTAGATTTCCATACAATCATGTGATATATTAGCAAAGTTGCTAATAACTGCTCTTTGAAATGTTGCAGGAGCATTACATAGACCAAATGGTAAAACAAAGTATGCAAAAGTACCCCATGGACATGTGAGCATGGTTTTATCTTGATCTTCAAGAGCAATATTGATTTGGTTATAACCACTATATCCATCCAGAAAATAAAAATACTTCTTTCTAGCTAGTGTGTCCAGATCTTGGTCTATGAATGGTAAAGGAAAGTGATCCTTCTTAATAACTTTTTTCAAGTCTATGTAATCTACACAAATTCTCCATTTTCTTCCCTTTTTAGGCACTATGACCAGGGTTGACACCCATCTACTATCAGATATAGGATAAATAAAATTGGCATCAAGCAATTTTTGCAATTCAACTTTAAATATCTCTCTAAGGCTTGGATTTATTCTTCTCTGGGGTTGATGGAGTGGTAGACAACCCTAATTGACATATTTCCTACGAGTGCATAGTGTAGGACTCAATCCTTTCATATGACTATAGTCCCATGCAAAGTCCTTTTCATTCATTTGAAGTAATTCTTTTAACTATTCCATCTGTGTGGGTGCTAATTTGGGATTAAAATAGAAATTATGACCTTTAGTCAGTTCAACAGTGGTGGCAGACTCTATCATAGCAAATTTATGGATTGGGCTTGCTTCTAATTCACAAGGTAAAAGTGGATAAAGAATTTTAGGTTCTTAAAGAAAAGTACAATTCTTATCACACTCTTCATATGTGATTAATTCTAACATAGAACTTTCAGATACACCTTTTTCTACCACACAATTGTTAGTGAGGACACTCTAAAGTATTGAATCTTCCTCTTACAATTTTAGAAAAGACTGTCTATGTAACATCATGAGCTATACTATGGAGTTTAACTCTTCTTCTTCATCTCCTAAATTTGGCCAAACAGATGTGCTTAGATTTGGTAATGGTTAGGCTGGAGGATATAAATCAAATTTCTTTGTTGCTTGGCCATTTGAGATGGTCATATTCCCTAATCTATAGCTTATGTTCACATTAGCTATGGCTAACCATGGTCTACCTAAGATGATAGGGTAACCAAATAGATTAACTTTGGGGGATAAAATATGAAGTCTACAGGATATTCTAGAGAATCTAGGGTTACAACTATGTTTTCTATCATCCCATTAGGGGTAACAGTATAACTATTTGTAAGTTTTAGAATTGTTGGCATAGCCCTAAATCCTTCTATTTGCAACTTCTTCATAGCATCCTTGGTCATAAAATTTATAGCAGCTCCAAGATCTATTAAATCATTTTTAACAAACTGCCCATTTATACTGACATTCACTACTAGACTTCTTGGATCAAAACATTTTGGTGTAATCAGTTTCAATAGCATAATGTCAGCCAATTATCCCACAACATGGACTGTGGTGGGGTCCTTTTTTTTCCTTCCAATCTTCTTCAAGAAGGCTTCTCTAATAGCTTTTCCAAAAATTGGAACATTCATAATGGCTTAAAACAAGGGTATTTGGACATGTATATTTTTCAACTAATCAACAATATTACAAGGTTGTTCCCCTTTTTGTTTGCGTTTCTTTTGTATCAACTTTTCAAGAAAAGGAAGTTCCACTACTAGTTGAGTTGGGGTTGGCATAGCAACATTGGTTGAGTCAATAGTTCTAGCAACTAAGGGTTCTGATGCTACAGGAGAATCTGGTATCTTAGTTATAAGAGGTGGTTTAGGAACTAGTAAAGTCATACTAGATCTCAAGTGTATATTTGTAACACCTGAAATGTAAGTAGGATACTATTGAGCATCAACACTATACATGGGCTATTGTGGCTATTGGCTATTTGGGTTTGGCTGAGCTTGTGAAGGTAACTATGTTTTCTTTTGAGGTCTAGGATTTGTAGGTGGTGGCATTAAAGTAGGTTGCTAAACTGAAGGTGGTAATTGTGGAGCATCAGTATTTTGGTTAGGCCATTATTGGGATCCCCTCCATTGGTTCATAGACTGCCAATTCCCTTGGGGTGGTTGCCATTGGTTCTATTGGTTCTTCCATTGGTTACTCTATTGGTTAGGCCAAGATGGTTGGGAATTTTGAGGCCATTGGGATTGTTGTTGGTTGTTTTTCCCAGCATTGTTCCAATTGGGTTGATTTTTTTGAGGACCTTGGGGATTATAGTTTTACCATTGATTACCATATGAATTTGAATTTTACAAGGGATCTTGAGGCATAACTTGATGTTGGGCCTATGGTCAGTGTTGGGCAATGAAGAATACTTGCTCATCATCTCCATCTATCTTGACGTATTCAGTTGGAAGATGTTGGTTCTCCATGCTTGCAACCAATTTACATTGGCAATCCTTCTTTTGCTTCTAGCAATGAGGGGATTATTCAGCTAGTTCTAACTCAGCTTTGGCTTGCTTCTTCTTTCCAATCATTATGTCTAGATGTGTATCGACATCATTAATGATGTCTTGTTTGAAATCTAATGATGGGTTAGATATCTCAAGCTTTGAAATTCCTTGACTAATTCCTTTAGTTACTATGGAACCAGGTCCTTGGCCTTTCTTCATGGTTGACCTTGAATGGTTTTGACAGATCTTCTTGAGGTCATCCTAGGAAGCTTGATACACATCACAACCAACCATTAGGTCTAATGCTTCTAGACAGTCATCATTCACACCTCTCAGAATGACTAGCTTTTGTGAATCCTCAAATAACACATGTTGAGGGTTCTTCTATAGTGTATATAAAAAATGAGAAACATAGTCTTCCAATGTTTCTTCCTCCTTCTGGGATATCTTGAAGAAATCATCTCCTCTTCAACCAAATGGTTTGCAATACTCTTTGTACTTATTCAGAAATAGGGTTTGCATCTTATCCCAACTTCCTACTACATTCGCTCCTAAGCCCATGAACCATCATAGAGTTGATTCTTTCAATGTTGCTAGAAACAATTTAAGCTTATGGTCATTAGTATTGTAGTCAAAACTATGACAAAGTATGTCAAATTTGAACAAGAAAGTATTAGAGTCTTCAGTTGCAAGGCAATAGAACTTTGGAAGGATAACTATAGGTATGTTCTTGAGATTATCGGTAATTACAAGGCCTGGAAGAGAAAATGAAAAAGTAGGTTGTGCCATGACTAGAGGTATTAGATTGTGAGGTTGGTGCTAAAAAGGGACATTGGGTACTAGATTATTAAATACTAGTGGATTCAGAGTAGCATTATCAATCAAACTAGCCAATACTTCAGTGAAAGGTTGAAGACTGCTTGTATCTATTTGTGTAGCTCCTGATTATATGTTGTGGAAAAAATAGGGCTTGCATCTTCAAAATGTAACTCAACTTCTTCTTCTTCAATTTCTTTGTTCAATTTAATAGACTTTTGTGGAAGAAATCTTCCATACTCATCTCGTTGTCTTCCTCTTCGATGCACGCAATTAAATTTTTTCACACTAGTGAAAGAAACTTCAGACTAGAGGTTTTTGAAGAAAAAAAAAACATTATCTAAGAACTATGACTCAAAAATACTCCTAGCTTGACACCATCCCCAGCAATGACACCAAAAATGGTCCACCTCACAATAGGTGTATCCTAGTTATGCTCTAGGCCATGCTTAAGAATAATATATTCATACTAAGGATGATTTCTCCCACCATGAGGTGCATTTAATCTTATCAACCCAGGGAGGTATACTTGAAATGGTCGGCACAGTATGTCCACTAGGTCTTTTAATGAGTCACTAAACTTATGCTATGAGAAATTAAAATGCTAGGAAAAGAACTTACAGTATTGGTATAGGAAAATTACACACTTAACTCTATGAATACTAGAAATAAAATGAAAGGATAACAAATATTTCAACCTAGTTCATCCACTATAACTGTTCTCACAGATGCTATAGGAACATTCACAAACTGTGATGCTACAGGAAGGAACTTACAACTTCTACTTATGAAACTAAGAATGCTTGGAAATAAATCTATTCTATACTAATTTAATCCACCTTCCAAGTGGGCCCCCTTGGTCGGCTTGACTAAACTACTAACACAAGATAGAAGCCAAAAACTATTTCATTAGATTTTAGAAATTCATTACATAACACAAAACTGGAAAAACACAATTGTAAAAGTCAATAGTCTATTCTTATAAACTATTTCTTCTAATTGGCTAAAAACTAACACACTTAGGTCGATTCCTATATATATATAGGAGATCAACACTTATCCCATAATAGAAAAGTAAATGCCCTAGCTTTAAATCTGCAGGAGAGAAAATAGGAAGATAACGACTAAAGGTGGGAAGATGGAATCATGGCTTGAGGTGGGAATAATAAAGTCTAAACATCCACTCACCATAGAATAAATGAAAATAAGGGAATAAGTCTTCATATATCCTCCTTACTCATTGCTATGTCTTCTGGAATCATTGCAACTTCCCTCTGTCATGGCTACTCCTTAGTGTTCTCTTCTCCTTGAATATTGTTGGCACTCAACTTTTGAATTCCTCCAATCATCTTTTAGTCTTCATTAATAAGTTAGTTTCAATAGAAAGACATGTTTTCAAATAAACATTTATCAAATTAAATTCAAATATAAGAACTCACATTTTGATAACTATATGAAATACTACATACTATATATAATTCTAGCAAAAAGGTGGCATAGTTTCTACCAATAGGTTTACCACAGGTTTGGTAAACATAGGTCCAAAAATGTTTTGACAAAGATAAAATAGAGTATCAACAAATTATCTTAAAACTATTATGAAATAAAGGAAAATTTTGGTCTCATCATCTAGCATGTTCATTCCTTCTCTAACCCCTATGTAGATGCATGCATAGTTGAGGCATCTTTTGGAGGTAGTGATTGGATCAGTAGATAGAAGTTTTCCAAAAGACATTTCTAACCCCACAAAAACATCTATGTTCTAGTATTCTGAAGTCAGTTTGGGCAATCTAACTCAAATAGTTACTTGAACAAAAAAAGAGTCATTCAGATTCAGCTTGGAAGACCACTTCTGGAGGACAAAACTAGAACGACCAATAGCGCATTGACCTTCATTGAGAATGGAAGAAAGATCTTCCATACAGGTGAACTCAAATGATAGAAAACCCTTAGCTATGGCCGTGACTAAATCATGACCTTTAAGATCCCATTTCTTCTTAATAAATTCCTCACAAGATCAATGTTTGATCTAGGCCCCATAAATTTGCTAATCAAGGTAGAAGCCATGGATTGAATGTTGTGATCCACGATTTCATCTAGGATGGTAATGGTACAAGATCGTTTCTCCATCTCTGGAAGAATCTTAACAGGTGAGAAGGAAGACTTACATGAGGGCTTGATTCTAAAAAGGGAAGACCATTTGGTTGACTGACCACCTTTAGGAACCAAAGGGATCTTGTCCACTTCCTTGGGGGGAGCATCTAGGTCTCCATCAACATTTTTTGATAATTTTTCTATACACGACCCCTAACCATCCTCCTTCTATGGCCCGTGCTCTAGTCTAGGGTTTTGATTTTGATGATCCAAAGGGATCTCACCCTTTTCAGAATTCAAATTTTGAAAGCCTCCCCAACCACTGCTCATGATCACCATTATTTAAAAATGGTTGTTAAACCAACTTTGTTAAGAGATTTTGGATCACTACTATAATGGTTAAAAAGTAACAATGAATTGACCTGATTGAGAAGCAACTAAATTGGTGAATACAAATCTCTATTTTGGTTTATACTTGATCCTTCCCAATTGAATTGTCACTTTTTTGTTCTAAAAGAATACCTAGTTATCCTTCAAGTTTTCTTCCTCTCTTCTTATCTCTTATAATTCTTTCAACTTGCATACATTGAGATCACAACTTGACCTTTTACTTATACCTTCCAAATTGTCAAGTCAACTCAAATACAAATCAAAATAACCAATATCCATTACCATACTTGGCTAGAACTAATAGGTAAAAAAATCAAATTTCACATGCCAAAATAATAAAATCCTTCATTAGCCAACCCAGCTTGGTAGAAATTAACTCTAAAGTGATTTCCTGTGTTAACTAACATAAGCTTGGTTAATAGTACAAACTTGGAAAAATCCTTTGGTAATTGAGTGAACTTAGTTAACACTAACTTTGTTCAACTTTCCTTCATTAACTGAGTGAGCTTAGTCAGCACTCTTTTTTTGCATAAATTCCTTCAATACCTAAGCAAGATCAATAGATAGTGCCTTTGTACAACTAAACTCAAGAACACTCAGTAGATAGGGAAAACTATCTTCATTGACCAAATGAGCTCGGCATGTACTGATCATCAACTGATATGACATTTGAATAACATAAAAAAAAACACACAATTAATCAATTTTATCCAGCAATCTCCGCCTTTGGCATTGATGGCAACACAACATGTAATAGTACAATAAAATTTGAGAACAAGAATCCCTTTGTCAGAAAGTTTCTCCCTCTTTTATTTTACATAGAAAACTTCTCCTATATTGTAGTACTCTCCCTCTATGAAGGAACTACTTAACTTCTCCTTCTTGGAGTGACAAAATTTCATAAAGATATGACCTTAAAATTCTCACTCTTTGACAACATATGCCAAAGAAAATTCTAATTAGTGTCAATGTACCTTGAATATAGATTCATTTGCGATGTGTCCTTATCAATACTACATCAACTAACTGATTTTCAACTTAGTTCCTATTGATGCATCATTGATCTTTATTCAGTGAGCTTCAGATAGGGGAATAACCCCTAGCTTACCTCTTAGATATAAAAATGCATCCTTAGGTAATGGCTTGGTGAATATATCTATAATTTTTTCTTTTATATGCACATATTCCAATCTAATTTCTTTGTCCTATATTAATTCTCATACAAAGTGATATTTTATAGAAATGCACTTTGTTTTGGAATGCATCACTAGATTCTTTGATATGATGATTGTGCTGGTGTTATCACAATACATGACTACTGGGTCTTTGATTTCAACCTTCATTCCTTTCAACAATTGTTTAAACCAAACAATATTAGAATAGTTTACTACTACTGCCACATACTCTTTTTTTTTGTGGACTGGGATGTGTAGTTTTGCTTCTTGCTTGTCCAAGATACCATCCTTTTACCAAGAAAGAATGCTCCACTACTAGTTGTTTTTCTCTCATTAAGATTTCCTTCCTAGTCAGCATCAGTAAACACTTTTAAGTCAAGATTTCCTCCAATTTTTTATAATAATCCATAGTCTTTAGTACCTTTTAGATATCTCAAGATTCTCTTGATTGTCATCATGTGGTTTTCTCTAGATTTTGCTAAGAATCTTTCCACTATCCCAGCTTCCAAGGTAATATCAAATCTTGTCCATACTGCATACCATAATTTCCCAATCACTGATTTGTATAAGGTCTAATCTACTTCTTTTGAGTCATCATCTTTGGTAAGCTTAAGTCCAATATACATACGGGTTCCAACTAGTTTTGAATCTTCTATTCCAAACTTCTTGAGTATCTCTTTGATATACATATATTGAGTGATAAAGATACCATTTTGTTTTGTTTTTAATCTACAATCCAACAAAGAATTTTATCTCACCAAACATGGAGATATCAAATTCTTTATTCATTTGTTTTGAAAATGCTTTGCATAAGTTATCATTTATTGTAAATAGGGTATCATCAAAAAATATTTCTGCCAACATAATATTGTTATCGAGTCCTTCCTTGATATACAAACTACTGTTATCATTTGTTCTTTGAAAACCAATCTATATCAAGTAGTTATGTATTCTTTCATACCTGGCTCTAGGAGCTTGTTTGAGACCATATAGTGCTTTGTGTAATTTGCAGACCATGTCACTTTTGTTACGATCAAAAAAACCTTCTTTTTGTTCCATGTAGACTTCTACATCAAGAATGCAAATTTAACATTTATCTTATATACTTTGAATCCTTTGTGAGCTGAATATGCTAGCAGAGTTCTAAAACCTTTTAATCTTACAATAGGGGAAAAAGTATCACAATAATCAATACCTTCTTCTTGAGAATAGCCTTTACATATTAATTTTTCTTTGTTTCTTGACACTTTTCCATCTTCATTCAGCTTATTTCTAAATACACATTTTATACCAATCACATTTTTATCCTTAGGCCTAGGAACAAGAGTTTAGGTTTTGTTATTTTCTATTTGTTTTATTTCTTCATTCATAGCCTCACTCCAAATTTCATTTTCAAGTGCATCCTTAACCCTCCTAGGTTCAAATTCATCAAATAAACATGTAGCTTTTAGTTTTCTTCTTTTCATTTTTTCATCTCATTTATTTTCAATGATCTAATCAGGTGCATGATGCATTCTAACATATTTAGCCAATACAGGTTCTTTTCCTTTTGAATGAATTGCACTATCTTCATTTTGAATCTGAAATTTAGGCTTGAGTCCTTCTAATTGTGGCTTGGGTCCTTCAAACTTCGTATGCGCTAAGTCTATAGCCTCTAAATGTGACTCAGACCCCTGCCACTCAGTTTGCACTTGCACCTCGATAACTATTGGAGATTTGGAGTGCTCGAGAGATAAATTCTCCTTTTTTTCAAATATCTTGGCAATGTATCCAGCTCATAGTAAACAAATCTTTTGTAATCTTCTAGCTCCTTTTGGCTTTCTTCTTCACTCTTTTCTTCAAATTCATCAATTCTCATATGCGCACTTTCTATGATCTTTGAGTGGACAAATTTAAACATTTATATGATTTACTTCTATAGAATATCCTAGGAATATATCTTAATCACCTTTTACATCAAATTTTCCTTTTCTAGATTCTTTCAACATATAACATTTACTGTCAAATACTTTCAAGTAACTCATGTTGGGTTTGTAGCCATACCAAAGTTCATAAGGAGTTTTTTTTGAGTCCTTCAACTAAACTTAGTTCAAAGTATGAACTATAGTGTTGATAGCTTCCTTCTAGTATTTGATAGCAACATTCTTTTCAATCATTTGTGTCCCTACACAATCCATGATGGATCTGTTTCTTCTTTCAGTTATTCCATTCTGCTCAGGAGTACCAAGGGTTGATACTTTTCTTTTGATTCCCCTTTCAATGTAGAAATTGTTGAATTCATTTGAGATGAATTCACCACCTCTGTCTGATCTTAGGCATTTCAATATTTTTCTAATTTCTTTTTCTACTCTTGCAAGATACCATTTGAACTTCTCAAATGCTTTTGATTCTTCTTTTAGATACATAATAGTAATCATTCTAGAATAGTCATCAACAAAAATAATGAAGAATTTTTCTCCACTATAACTTTCTATTACAGTGGGTCTACATAAGTTAGTATGAAAAAATTCCAAGACATCTTCTGATTGATAGTTTTTTTTCTTAAAACTAGTCTTTTCTATTTTACCACTTTGGCAACTTTTGCACAATCCAATGTCAAGTTTCTTCAAACTAGGGATACCTCTTACTCTTCTCAATCTATACCATAACCTGATGTTCTATACCATAGTCAAATTTCTTCTACTTGAGAAATGAAACATGAGCAATAACCAAGATCAAGATAAAATGGGTTACCTTTTGTTTGCTTTCCTGATCCAATTAGATTTCCTTTGTCATCTCATAGTCTTGCCTTACCATTCATGAACTCTACCTTAAATCTAATGTTGTTTAGCTCTACCACACTCAGTAAATTATGTTTTAGTATTTCCACCCAATAGGAATTATCACATACAAGTTCATTAGTTAATGAGACATGATCTTTTCCTTTTATGTAGCAAGGTTCATTGTTTCCAAAACTCACACTACATCCATCATAGTGTTCAAAATGTTCAAACTTTGTTATATCTCTAGTCATATGGTGTGAACATCAACTTTCTATAATCCATGTATCATTTTTACTAACATGAGATACAAGTGCCATCCTATCTCCTTCATATTAGACTCATCTTTTATAGCATTGTACACTATTTCATCTTTATTTTTATCAGAATCTTTAGCCATAAAAAAAGTTTTCTTACCTTTGTATTTGTAGGATTTGTGAATTTTGAATTCTTTCTTGCTATTATACATGTTTCTTTTCTTCTCATCCTTGCTTTCTTTGTTTGGACACTCGGTAGCAATATGACCAATTTCTTCACAAGAAAAATAGATTAGAGGGATTTTACTTTTATACTTTCTTCTTCTCATGAAATATTTCATTGCAAGTAGTGCTCCAAAAAATTTAAGATCAATATCAGAACTTTCTTTAGTTTCTTCATCACTTCCTAATTGGTTGTCTTTTATTTTCTTGCTCTTTTCTTTGAGTCAAAGTTTAGCTTCAACTTTAGATTCAATATTCTTCGAACCAAGAACATAGTTGTCAAAGTTGTCTAGTTCAAAAGCTATCAATCTTCCTACTAGGACATCCAAGCCTAATTTGTTATTTGAATCACATCTATTTTCTTGAATAGTAGACACTTTGATTGCATAGATGGGAAGAAAATTTCTAAGTATTTAACTTACAATATTTTCCTCTTTGATTTCTCCTCTCCATGCTCCGATTGCACTGAATTGGCCTTGATTCTTTCTACATATTTTGCAACATTTTCATCTTCTATCATTCTCAATTGATCAAATTGTCCTATAAGGCTTTCTGCTTTATCTCTTCTTACATTGTCATCTCCTCCATAGATTTCCTTCAATTAATTCCACATATAAAAAGTAGTTTTATAGTCTTTGACCTTATCAAATTCAGCATAACTAAGAGTAGATACAATATCAATCATCATGATATTATGGTTCTTTTTCTCAGCAATATCTTCAACTGATAATGTTCTAGTAGGAGTTTTGTATTCTTTATCAATATATTTGTAACCTAAATCACCGATGGTAGCCAGATCAAGCCTCATAAGTCCTTGCCATACTACAAAGTTGTCTTTGTTTAGCTTTTGAATCTCTCTTTTGTAAGACATCTTGATCTTTAGCTTAGGTCCTTGGAACCTTCTGTGGAAGCACCAAATTCTCTGATACCAATTGTTGGAAATATAAGAGGAGTAATTGAGAGGAGGGGTGAATTAGTTACCACTAAAATAAATCTCAGATCCCTTAGATGCCAACTATAAAATTTAAACTAATAAAACTAATTACTGTTGATACTCAGTAAGCATAAAAAATTGCTATAACTTAGTAATAAATTATCCTTAAGATGTTATCAGTAATTATTTAACATTAATTTTGCATGCATGAGAGAAAATAAATGAGCACTTAAGACACCGAGATTTAATATGGAAACCCAATGTGGGAAAAACTACCTATGTAACTAGTTACTATTTTTCACTCTTCTGAAGTGAGCCATGTTTAGAACCAATCCTATTAAAGGTTATGAAAAAAAACTATTAGGTGTGACCCTGTTAAAGGATTTAATCACCTTTAATCACCTTGTTATGAGTGGCCTTGTAGGAGGTCTTGAGACAAATCAATGGAATTGCCACCTTGTTAGAAGATTTACAAATGGCTTTTAAACCAACTCTATTAAGAGATTTTGGATCACTGCTACAGTGGTTAGAGAGTAATAATGAATTGATCTGATTGAGATTCAACTAAGTTGCTGAATACAAATCTTTCTTTTGGTTTATACTTGATCTTTCCTGATTGAATGCCACTTTTCTGCTCCACAAGAGTACCTACTTATCCTTCAGGTTCGCTTCCTGTCTTCTTATCTCTTATCATTCATTTAACTTGCATACATCAAGATAAAAAATTTTCCTTTTACTTATACCTTCTAGATTGTCAAGTTGGCTCAAATATAAATTAGAATAACTAATATTCATTAGCATAGTCAGCTAGAACTAATAGATAGAAAAATCAAGCTTCACATGCCAAAATAATAAAATCCTTCATGAGCTGACCCATCTCAATAGAAACTAACTCTGAAGTGATTTCCTATGTTAACCAATAGAAGCTCACTTAACACTAAAAACTTGTGAGAATCCTTTGGTAACTGAGTGAACTCTGTTAATACTAACTCTATTCAACTTTCCTTCATTAATCAAGTGAGCTCAGTTAACACTCTTTTCTACATAAATTCCTTTGATGCCTGAGTGAGTTTAGTAGACACTGCCTTTGTACAAAATAAACTTAGGAATAGTTGGTAGATAGAGAAAAATATCTTCATTGACCAAGTGAGTTTGACATGTACTGAATGTCAACTGATATGACATTTGTGTAACATCAAAGACAAAACATAATTAATCAATTGTATCCAATAGAAACATGATAATGGTAATGCATTTGAAGTTGAATTTTGTGAAGATATGAACATTTCACTTATTTTAACATTTTCAACATCTTTGACTATCATGAGTTAGATGAAAAGATAGCTTATAAATTATCCTAAGAAGAAGACAAAGGGGGTTTAAATTTGCAAGGTAGTTTTTAGTGGGTAATATTCACTAATTGGGTAATTTTAGGGGAAAATTAGTATTTTTTTTCTAATAATTTATCATTAAATGCAACCTAAATCACCACATTTTATTAACTATAGTTTAAAAACTATCTAAAATCATCCAATAATTATTTTATTAAAATAAAAACTCAAAGAATCACAACAATATTTTATACATGATTAGATTTGATTCACCTAAATTATTATATATAATTGGACAAGTTAGAATTAATTCACCAATAAAAAACATTATTATTAGTTACTTTAGGGATACATTGCCAATATTTCATTTTTAGAATTCATTAAAACTATTATATAATGATCCTCATACTATTCCATGAGGTAAAGAAATGTTCAAGTTTTATTTATAATGCTTATGGGGGCTATGATTTCCTTTGGATTACATTACCCTTATCATAGAAAATATGTTGAGGATTTTTAGATTACATTTTAAAAATAAAACCAACTAAATATTATAATTTTTTTCTCTCAAACCCATCTCTAAATAAAGCCCAATGATTTTCAATTAGAATTCTATTTTAAAATACAACTATTTACCATGGTGATTAGTAAACTTATTATTATTATTATTGAGAGTCAACAATAGTTTTGACATTAAAATTATGACTCCTCCCCAATATAAATACTATTTAAAATTAAGATTTGAGAGATTCACCAATAGGAATTGTTTTTATTTTTCAAAGTAATGAAAGGTTTGTCAACATTTTATATCTTTTTCTAGAGGGGGGTATCTTAAATTTTACTTTCATGAAATTTTTCGTGGATATGGGGATTAGTAAGAGAACTAGAGGAAAAGACTAGAAAGAGTATTTGGTTCAGTTCGCTAATCTCGCTATTACATGGAATATTGAGGTAACCTCACTAATCTAGCAATATTAAATATAGATTTTACATTTCCAACAATGTCTTAAATACATATTTTATTTTTACATCACTCATAGCTTTTTACTAAGTCTTTATAGTTCAATTTTGTTCAATTCAGACCCTAATATCTCTATAAGAATACATTCCAAAGTACCAATTCATCACTAGTGAATCATTTTGACCAATAGTGAACACTCATCTTAGTTTTAACATCTTAACCTATTAACATCTCCATTTTATTTGGACATTCGAGTTCCAAACATATTGTTTAGTCAGTGTGCATTGTACAATTCAAATTTTCAAGAACAAGGTTTCACAACATTCTTAGTTAAACCTTTCTATTTCTTTTATCACACACACATGTCAGCTATCACACAACTTAACAATTCATGACTATAAAGAATGAAAATGAAAAGGGACTTTATTCAGTTGAAAACTCAATTTTATACAACAAATTCATTGTGAAAATGTGGAGTAGAACTATCTAATTGTAAAAGATGGAGCATGACTAGTCTAATGAGGCATGACATGAGCTTAATTTATTTATCATAGAAAATATTTAACATAATCCTATTTTGACATGAGTTTGGGATTAACAATGACCTAAATGCAATCAACAAGATATGTTTTATGTTTTGAATGATTCCACAATAAATTTCAATGCAAACAAAAAGGAAGAATGGTACCTTAGTCAGAAGTGTAATTACATCATAGTTATACATAACTCTAAAATCAGGTAGCCAGTTCCTCAAAGTGGTGGAAGACAGAGCATACATGCTTCATAATTAAAAGGGATTAAAAATTAATTCATCCTTTCATGACATAAGCATATCACAAGATTTGGCAAGAAACACTCTTTGACAATAATCTAATAGAAGACTAAAGAAAGATGTTGATCCATCTACTCTAAAAACTACCTAAGATTAGTATTAAGGAACTTGTTTAAGTTCAATGTTGTTGATAGTCATCCTTCATAAAAAATCTTCCTTTTCTTCCAATGCCCAACTATTTCTTTTCCATTTTTCCCCAAGTCTCTAGTCACCACCATTGAGATTTCTTTCAAAAAGTTCCCTATTCTATTTTAATTGCTGAATTCTATAACTGACCTAAGTGCATGTTTGCGGAAAATTCCCTTTTTAAAAAATAATATGTTTCCCAATTCATAGCCAAACAGTTAAGGTGAGATGAGTTAATCTCTCTCTCTCTCTCTCTCTCTCTCTCTCTCTCTCTCTCTCTCTCTCTCTCTCTCTCTCTCTCTCTCTCTCTCTCTCTCTCTCTCTCTCTCTCTCTCTCTCTCTATATATATATATATATATATATATATATATATTCATTATATTTGCAAGAATCAGAATCACTATCCATGTGGCAATCATAATGCCAATTTAATCAAACAAGGAAAATTGGATTATGACACCCGACGAGAAGCAGTTGGAGACAATTTATTAGAATTTGTCAACCCCTTATCAGTGAAGAATAATGTGGAAAAATAAAACGTAGAATGAGATGCAAAATGGTTGTGCACCAACCAAGCTCCTCTGGCTCAAAACAAAACATAGAGGATATAATTTTATTTAACTAAAATATAGTGGTATCTAGGTATATAGTAAAATACATAAGATTGCAAATTGATGAAACTGAATTGCTCATCCAAATAAAAGATGAAGTACTTTTATGCCATGATCAAAAGCATAGACATCACTTTGCATTTTTTGTGTACCAATTGTGAACTTTGTTGAAAGTGAAAATTGGAAAGAATGTAACAACAATTAAAGATAAAGGACACAAACACATGATTTTATCATTGTTCACCACAATTTGTGGCTACACCCATGCTACAGGGAAGATCTCTATTAATGTAAATGTGTAAGCTTTACACCACAACTATAGTTTCAGCTCTATAAATATAAAAATATATAATGAACTTCCAATACACATTTATAGAGTCTTAAAGGAAATGAAGAGATGAAAATTTGGAGGGAAAACAATAATAAAATGTGCATAATAAAAGAAAGACTATTGGGCTTCACATATACACCCAAAAAACCCCCACTTGAAATCTAACTGTTGTAATGTATGAATCTCCCTTGAATTCCCCTACTATTATTTCTTTACAATGCCAAGAGAAGCTCGACAAAACTCAAACTTCTCTAATTGAACAAAATTTTCTAATGCATCAACAAGATTTTTCTTGGTGTTAATCATCAAGACCCAATATTTTTCCTCATCAAGTTTACTTCAAATGAAATGATACTGTGCCTCAATATGCTTAGCCGTACTATGAAACACTACATTTTTGGCCAAGTCAATAGCACTTTTACTATCACATAGAAGGTTGATCCTTGTTGAGGACAATCAAAATCACCAAATAGATGTTGCAACCAAATTAACTCTTTTTCTCCTTTAGTGAGAGCAATGTATTTAGCCTCAGTAGTAGAAAGTGAGACCACTTGTTGCAACTTTGATTCCCAATTGATCATTGCTCCAACAAAGATAAATACATAACTAGTAGTGGATCTTCGATTATCTAAATTTCTAGCCATATATGAATCAGTATAACCTTTGAGTGAAGTTTCTTTTTCCACCAAAACACAAAAAAAAAAGCAGGAGTGCCCTTAAGATATCTTAAGATCCTATTAACCACATCCTAATGTTGTTTACTCGAATTACTCATAAATTTGTTAACAACTCCCATTGCTTGGGCAATATCCAAATGAGTAAAAACCATTGCATAGATAAGACTACTCACTACTAAAGAATATGGGATGTTCTTCATGTAGTCCTATTCTTCTTGTGTCTTGGGACACATGGCTAAAGATAATCTAAAGTGATCAGCGAGAGGAGTGTTGACTGGTTTAGCATCCACCATGCCAAATCTTTCTAGTACCTTGAGAAAATAGTGTTCTTGAGAAAGCTTTATTTCCCTCTTATGTCTATCATGGATAATGTCCATACCAAGTATCCATTTTTTTGCCCCTAAGTCTTTCATGGCAAACCTTTTTGACACCTTTTCTTTCAATTCTAAAATCAACTTCATAAATGAGCTGGTGAAAAGTATGTCATCGACATAGAGCAATAAAAGAATAAATGAACCTTCAGGTAACCTCTTGTAGCAGACACATGGATCAGATTCACATAAAATGAAATTATGTTTAGTCATGAATCAATTGAACTTGAGGTACCACTGCCTCAAAGCTTGCTTGAGACCATACAAGCTCTTCCTCAATCTGCAATATAAGTTTCCCTTACCATGTTTAATAAATCCCTTAGGCTGCATCATGTAGATTTCTTCATTCAGATCACCATGGAGAAATGTGATTTTTACATCCAACTATTCAACTTCAAGAACATGAGCAACAAGTAAACCAAGAATAGCTTAGATTGTATTCATCTTGACCATAGGAGAGAATATTTAATTGAATTCTATGCCCTTTTTTCTGATTGAAACCTTGAACAACCAACCTAGCTTTATACCAGTTCTATTTTTTACCTTCATCTTTCAACCAAAAAATCCATTGATTTTTAGTGCTTTCTAATTTTTTGGGAAAGGAACCAAATCCAAAGTTTTGTTTTGCAATAGAGAATCCATCTCATCCTACATTGCTACCTCCCATTTGTGAGAATATGATCCTTTGCAAGCTTCTTTGAATCTTGTTGGTTCAGCTTGGTCTGAAAGAAAAAATTCTAGGTTTTCTTCTTCAATGTACAAGAGTTCATAATCAGAGAGTCTAGCAAGAAGCCTTCTTTGTCTTGTAAATTTTCTTAGCCTTTGAATATTATTACCATTTTTTATACTATCATTAGCATGTCCCTTGTCAGTGTCATGAGAAGTTTTTCTTAGTGATTCATAATCATTGCCTTGAGAAAATGTGAAATGACTCTTCTTTTGAGTTTGGTTTTGATCAAATCCTTTTTGAATAATCCCCATACTAAGATTATGGCTCTGTGAGCACTGCCCCTCTAGAAAAGAAACGTTGCTATTATATATTTGATCATTCATATCCATGTTCTGCATTAATGTGACTTCTCTACTATAAAGGAAGTCTTCTACTAAGTTTTCACTATGACTTATGTCAATGGATGTATGGACATAGTCTAGATTGAGTTTTCCTTCTGGTGTATATCCTTTGTTATCTTCACCTTGGAGAATGATAGGGACCTATGGCAAAGGATTATTGTGCACAATTATTTGACCCATGTGGAGTTCATGTTGGTAATGCTTGGCATTGTGACGTTGCCTAGAGTCACCTATATCTTTGTTAAAATAGGTGATTTGAAGTCCCCATACTATCTTCAAACTAAGAACATGAACAGATGGATGAGAAACATGGCTTGTTTGTACTTCACATTAGTCAGTGTCAGTAGAGGCCAGTTCATGCAAATAGTCATTGATTTTAGGTATATTTTCATGGTGATGTCATGTGTTTCTATCCATAGGTAGGCACAGTTCCATTCTATGATCATGCTAGCAACCCAAGTCAATGTTTTTTTGTTCTCTACTCTCATGGCAAGCAAGCTCCTCCTATGATGGCCTTTGTCTTGTTCTAGCATCTTGTTGGCCAGTGTCTATGATTTGTGAGTTATGAGTAAGCTGATTTTTGTTAGCAATGGGAATATTCATCACATTCCCATCAGTTTCCCTTCCTTTTCTTTTGCATCATCAACCTATCAAGTATGGTGGAAATGGTAGTCAACATAACCACTTCTATTGTAATGTGGGGAAGACCATGAGTGAGACTCCTGTGTGGAGTCCACTTCACTTGTAAGTGGCATATTCATAGTGTTAAAGTTCCTATGACCAAGTGAATCAGCAAGGAGTGTATTGTGATCAACATGTTGTCTGTACTCAAATAGAGGATTATCATCTTTGTTTTGATTTGGTTTTGAAATTGGAGTTTCATGACTATGACTACTCTATTTACTAGTGTTGTTAGAGTAACTCCATATGCTAGTAGATGAAGAGAATAAAGGGGTAGGGACTAAGACAAAATTGGGAGATAAAACACTTGAAGGAACATTGTTCTGATCACTATCAACATTAGAGTTGTTATCAAAAATAGAGAAAGGGGAATATTAACCTACCATTTTTTTGTCATTGTGTAATGCTAGAAATACCTTCTCATTGAAGATGATATCTCTACTTCTAATGATTTTCTTCCCAACTGGATCCCATATTCTGAAACTACACTAGTCTTCACCATAGCCTACAAAAATGTCTTTTTGTGATTTTGGATCAAGCTTTTGTCTTTTCTCCTTAGGAAGATGTAAATAAGCTTTGCATCCAAACACATGGATGTGTGAATATGAGATTTTATTTCCCAATGACTCTTCCTCTGGTGTGCCAAAGTCCAACCAAGAAGAGGGACTTTGGTTGATTAAATATACAACTATATTACATGCCTCTACCCAAAACTCCTTGCCTAAGCTAGCATTAGAAAGCATAGAGTGAGATTTCTCAAGAATTGTTCCATTCATCCTCTCTAATGCTCCATTTTCTTGTAAGGTGAATGGAACAATCTTAATTCTATGGATGCCATTGTCCATACAAAATGAATCAAAACTCCAAGGAAAAAACTCTTCGTTATTATTTGTTTCCAAGCACTTTATTTTGTGGCCAGTCTAATTCTCAACTAAAGCCTTAAATATTTTAAACTTGCTAAAAACATCATATTTCTTATTTAATATGTAAATCCATACCTTTCTTGTGCAATTATCAAGGAAGGTGACGAATAAGTTTGCTCCCCCAATAGAGATTTCCTCAGTGAGTCCAAACACATCAGAATAAAAAAGAGCCAAAGGAGTACTTTCTTTGCATGTCTTGTCATCAAGAAGTTGACCCACTTCTAGTTTCCATAGAGACAATGTTCACAAAATTGTAAGTCAATTGATTTCAGCTTGGTAATTACTCTTTATTATGCATAATAGCATGGCCCTTTTTACTCATTTGACCAAGCCTTTGATGCCACAATTCTAATTTTCTATCTTCAATTGACATGACACCCCCCACTTCACCGATATTTTCTACAATATACAAGCTCCCAATCTTGTCTCCTTTTGCAGCTAACATGGACCCTTTTGTGACTTTCCATGAATTGGTTAGAGAAGTGACAAAACCTTGTGCAAATAGTTGACTTACAAAAATCAAATTTCTCTTTAGTTTTGGAACATGATGCACATCTTTTAATAGAAATTTAACACCTCCTTTCAAAGATAATAAAATATCTCCTTTGCCTACTATTTCACATGCTTTACTATCACCCAATTATACTTCACTGAACTTACCTTCTTCATAATTCAAGAAGCATTCCGTACATGAAGTGGCATGAAATGATGCACCGAAATCCAAAACCCGTGAGGCTAAAGTAGTCTCGATTGTAGATAAAATCAACACAATATCATCTTTGTCATAGATAGTGTTGGCTTGACTTTCCCACACTTGTTCTTGTGCTCTTTCATAACCTCTACAATCATTTTTTATGTGACCACTTTTACTACAAAACCAATAGTCTCCTTTTCCCCTTTCCCTTGACTTTGAGTGCCTAGCTGATTTTGATATTTTATGATGATTGTTCCTTCCTCTATTTTGGCTTCTTCCTCTATTTTTGGTGTTGAGGACCATTAAGGCTTCACCATATGAGGATTCCTTGTTGCTTCTTAGAATATCCTCACTAAGTAGAGTTTCCATTACTTGATCATAGACTAGCTTTCTCTTTAAGGAGTTAGAAGTACTAACTACTATAACAACAAGATCCCAGCTATCAAGTAATGAACACAACAAGATCATAACTTTAGATTCCTCATCTTGTGTCATTCCAACTAAGGTTGCTTGACATAATAATGTGTTCAAATCAATTATGTGATTTGACATTGAAGTCCCATCCTTCATTTTCAACTTGTAGAGATTCTTCATAATAAATATTTTATTTGCAACTAAGGTAATTTCGTACATACTTTGAAGTTTGTCCCAAACTTCCTTGGTCGAAGATTTCTTGTGAATAAGACATTCAATGATAAAGAAAAAAATATTGGTGCCATTTCTTTATCATCAATTTTAACCTAGTCTTCATCTTTCATTGAAGCCAGTTTCTTTACTTTTCCATCAATTTCTAGCACCAAGTCTTGCTTGACTAGCAACATATGCATCCAAAATTTCCACAAACTAAAATTTTGTCTTGAGAATTTTTACACTCACAAATCTTCTATGACTTCAGATTTTCAAACATCGAAATTGATTCTAGCATCTATGCTAAGCTCTGATACCAATTGTGAAGTTCGTTGAAAGTGCAAAATGGAAAGAACGAATCAACAATTAAAGATAAAAGACACAAACACATGATTTTATCATTGTTCACCACAAATTGTGACTACGTCCACATTGTAGGGAAGATCCTATTGATGTGCGTTTTATGGCTCACCAAATAGTAGAACAAAATACCAAAATATCTTATCCTCTCTTAAATAAGGTCTTGTGTATGCTAAGATTGCTATAAGATCATACAATGACTTCAAGGTTCCTTGTATAATTTATCGTGTTCTAGAGATAAATTAGCTATGTGGGCATTGCCTATGACATAGGTGCTCCAGGGTGCAACACCAACTAGCTCAGAGGGGTAGGAACTGGATTGATAGTCAGAGCATAATTCAAAGCTCCTTGATTCAATGCATTTGCATTTCCAAAATAGCTAGGTGCTCAATTTGTAGTTGTTAGTGATTGTAAACTAACTTTCTCTGCCTTAGCATATGCTTGGATCAAACTTGTAGGAGCCGAATGAGTTTTTTGAACAAACGTAGATGTGAAACAATCTAGGGCTCTATAGTAGATATGTCATGTTGCATCATCTCCTATGTGATATTGATCATGCACTCTTGAATAAGCCCTTTGAAATTGATTATTGAAAGCACCAATTGATTCACGTTCTTGTCTCCTTATCTTGATAAACTACCTATACAATTTTGTAGGGGTGATAGGCAATATGAACTTCCTGAGGAATGCATCCTTCAATTGTTGCCAAGTCTATATTGAATTTGAAGGTAGGTTGATATACCAGTAAAATGCTTCCTCACGCAATGAATAAGGGAATACTCTACATGCAACATCCTCATCTTGCATGTTTCTATTCTGGAGGACATCCTCAAAATTTTTAATGTGTTCATCAGTAGTGTGGTTTACATCATTCACAGAGAATTTAGAACAAAAGTGTTCAAGATTCTTTGGCACATTGTTGAATGCGGCAAATGTTGCAAGGGGTGATGCATTCTGTGGACACCATTGCTAGGCCATTGCTGGAACTTGTTGTTGGATAGTTGTAGGTGAAACAACTTGTATAGATATTTGCACAAATAACTGTTGAATTTTTGTAGCTCCTTGTGGAACTCCTCCTTGGATTGATCCTTGTGCTTGATGTTGAGGTGGTGACGTTTGGAATATCCTTGTGAGATCAACAACACTTAGTTAATTCTGGCTTGTAGATGCTTCTTTATTTCCTCGCCTAGGCTTTGGATCAAAACTCAACTCTTGTAATTCGTTCACTTTCGAGGTGAATCTCAAGGATCTTCGATGTACTTCGAGCAAGGATGAATTAATGTTCTCCAGTATGTAAAAATGCTATAAAATCTTTTAGTCAAGGCCCTCCTTCTAGCTCCAATTTTTGTTGATGTGTGATTTATGACTCACCAACAGTAGAACAAAATACAAAATATCTTATCCTCTCTTGAATAAAGTCTTGTGTATGCTAGGATTGCTAGAAGATCATACAATGACTTCAAGGTTATTTTAATGTTAGCTCTTGACTGTGGATAAGATCGGCGGTTGATGTGATTTGCTGATGATCACAAGGGGACTTACGTGTGTATTTAGATTCATTTCAAGCCATACTAGATGTGGGAGCTATCTTAAGGTTTTGCAATGAAGTGTTTTTTGGAATTTTCACAAAATATATAGAAATTGAATAAGACAGGGTTTAGGAATTCTATTCTAATCCTAAGGGTGGTGATAACAACAAATAGTATTCTAGTGGACAAATTCCTCAATTTACTGAATTCTACTTCGCCAAGTTATACTACAACTAAGCATGAACTAGTGCAATCTTCAACAATTATGCCAAATATTTTCATATCACCGCATACACCATCATAAAGAACAATGTATACAAATGATAGAAGTTGAGCATATGCATGAAAGAGGTTCAGGCTAACTTTACACAATGAGTTAGAATCACTAAAACCTCAAAAGTATGAACCAAAGGAACTCATCAATACACCATCATATTCTTCATTGTAATCACCACACATTGACTATGCTAAACTTAATCTAATTGAAGAAGTTTAGGAGAACAAGCAAGCACTAAAACACATCAAGTATTCACCAAGCTCCAATGAAAACTTTATTATCTCAGTAGCTCATAGCAAAAATCTCATAAAAATCTCCCCTTTACAAATGAGAAATGATGCCTTTATATAGTTCCTCAATTACAATAGGTGGCCCAGATGATCACAATAACTAATGGCCAAGATCATGCCACATTAGCCCCAATTAGGTTTAGGGCGAAGGAAAGGAATCTACATTAATGTGACAAGGAATCCACTACTGTAGTGGGCAATAAATGTCCACTATGCATGCTCATTTAGGAAGGCGTGGGGTGTAATAAATGACCCCTAAGCACACCCACTATGTATTTAATGCATCTATCCTTGATTTTTTCACCTGAAGGATCGAAATTGATCTAACACTATTTCTAACTCCTCTGTACTGATGCTTGGTGCAGATTCTTGCTTGAATTCTAGAACTGTAATTACTCTTTTTGCTTTTCCCAAACTTTCATCCCAATCTGGTAGTAAGTCCTTAGTAGTGTGCATTGTATTTGAGAAGATGGAGAAGTTCTCAAAATCATCTCTTCCATATACATTTAGTTGAAATAATTCCTCTAACTTGACTTTTAGATTATTAGTTGTCATTTCTTCTTCCACCAATCCCTGTGATAATAAGGATGCAACTGCATTTGATATTCTTGGCTTGATGTTATCAACAATCTTCTTCCATCAACTAGATTCCTTGGTAAAGCTCTCAAACATTTCCTTATCCATGATTGTTGCACTATACCATCAAATAAAATCATAGACATCCCCCTCGCTAATAACTTGACCATCAATCAATTCTTTCTTTGGGGTCTCCATTAGATTTTGAATGTTGGAAATCACCTCTTCTTGGTAAATATGCTCATCCACCCATGATTCCTCCATGCATTGGATCCTAGAGATTGCAGCTAATGCCCTATTGTGCACTCGTACTAATTCTTCTACATGTTTCAAGGCTACCTCCTAAATTCCTTCGATCCAAATCTTTGCACCCTAAGCAATCCACTTGATTCTGTCAATATCACCTACTAGTTAACTGGAAATACCTACTGGAGGGACAAATGATGGACCTTCCTCTCTTACTAGATGAGGCAAGTTATTGATGTACTGACATAAGGCCCAAATTTATCTTTTCTACTTTTCATACCCGTCTTCTACTTTCTTCAACCTATCTTTCAAAGCTTGTGTGGAGTCATCAAATTCTTTCAATATTTGCTCTTGGGATGCCCAAACAAGATTTACTTCTATAACATGGCATTCATCTGGAGCAATCTGATTTTTTTCTTTGTCAACTATGGGAGTCACAATTTGCAAGATTTTGTATCCTAATTCTCCTTTGATGAATTTAGTATATCTTCTTGCTTTCTCTTGTTCTTTTGATCAGTTTGATCAGTCCAAAATTTCTTGTAATTCAATTGCGAGATAAACCTCCCTTTTTTGATGCAATTGAATTTTTTGACTCAACCATTCTAGAATGGGTATACTTTGGTCCCCCAGAATTACCAATTGTTCTTTCCTTTGGATTGCTCAAATGTCAATCTCCTCTTCACCTCCTGGACTATCCATTGTAACTTCAAGAACTATGGCCTCAACACTTGGAAGATGTATTGCTACTCTTGGAGATTCTTGTTCTAGTGGACCATCTCCATCATTAATCATTTCTCACTCTAAGATCATAGCGAGACTTTCTTCTATAGAAATATCTTGATCTCGCCCTCTTTCTTGCATGGACTTTTCATAGGCATTTATACTCAGCCTATCATGAATTTGCCTATCCAAATTCTCTTCTTGCTCAAATCTCCTTATACTTGTCCCTACATCCTACCTTTCAAATGTTTCTATCTCTTGGACACTTGGAGTTTGACTTAGAGAAGAGGTAGCATCTCCATGTTTCTGTTTCTTATTTTGAGATTCCAGGATGACTTCCTCAATCCTAGGACACTTTTCTTGAGGTACCTCTTTCCCTTTCTTGGTTCCTACATCTTCAGATGGAGTTCCTCTTTCCTCAATAGTCCCTTTAAATATTTTTCCTAATCTTTCATCCCTAAGTGGTCTGTGGCTAAGCAACCTATATGTGAATCCATTAGCTGGTGCAACTAATTTTTCAAGTTTATGCTCAATCCACCACTTTGTAAAATCTAAGACTAGTTTTGAAAGGGCTCTGAGATCTATAATTTCTTTCTTCTTCCAATCATATGGTTGAGCTATCATTTCTGGATTGAATCCCTTTCGCATCACATTTGGGTCCTCCTCCATTTGATCAAGAACGTTGAATATGTTGCATGTTCTAATAATGTTCAATGGTAGTTTCGATTGCAACCTTTTTCTAATCTTGTTCTCGTTTCCTATATTTGCCCAAAATTCTTCAAGGTAAACCTTGTGTTGGTACTTTGATCCTCCTACTGATGAGATCTTCTTGTAAGGATCAAAATCATTCCTTTTTGGATAAAGTGAAAGGCAGAAGAACTGGAGCTCATCCGATGAGCTCTTTGCAGCTTTTAGACATGGACATATCTTAGTTTTCCCTTCTCCTATGGAAATTGGAAACTGCAATCCCAACTTCTTCTTCCCTTTCTGAATCTTGTCATAGGTTGTAAGTTGTTGAGTAAGCTCTGACAAGACCATGTTATCCATTGGATACTTGGGAAGTTTGTATGGCTTTGTGGAGAATCCTTGAACTCAGATGTATGAAAAGGTAGGAAATTGAATGAACCAAGCTCATTGCACCCATTGACATTTTTGTATGTGGCCTCTTTTGTAGTGTTGTTACTACGTGCATGGTAAATATATCATTAACCATCATGTAATCATCCTTTGAATACAAATGCAACTGTGGGTAACATTCATGGACTTTGAGGTGTTGGGTTCCACTTCCAATCGGTCCTTTGCATCATAGTCCAACATAATTTGTCCTTTGTGCTAGCATGTAGATGACATAGGAGCTCATGTAAAATTTTCTTGTATGCTCTAGATTCATCAACTGTTCATTTAGATTATCACTTATGATCCCAGCTCAATTTATTATATTGCCTTCCTCCATTACCTGCTCAACAAAATACCACATCCAAGATTCAAACCTATAGGAATAAGGCATGCCAAATATGTGACTCAACATCATGACCATGTCACTATATTCCCTCTACAAGTCAAGCCATACTATTTCCTTAGGAATCTTGGAATGATGTGATCTATATTTTTTCAACCATCTTTTGTTGATTATTTCTTCACAAAAATTGATTCTAGATGTGTAGATTCTCAAGGCTTGCTCCTGTGTCTTTGTGACCATCCTTGGGTGAGAAGGAATTCCAAATGCTTCAAAATCGGATGCCAGAGAAAAATCTACCAAAACATTTCATTCAGAATCCCTGATGGTTCTATCTCTAGGAATGTAGTGTTTGGTACATTCCACAATCAAATCTAGATGTTGAAAAGAAGGAGGGAAACTAGCTGTAGCAAAAATTCCACTTCTTGCAATTCTAGTGGCTAGGTGTGTTGGGTGATAGTCACTATATCCGAGCATTCTCCAGTTAAAATCTTTCAAATCAAGGCCGCCAAGACTTGCATCTCCGATTTTTGCCCACTTTGATGCAATTTTGGATTCAGGATAGAATCCCCTCCTTTCATTCTTTATTAGTTGTCCTCGTGTTTCTCTTGTTCCCGTAGGCTCTACCATTCTCCTTTCTACAAAAAGAATTCCTTTATGATAGGATTCAAAATCCTTTGTCATGAATTCCTAGAAAATTCCTCAACAATTTTAGAAAATTTTCCAAAAATCTGCTTCCTTGAACTCCTTGAATCTCACTACTATTGTTGACTTGCTCTTCAAATTTCTATGTGAGCCTGAATGAATTAGAGGGTTTATTATATAAATCATTCTTCAAAAAAGATGCCTTTAAAGCTGTAGACTAAAATTAGGCAGTTGCTTTACTTAGCCATCAAGCTTTCCATTTGTTGTGCCACTTGTCGCTTTTTGTTGTTTGATTCAAAAAGTTTCTATTTTGATGCTCTTAGCTTCATGATGAAGCTAAGTATTTCTTATCCCATTTTGATTTTTTTAAAATTATTATTAATTAAATATCAATTAAAAATAATATTTAATTAATTTCCATATTTAAATGAAAAAAATCAAATTTATTTGCAACTTTTTCTCCAATTTTATTTTTTTGGATTATTATTCAAAAACTCAAATTAAATATTAGTAAAACTAATATTTAATTTTTTAATGTAAATCAAAAAAAACCTTTTGAAAGAAAATTGTTTTATCACCTTTTCTCTGAACCCAATATTTTTTTAGTTCACAAGGAATTTCATTCTTTTGTCTTTGCTTCTATTAAATTGTCTAACCATATTCCTGTGATCTGCCTCATTGACTCCTCGAAAGACATGACATTTTGTAGCTCATCTATTTTGGTAAATACAACATCCTTTGCTCTTAAACAGCCCAATTCAAGGAGCACCTCCGCAACTGTTATTCGATTGTTACTATTCCACTTCACCCAAGGTTGTTGTTCTAGAGTTTCAAACTTTGCCATCCCCACAACAAGAGAATTTTCATTCCAATCCCATCCCAATAATAAAAGAATAAATATCTATGAATGCATGTCAAGCTGTAGCTGGAAGATTTAGAAATGATACTTCCAAGGCGAACCTAAAAGTTGTTTCCATTAGATCCTCCTCAACTATTAATTCTGTTGCTTGCCAAAATTTTCTTGTGCCCTCTCCTTTGCAACTTTCGTCGTACATTTTAAACATCTTTCTTAGAATGGGATATTCACTGATCTTGGGGTTTAATTCTTGGGAGTTTCCTTGACTAGATTCATGGTCTTCATTTAGCTCACGTTCATCCATTTGAAATTCAGAACATTCAAATCCTTCGCGTTCTAACAGTGCCTTTACATTCCTTTCCATGATTTGTGTGGTCAGGATTTTTATAAACTGGTAGATTTTATCCTTTTCCAACATTCCATGACTCCTTCTGACTTGTGCTTAATGCTTCGTGGAAAGCGGGATTTTGGTGGAATGAAGGATTTAATCCTTAGTGCAATATTTCCTTCCCATCTTGAGATTGCACTCCACATTTTTCGAGGTCGGGCTTTTTCTAGATGAAAGATTTTTATCCATTCTGACCATTCCTTGGGTGCTATTGACTTGTGCTCCTTGATTTTTGGGAATCTATGGCTGGCATATGATTTGAAAAGAAAAGGGGGTCCCAAACTTGGGCAATGGTGACTGGCAGTCACAATAGATCCCCATTAATCTAAATATCTAAATTTTACATCACAGCTGCAGTTTCAACTTTTTGACTACAATACAATATAATGAACCTCTAATACATATTTATGGAGTCTCAAAGGAAATGAAGAAATGAACAATTTGGAGAGAAAACAATAATAACATGTACATAATAAAAGAAAGACTGTTAGACTTCACATATACACCCAACACCAATTACATTAATCAAGGAAAATGAAGCGGTGTATTTTCTAGAACTAGTATCAATCGGTCCCAACGACTTCGACAAACAAGAGATCACATCCATGTAGCCTAAGCTGTGTGTAGGGTATCAAAACAAATTCAAGAGAAACTCCCACCAAAAACATTTCATCTCTGTTGTTGACAAGATGAAGACCATAGACCACCAAATTAGAGATTACTACAAGGAAATAGAATGCAGTTATTTAATGTATGATGACACGGGATGCCTTTTTTCTTCTCGAGTTCTTCTGAAACTTCATCACCCCATTTCAACTGAAAGATCATAATGGATATCATATATTTTTCCCTAGTTATACTCAGAGATGTAATGAAATTGGAGAATCAGATCCCTCTATTCTGCTCTGCAACAAAATCTCTCGTTTGAGATAAATTATGTGGAATTAGCCCAAAACAAAATCGACTTTGTACTGAAAGTAGTCTTTGCTAACAAATATCGACCTTTTAATTTTTACATATTTTCCAGGTTTGCAAAGAGGAGTCATATACTAGAATTGTATCACTTCCCTTGTTTTGGAAAAGATTATGTTTCAGAAAATGAAAGGGAGATTTATGGAACTCGTAACCAAAGCCATCAGTCATAAGGTTCAAACCTCCATCTGCAGTGAAATCGAGAAAAGTATGGGTAAAATTCAAGGCCAACATAGGGGACATAGAACAAATCAATTCAATAAGAAAACTTCAATTCTTTCGCTTCCTATCATCTTCCTGAACGTCCAATCAGAGGTATTGATCAAAACCCTTGCTTTCAAATTACAGGTTTAAAATATTAATATGCCTAATTTATGAGCATTTTGATGCATAACAAGAAGGGCACAGTTGTGATGGGAGAAAATAGGATTATCGTGGACAATCTTCAAAATTTTGTATAATTATCGGGTCTATTTAATTCGTTAAACCAACTGTCCTCCCTTTCAGAATGCTATGTAGTTTGAACGAGGAAGAGAATTGAGAAGCATATGTTTCAAAACCATGGTAAATCAACATTAAAAAAAGGAAGCAAAATTAGGATTGGACTTTGAGAATGATTGAACTTACATTATTTTAAGGCCTCTTGAAAGTATTGAGAAGTGATGACAGCCGGAAGTGTCTACCCAGCCAACTAGATTTACAATTTCCATGAATTAGTAAAATTATTTTACAATGACTATTTTTTATTATTCAATTAAAAAAATGTAAAAAGAGGAATTCTGTCAGCCAGTTATCCACTGACATGACAATGAGGGGCTGGCTTTTTATGATGATGTCATTTACAGTGGAGTGAGATCTATGCAGCCGAAAAAAGTGTACTTGACATGACAGGTTTTTTAATTTATTAATTATTTTTAAAATCAGAGATTTGTGATTTTGTGATTTTTAAAATAATAAATAAACCTGTCATGTCAGGTGCATTTTTTAGGCTATTTAACCAAGGGCCAGCGAAAATAGCTGGGAGCCAATGAAGACGTAAGAAATTGAAGGACAAAAATAAGGGTTAATAGAAAAATGATTACTAATGGATAATTTAGTGGGAGCTGCTTTTAGGCAGTAGGGACTAATAACTAGGGTAGGTTTTCTAGGAGCTTTGGCAAAATCCAAACTCCCAATTAGGGCTTCCAAGTCTTAGGGTAGTTAAAATGCCTCTCTCTCATGACTCTTTTTATAGAATACCGAACCACATCATCTAGACTATTTAAATTGCTGTTCGAAAGCTCAGACTTAATTTTTCCTAAGAATGGCATAGGTCAGCTTTCTTTCTCACGGAACAAAATAATATTGGTTTCTCTAAGCATATATAATACCAGAAATAACACATTATGATATAAAGGATAAGGAATTCAAGGCTTCAGGAAAAAAATAAAATAAAAATAAAACAGAGGTAGTGTAGATCTTAAATAACACACTCAGTTGTATCTCTCTCTGCAATGATTGGTTTTCAGAATGTTTGAAACTTTAAAAGAGGGAAGAGATAAATGTTTGAGTTCCATCTAGTAATTTTGGGAAAAGGTAAATATTATAAAAAAATCAAGGGTAAGTTCCATCGTGTATTTTGTGTTAAGACATTATTCACGGTAGAGGGTTGCAAAAGTGACGGTAATAATTAAATGCTCAAGCGTGAAATTATGAGAAGAAATGAGTTTTTAAATAAGACTAAGAGGAGGTAGATTATTTGGGCATTTGGTTGGTACATTAACACCGTTTTTAGCTGATTCATCTGCTATTTTGTCTACTACTTAATAAGAGAATATATAAAGTAATTGTTTCCATAAAAGATATGACAATGATTGGAAGAAAAAGTTAGAATATATTTTATTTATTGTAGAATCTATATTATAAACATTGAACTGATGTTGAATTCAATTTTCTTTAATAAAAATAAATTATAAAAATAAAAAAAAGGTAAACTCGAAGAAAAGAGGACTACTACACAGCAGGCAAATGATAGGATTACATAGGTTACCATGTCATTCTAATAGAATCACAAGATGATATCCGTTGGTTTTTCCAACTCATACCTATTGTGTGATTTATGCGCTGACCGTATTATGTGATATTCGCGAAGTAGCTTCTAGAAATTATTCAATCAAGACACACAATCATAAGCAGCGTTCGCATCAAGCGGGGCTCAATTGACTAGGTGCAGACAGAGACTAACTTGACCTCTTGCCTCTTCTTCTATTTTATATATACTCCTTCCCAATGCTTAACATTCACAAATACAAAAGCTTTGTTCCTTCATGTGAAGAAAAAGAATTGGGCAGGACTAGACTTCTAAGAGAGAATGGCAGGTGGAGCTATTCGAGCTGTGTGTGTGTGATGAGTTTTATGTGGGCTTGGTATTGTTGTATGGCTGAGCAAGGAACGGCCACATTTTACACTCCTCCATAAGTCCGTAAGTAAAGTTTTAATAATTCCCAAATATAAGTAATTTCAAGCTTTGCAACTCATGAATGATGTAATTGCCATTGACCAAACCTAATGATTGGAATTAGGATTATATTAATTATTCATATTGGTTTTGGCAGCATCGTCGTGCTATGGAAACGACCCATCGTAGTTTCCAGAGGGAGACATGTTTGCAGCGGCCAGTGATGTATTTTGGGACAACAGAGGTGCGTGCGAGAGGCGTTACAGAGTGAGGTGTACAGGGGCAACAAATAAAGGGGTTCTGAAGCTGGGTAAGAGTGAATCGATTGTAGTGAAGATTGTAGATTATTGCCCTCCACCTAGTTGTCGTGGAATGATCGATTTATCTCAAGCTGCCTTCGCTCAAATCGCTAATCCAGACGCTGGCAAAAGTAAGATGAGCTATCAAAGGCATGTTGCTGCTGCCTCACTTTTCTTCTAATCCGTACTATTACAATTTGTAGTCGCTGAATTGTTATTCTTCATTTTTTTTCATAGGATTTGATCATGCTGAGAAGTGTTTCTGTAGTGCCTGCTCACATTCACATCCTTTTTGCACACATTGTTGTTACTATTATCAGACTATGTTAGACTAGACTATGTTAGACTAGTTTTATGTCGATGGATTAGTGATATTGTTTTGAGACTATCAGATATTATGTTATGGATTCAGTTGGTATATGATGATATTATTTAGACTTTACATTTCATGTATGCATGATGATCATTTCATTGTTTTCAGTTATTGATGATGATTAGTTAGATGATTTATTATCTCATATGTTTTATTATGGATACTTACCCCATACTTGCATGTGTATGGTATGCGTGATTGTTCTTTTGTATAGCGTTTCTAACATGGTTAAGGGAGGGAGTCGTACTCACCTGCTAGTCGAAATTTACACGATACACCACATTCTACCATTGCCTATTTAGCTTAGAATTATATATATATATATATATATATATATATATATATATATACATGCATGAGTTTTTATGCAAGTTGCAGGTACCGGGTATCGACTTTCCTGAATTGCCAGGATGAGCGTACTCTATTACACTATCTCAATGATAAGAGAAGGGAGATAAATTCTCAAGTCCAAATCCCAAACCCTTAAACCATTGTCCTAAAAAGATAGGACAAGTATCTGGACATTTTACCCATCGAATGTGTCAGATGACATAATTCATGATTTTTAACCCTTTAGACTGATTTTGTATGGATTGTTCTATGATGGGTTTTCATATTTTATCTTGGAGGTCTATAGTGAATTTTCTATTAATTAAGTCTTAATAAATAGATTTAATTAATAAATTAATTATTGGGTGAAAATTAATATTATATCATGATCTTTGATATTTTAGATTAAAAATAATTAAATAAAGATTAGTTGAGAAAAGAATTAAATAAAAGTAATTAATTAAAAATTAATAATAATAAATAATGATAAAATAATAAATAAATAATAATAATAAAAGTTATAATAAAATTAAATAAAGGTTATAATAAAATTAAATAAAATCTATAAGCTAGCCTATGAGTTAATGCACCTTTTTATTTCTCTTATGTCAACAACACAGGAGTTAGCACACAAATTAAGCACATGGTGTCTACAACCTTATGACTCATTTGGAAAGTTGGAAAAAGCTTGTGCTTAGTTGTCTACACCTTCTAGTTGTTTCAAAAGGCATTCTTGAGAGTCCTTTATATCTAGGTACTCCTAGAGGCTTAAGAGAGCATAATTATAGAGAGTGTTTTGGAGAGCATTTTGGAGCATTGGAGGACTCGGGAACTTTGGAGAAGGGAGGAGCTTGCTCTGCAGGTTTTCTAAAGAAAAGTGAATTAGCATCAGAATCTGGGTAGACTCTTGTGATCTTGCATATGTTATTTCCGCATCTTGCACTTCCTGTCTTCATCGTGTCTTCCACATGTTTATTGAGGGTTTCTCCTATTTTAATTGTATGTATTCTCAATATGTGTAGCTAAAAATTACTTGAGAAAACTTTATATGCATAGATCTGAAGAGAACATGGGGCTAGGGTTTAAATCCATTAGCAAACTTATTGAGTAAATTTGGAGAACAAAATATTTCATGGTTTCATTAAAATTGAAAACCTTTAGAAAATTCTATTGATATGAACACGCTAATTCAGATCTGTGAATATATATATATATATATATATATATATATATATATATATATATACATACATGTTATATATATATACATATATATATATATATACATAAATACAATTTTTTATATATATATACATACATGTTATATATATATATATATATATATATATATATATATATATACAATTTTATATATATATATATATATATTTTTTTTATTGGAGAACCGAATGTTTAATCACATCGCGATTTACGTTTTTGATAAAACATTATAAATTTTTTATTAAAAAAAATGATTCGCATATTATATGTGGACGGGGAGGGCCGAGCCCATACCCCCACCTCTATACCTATAGTAGTAACCGGCAACACTATTGCTGCAGGCTTTGCGACAGCAGGCCCGCACAACATCATTTATTTTGTGGCAGTTATTATATTTGGTATCGACTATGGTGTCGAGTTAAAAGATTGGACACGATTTCCATTCGATTTTTATAATTCATTTTTCATAAAAAGTTTGTTATTGGTTATATATATATATATATATATATATATATATATATATATATATATATATATATATATATATATATATATATATGAACAATTATTATATTTAAAAGGTGGAATTAATGGGTCATTCTTTAAAAGATAAATGTTTTAAAATATTAATGATAGTTTGTCAATTATAATTTAAAAAATGAAAGATATTAATAATTAACTTAATTAAACTTAGTTTAATTAAGGTTAATCATTAGAATGTGTTTTGAATTATGCTATTTATTGAATTGTTAATTGATTGTTGGAACTCGATAGGAGTCAACTTTGAGCAACTTCTATATAAACAATATAATTAGAAAATTGAATCTAATCGTTTTGGGAGAGAAACTTTTTAACAAATACATGGGATGGGAAAAACGTACAAATGATTATCTAAAACTTGAAACGAAAACTGAAACCTCACATTTAGATTCAAGTATATAATGTTAGCAAAACCAAAATATGTGTTTGCATTGTGTATTTCTTTATGCTTCTGCTTTAAGTTTTAGGTTGACTAGTGTTGACCAATTATACAACGTCTACCAGAGGCTCGCGAGCTATGATTGTGATGTCATGATGATGTTTTATTTTTTATTTTTATAAACCCAACCATAGTTATGTGATGGAATGCTCTATGTAATGTTTGTAATTACTGATTGTTTTATTTGAGATTCTTATGTATGAGACACTTGACCTAATCATTTCTGAGTCATCGATTAGTTATCCTTGGGTTATTTTTCAATCACCATGATGGGACTGATATGTTGTTTTATGATGTCATGTTGTGACATATTTGACTCAACCATTTTGGAGTCTTCGATCAGTATGATTTGAGTTATATTTTGGTTAATGAGAACCAATGGATACTTTTCATTATTAGTGATACTTCAGTTGCCAATAGAGAGCTGTTGTGGTCATGATTTTCTATGGATGCTTTTAAGTTTCTCATGGAGATTTGATGCTTTTATTATGGATATTTGATGCTCTTATTTTGGATTATCTTTTGGTATTTCTTTCCAGTCGCTTGTATAGGACTGGGGTGATTCATGATTCCATGAGCTTAGGGTAGATTATCTTCTTGTAGTGTTGGGAAGTGGCTTGCAATGGGGGCCGAGGCCCTAAGAGGCTGCTAGGGTAACTCATTGTAAGTTGTTTAATAAGTGAAAACATTCTCACCTAATACTGACTTAATGAACCTAAAAAGATAATTGTTTTGTTCTCGCCCATGCCTCGAGTGCTTGTACAGACTAGGATGGGAGTAGAGAGAATGCTTGGTTGCGACCTTGCATTCCATTGTATACCTTGTTATTATGAGAGGATACTAGTGGCCGCATTAGGATCAGTAGGGACCTGTGGAGTTTAGCTAACTGCCAGGGTAACTTCTACATGATATATGCGATGACACTTTCCCTCTTGCATAGTAGGTTTCCTACATATCTTTGTGTGCCTCTAGGATTAGATGTCAATTTTGTGATTGGAACCTTTGAGTTAGTATACTTTTAGGATTCCTGGACTTAGCGAGTTTTCTTATGCTATGTGGTTTTGATAGCCTATTTGGGACTTGAGATTATCTTCTCAGCACAGTGGGAGTTGACCACTCAGGTACCACGCAATCAAGTGGTATTGTTTTTCCACTCTAATAATTTGAGATCCAATTGAAACATCATGGCTGATGCGTCCTTCATGATGGTGGATATGTATCCTTACATTGGTGGTTAGCATATGATAAATGATGTTATCTTATGCTTATATTTGCATGTTATATCATTTTCTACATATGATGTAGTATGTATAGGAATGATATTCCTACTATGCTAGTACCGATGATCTCTTCAGTGATTTGGAATGTTATGCACAGAGGGATGGCTAGGATCCACGATGGTTTAATGATGCTATTTATGGTTGGGAGGAACCATGCGCTTAGTTTATTATGTTGATCTTTTGTGATGGATTTATATATCTTCTATGATGATGTATCATGTGTATCATATGGTTATCTTTACTTTGATGTACCTTATTCCACATATGTATATTCTTTTAAGCCTTTCATACCCCGTGACATGTATAGTGGATGATTGAGCATTTAGAAATGTAATGTGTAAACATTGGGCTTATCATTATTATTTCATGTGGTTGTTGTATTAGATGGATTCATTAATGTTAGATGATTTAGATGTGACTCAACGTTAAGGGATCTTTAAAGAATGTAATATGTTATGTTATGTTTACTTTTAGATGGTTATTGCTATTGCTTCCATTATTCTTGTATCAGTTGTGAATGATATTACTTTCATGTTAAAAAAAAATGCTACCAAACTTAGTAAAATTTTAGGTTAATTCTTTGGGTCCCTTGGCGGGGCATTACATTTGGTATCAGAGCTCAAGTTTCTACATTGGGAGCTCTGGGTATTTTGGAACAAACTAGGACTTTGAACTATTAAGTGTATCATCTCAACTTGAAACTAGGTGAACTAAACTGATATTGTTACTTGTATATTTTTCATACTTCAACACTTTGTTTTCAAAATTGAAATCTTACTTAAACCTAAACATAGACAAAACTGAAATTGGACTTAGTCTATTGCAAACATGTGTTTTCTTGGTTGTAATAGTACTTTGTACTATTGTAGGATGGTATCTGGGACTAGGTCTTTTGTTAGAGGTCGTGGTCATGGCAGAGCTATCAGTGTCCATGAGTTTGTTCATGAGGAATCTACTCGTGAGGAGAGTAGAGGAGAGCACGTTAGTGAGCAGTAGGAAGATAGCCATAGAGAGGACCAAGCTGAGTCTGAAGAAGTTGATTTGAGACAGATGATGCAGACCATTCTTGACCGTCTACCTCCTATTCAAGATCAACCTAAATCACATCAGACTAAACATGAGCATAGACCCAGGTCTAGGAGTCCTTAGAAGGATCGTCAGAGGTCCATTGTGTCCACTCAGATGAAGGATCTTTCGAGATCCAAGGTCAGGCCTTTCAATGGGCAAGGTTTTGGTTATGTGGCTAAATAGTAGCTTATTGGCCTCGACAGGATTTTTGCCATGCAGGATTTTGATAGCAATGTTAAGGCAAGATTTGCGATCACTAATTCAAAGAATTTTGGAGCCACTTGGTGGAGAATTGAGGAGAAGAAGCTGGGTATTGATATGAGCAGTGTCACTTGGGAACTCTTCTTAGAGAGTTTTTGCGAATGATTCCTACCAGAGGAATGGAAGTAACAAAGGGCGGATGAGTTTCATAATCTTAGGCAATATACCTTGTCACTGGCCGAGTATGAGCGTAATTTTTATGAGCTCGTGTCTTTTTTAGGATTCAATGAAAATTCAGCTCAGTTGACATAGCATTTTATTAGAGGTTTGAACAATCGTATAATTGGGGGTGACAAGGTGTTTGAGCCAAAAACCCTCAAGGATGCAGTACGTTGAGCTATCCTTGTTGAGCAAAGTGTCAACCTTGGTCAAGGATATTTTGTGGGAGAACCAGCAACATCAAGATCTAAAGGCAACTACAATTCAGGTGGTAACAGGAAGCCTTCCTTTTCTAAAGGGAAATAGTATCAGCAGTAGTCTCAGCAGATCCAATAGTTGGTGGCGGAGGTTTTAACTCCAAGAACAATCATAATGCTTAGCTTAGTAAATAGAATCCACCCAATCAGCCAGCTCAGAGTAGCCAGTCTTTTATTAGCAGGAACAGTCGTTAGCAATCAAATGTACCACCCATGGGCAAAGGATCTGGAAAAAATACATAATGTTTTTCATGTGGGCATATTGGACATTATGTAGTTCATTGTCCGTAGCGAGCACCTCAATTTTCAGGACCTAGGCCTACAGTTTTAGAGCCTATAGTTGGTGATGCAAGTAGAGCTCATAGAGTGTTTGCAGCAGTAGATCATCATCAAGCAGATCATTAGAGAACAATGGTTGAGACCACAAGTGCTATTCGAGGTATATCTCTTTCAGTATTGTTTGATTCAGGAGCTATAGATTCATTTATTTCACCATCTATAGTTTCTAAGTGTAAGCTAGATGTGGTGAAGCAAGATCATGGTTGGCAAGTGGAACTAGCCTTAGGTATTAAGGTCTCCACAGATTCTATAGTTTATAAGTGTGAGCTTAGCTTAGGAGACTTTGATACTACAGTTGATTTTCGAGTCATACCCGTTGGTTCCTACGATGTGGTTTTAGGGATGGATTGGCTTGGCTCTCATACAGCTAGTATAGATTGCAGGAAGAAGATGATTGTGTGCTAGGATGATCAAGGGAATGATGTCAAGATAGTCGGGATACCAAGGCCTATATCTCTGAGGATGATTTCTGCTATGCAAATGAAGTGGAGTTTCTATAAGGGATGTCCAATATTTGCTATTATGATAAATGATCTTGATGAGGAAGATCTCATGAGGAAGACTTTAGATCACCCTATTCTATAGGAGTATGCAGATGTTTTTCCAAGTGAGATTCCAGGCATGCCTCCGAAAAGGGACATCAATTTTAGCATTGATCTAATTCTTGGAGCGGAGCCTATCTCTAAAGCTCCTTATCGTATGACTACATAGGAATTGGGTGAGTTACATCTTTAGCTAGAGGAACTTCTAGCCAAAGGGAGCATTCGTACTAGTGTATCACCTTGGGGAGCTCTAGTGCTCTTTGTGAAAAAGAAAGACAGTTCTTTGCACCTTTGTATTGACTACAGACAGTTGAACAAGGTGACTATTAAGAACAAATATCCTCTGCCTAGGATTGATGACTTATTTGATCAAATCAAGGGAGCTATAGTATTCTCCAAGATTGACCTTAAGTCAGGATACCATCAACTTTGCATTAAGGAGGCTGACATTCACAAAACTGCTTTTTGAACTCGCTATGGGCATTATGAGTTCACAGTGATACCTTTTGGGTTGACTAATGCACCATCAATTTTCATGAGTTTGATGAATGGTGTGTTTTGATCTTATCTTGACAAGTTTTTACTTGTGTTTCTTGATGATATATTGATATATTCTAAGACACAGAACGAGCATGAGGAACACCTACGATAGGTTTTGCAGTGTTTAAGAGACAATCAGCTTTATGCCAATGCAGCTAAGTGTGAATTTTTCAAATCTAAGATTTAGTATTTAGGGCATGTCATTTTAGGTGACGGTATTGCAGTGGATCCTATTAAGATTCAAACAATAGTAGATTGGCCTACACTGACTAATGTGTCAGAGATTCGTAGCTTCATGGGCCTAGCTGGTTATTATCGCAGATTTGTCCAAAACTTCTCTAGGATAGCACATCCTATCAGTTCCCTTTAGAAGAAAGGAAAGAAGTTTGTGTGGACAAAGAAATGTGAGGAAGCATTTCAGAAGCTTAAGGAGCTTTTGACTAGTGTACTGATTTTAGCCATACCTGATCCAGAGGGAGATTTCATGGTGTGTATAGATGCTTCTCTTGAAGGGATTGGGGCAGTTTTGATGTAGAAAGGATGAGTGATTGCGTATGAATCACACAAGCTCGAGGATCACAAGCTAAATTATCCTATGCATGACCTTGAGTTAGCAGTAGTAGTTCATGCTTTGATAAGGTGGAGATATTTCTTGTTGGGGCAAAGATTTGAGCTACATAGTGATCATCGCAATCTTCAATACATTTTCACTCAACCTAATTTGAATGCTCGCCAGAGGCGATGGATGGAATTCCTATGCGAGTACGATTTTGAGGTGAAGTATATTCAGGGAAAGGAGAATGTGGTGGTAGATGCTTTGAGTCGTAGAAGACATGTGATATCATTTATGACTCTTAGTGTGGATTTGAGGAGTCGGATTCTTCAGGCACTTCCTATGAATTCGGTATTAGGAGGTGTGCAGAGAAAAAGATTCAGGAAGACCGTTGGAAGGTAAGTTTGCTGGTTATGTCCAAGAGTTAGATGGTCTTTTCAGACATTTGGAGAGGATTTATGTGCCTTTACTAGATGAGCTTTGCACCTTGATTCTAGTAGAAGCCCATCGTACACCCTACTCGACACATCCAGGTGTCAAGAAGATGCATGCTGATTTGAGGCGTTTGTTCTTTTGGTCCAGCATGAAGGGAGATATCGCTGATTTTGTGGCTAGGTTTCTTGAGTGTTAGAGAGTTAAGGAAGAACACTAGCACTTGGCTAGACTTTTGCAGCCAAATCTCATTCCTTCATGAAAGTGGGATATCACCTCCATGGATTTCGTAGGAGGATTACCTATGACTGTTCGTCGACGTGATGCTATCATGGTCACTGTTGATCGGTTGACCAAGGTGGCACATTTTTTACCAATTAGGTCGTCCTACACAGAAACTTCTGTAGCTAATGTTTTCATGTGTGACATTGTGAGATTACATGGTATTCCTAGAAAGATCATTTCTAACAGGGATCATGTATTCACATCCACATTCTGGACATCAGTGTAGCATGAGCTTGGAGCGCAATTGAATTTTAGTTCGGTATATCATCTAGAGATAGATGGTCAAACAGAAAGGGTGAATTAGGTTCTGGAAGATATGTTAAGGATGTATGTGATGGATAGGCAGACACATTGGGAGGACTATCTCTACCTAGTGGATTTTGCTTACAACAATGGGTATCATAGTTCTATCGACATGGCACCATTTCAGGCATTATATGGACATCCTTGTCATACACATTTGAGTTGGGATAGTCTTGAGGATCACATCCTGTTGGGTCTTGAGATGCTTCGTGATATGGAGCAATAGGTAGTGCATATCCGAGAGCACTTGTCTACGGCACAAAACAGATAGAAGAAGTATGTTGATGCACATAGGATAGATAAGCAGTTTGCAATGGGAGATAAGCTTTTCTTGAGAGTGCGACCGTGAAAGAGTCCGATCTAATATGGAAAGGGTTCTAAGCTAGCACCTCGCTTTGTGGGACCATTCAAGATTCTAGAGAGGATTGACCCAGTTGCTTATTGCCTTGCTGTACTGCCCAGCCTAGCTCACATTCATGATGTTTTCCATGTTTTAGTGCTTAGAAAATATATTCCTAATATTGTACATGTTCCTGATTGGAACGCATTGCAGGTAGAGGATGGGTAGCTGGCTTTGGAGCTGGTACGTATTCTGGAGCATTGAGGGTTGACCCTCAGGGGCTGAACCATCGAGCAGGTAAGGGTCCAATGGGATCCTAATGATGATTCTTCGGCTACTTGGGAGGATGCAACAAAATTATAGGAGTTATATCCCTACCTGTTTGTAAGCTTCCAGGAGTAAGCCTAACCCAAGGGGGGGGTGGATGTAGTGTCTGCCCTTGTTCACATCCTTTTTAGACACATTGTTGTTACTATTATTAGACTATGTTAGACTAGTTTTATGTTGATGGATTAGTGGTATTGTTTTGAGACTATCAGATATTATGTTATGGATTCAATTGGTATATGATGAGATTATTTAGACTTTAAATTTCATGTATGCATGATGATCATTACATTGTTTTTAGTTATTGATGATGATTAGTTAGATGCTTTATTATCTCATGTGTTTTATTATGGATACTTACCCCATACTTGCATGTGTATGCTATGCGTGATTGTTCTTTTGTATGGCATTTCTGATATGGTTAAGGAAGGGAGTCATAGTCACCTACTAATCGAGATCTACATGATGCACCACTTTCTGCCATTGCCTGTTTAGCTTAGAATTTTATATATATATATATATATATATATATATAGTATGTACATGCATGGGTTTTTATGCAAGTTGCAGGTATTGGGTATTGACTTCTCTGAATTGCTAGGATGAGCATACCCTATTACACTATCTAAATGATAAGAGAAGGGAGATAAATTCTCAAGTCCAAATCCCAAACCCTTAAACCATTGTCCTAGAAAGATAGGACAAGTATCTGGACATTATACCCACCGAATGTGTCGGATGACATAATTCGTGATTTTTAACCCTTTCGACTGATTTTGTATGGATTATCCTATGATGGGTTTTCATATTTTATCTTGGAGGTCTATGGTGAATTTTCATTAAGTCTTAATAAATAGATTTAATTAATAAATTAATTATTGGGTGAAAATTAATATTATATCATGATCTTTGATATTTTAGATTAAAAATAATTAAATAAGGATTAGTTGAGAAAAGAATTAAATAAAAGTAATTAATTAAAAATTAATAATAATAAATAATGATAAAATAATAAATAAATAATAATAATAAAAGTTATAATAAAATTAAATAAAGGTTATAATAAAATTAAATAAAAGTTATAAGCTTGCCTAGGAGTTAATGCACCTTTTTATTTCTCTTATGTCAACAACATGGGAGTTAGCACACAAATTAAGCACATGGTGTCTACAACCTTATGACTCATCTAGAAAGTTGAAAAAAGCTCATGCTTAGTTGTCTACACCTTCTAGTTGTTTCTAGAGGCATTCTTGAGAGTCCTTTATATTCGGGTACCCCTAGAGGCTTAAGAGAGCATAATTGTGGAGAGCATTTTGGAGAGCATTTTGGAGCATTGGAGGACTCAGGAACTTTGGAGAAGGGAGGAGCTTGCCCTGCAGGTTTTCTAAGGAAAATTGAATTAGCATTAAAGTCCAGGTAGACTCTTGTGATCTTGCTTATGCTATTTCTGCATCTTGCACTTCCTATCTTCCACATGTTTTCTAAGGGTTTCTCCTATTTTAATTGTATGTATTCTTAATATGTGTAGCTAAAAATTATTTGAGAAAACTTTATATGCATAGATCTAAAGAGAACACGGGGCTAGGGTTTAAATCCATTAGAAAACTTATTGGATAAATTTGGAGAACAAAATATTTCATGATTTCATTAAAATTGAAAACCTTTAGAAAATTGTGTTGATATGAACACGCTAATCCAGATCTGCAAATATATATATATATATATATATATATATATATATATATATATATATATATATATATATATATGTATATATATATATGCAAAGATTAATTAATCTTTGCATATATATATATACATATGTATGTATATATATATATATATATATATATATAATTGTATTTATGTATATATATATATATATACATACATAAATACAATTATATATATATATATATACATATATATTTTATTAGAGGACTGAATGTTTAATCGCATTGCGATTTATGTTTTTGATAAAACGTTATAAAAATTTTATAAAAAAAATGATTCGCATATTATATGTGGATGGGGAGGGCCGAGCCCGTACCCCCACCTCTGTAACTACGGCAGTGGCCGGTGGCACTGCTGTCACAGGCTCTGAGACCACTATCACAGGCCTGCAATAGTAGGCCTGCATGACACCATTTATTTGGTGGTGGTTATTATATTTGGTATCGACTATGGTGTCAGGTTAAAAGATTGGACGTGATTTGCAATTCAATTTTTATAATTCATTTTTCGTAAAAAAATTGTTATTGCTAATATATATATATATATGTATGTATGTATGTATGTATGTATATATAGTTATGAACAATTATTATATTTAAAAGGTTGAATTAATGGGTCATTCTTTAAAAGATAAATGCTTTAAAATATTAATGATAGTTTATCAATTATTATTTAAAAAGGAAAGATATTAATAGTTAACTTAATTAAACTTAGTTTAATTAAGGTTCATTATTAGAATGTGTTTTGAATTATGCTATTTATTGAATTGTCAATTAATTATTTGAACTTGATAGGAGTCAACTTTGAGAAACATTTATATAAACAATATAATTAGAAAATTGAATCTAATAGTTTTGGGAGAGAAACTTTTTAACAAATACATGCGATGGGAAAAATGAACGAGTGATTATCTAAAACTTAAAATGAAGATTGAAACCTCCACATTTAAATTCAAGTATATAATGTTAGCAAAACCAAAATATGTGTTTGTATTGTGTATTTCTTTATGCTTCTATTTTGGATTTTGGGTTGACTAATGTTGACCAGTTATATAACGTCTACTAGAGGCTCAGGAGTTATGATTGTGATGTCATGATGATATTTTATTTTGGATCTTTATAAACCCAACCATGGTTATGTGATGGAATTTTCTATGTAATATTTGTAATTATTGATTGTTTTAGTTGAGATTCTTATGTATGAGACACTTGACCTAATCATTTCTGAGTCATCGATCATTTATCCTTGGGTTATTTTCCAATCACCATGATGGGACTGATATGTTGTTTTATGATTTCATGTTGTGACATGTTTGACTCAACTATTTTGGAGTCTTCAATCAGTATGATTTGAGTTATATTTTGGTTAATGAGAACCAATGGATACTTTTGATTATCAGTGATACTTCAGTTGCCAATAGAGAGCTGTTGTGGTCATGATTTTCTATGGATGCTTTTCAGTTGCTCATGGAGATTTGATGCTTTTATTAAGGATATTTGACGCTCTTATTTTGGATTATCTTTTGGTATTTCCTTCTAGTTTCTTGTATAGGACTGGGGTGATTTATGATTCCATGAGCTTAGGGTAGGTTATCTGCTTGTAGTGTCGGGAAGTGGCTTGCAATGGTGGCCGAGGCCCTAAGAGGCTGCCAGGATAACTCATTCTAAGTTGTTTAATAAGTTAAAGCATTCTCACCTAATACTAACTTAATGAACCTAAAAAGATAATTGTTTTGTTCTCGCCCATGCCTCGAGTGTTTGTACAGACTAGGATGGGAGTAGAGAGAATGCTTGGTTGCGACCTTGCATTCCATAGTATGCCTTGTTAGTATGAGAGGATACTAGTTGCCGAATGAGGATCAATAGGGACCCGTGGAGTTTAGCTAACTACCAGGGTAACTTCTACATGATATATGCGATGACACTTTCCCACTTGCATAGTCGATTTCTTATATGTCTTTGTGTGCCTCTAGGATTAGATTTCAATTTTGTGATTGGAACCTTTGAGTTAGTATACTTTTAGGATTCCTGGACTTAGAGAGTTTTCTTATGATATGTGATTTTGATAGCCTATTTGGGACTTGAGATTATCTCCTCAGCATAGTGGGAGTGGACCACTCAGGTACCACGCGGTCGGGTTGTAGTGTATTTCCACTCTTATCATTTGAGATCCATTTGAGACATCATGAATGACGCATCCTTCATGATGGTGGATATGTATCCTTACATTGGTGGTTAGCATATGATAGATAATGTTACCTTATGCTTACATTTGCATGTTAGATTATTATCTGCATATGATGTAGTATGTATAGTAGTGACATTCCTACTATGCTAATACCGATGATCTCTTCGGTGATATAGAATGTTATACACAGAGGGATGGCTAGGATCCACGATGGTCTAATGATGCTATTTACGGTTGGGAGGAACCGTACACTTAGTTTATTATGTTGATCTTTTGTGATGGATGTATATATCTTCTATGATGATGTATCATGTGTATCATATGGTTATCTTTACTTTGATGTACCTTATTCCACATATGTATATTCTTTTAAGCCTTTCATACCCTATGACATGTACAGTGGATGATTGAGCATTTAAAAATGTAATATGTAAACATTGGGCTTATCATTATTATTTCATGTGGTTGTTGTATTAGATGGATTCATTAATGTTAGTTGATTTAGATGTGACTCAACGTTAAGGGATCTTTAAAGAATGTAACCTATTATGTTATGTTTACTTTTAGATGGTTATTGCTATTGCTTCCATTATTCTTGTATCAATTGTCAATGATATTACTTTCATGTTTAAAAAAAAAAATGCTACCAAACTTAGTGAAATTGTAGGTTAATTCTTTAGATCCCTTGGCAGGGCATTACATTTTCCTTACAGTAGTAAATAAAAGCAGCAGCATAGATATTAACGGTCGTTGCCATAAGCCGTAAGGAGATGTCTCGTTGTATTGGAGTGTAAGAAGAATGGTGCTATGAATATGCCTATATAAATAAAATAAAATAAAATAAAGAGAGTTATTGAATAGTTTAGTCTATTTCCATGGTCTTTAAACGTTTTGTTTAAGAGTTTATTGAATTCCATTATAATAATTTTTTTAACAACAATAATAATAAATTTTGTCTCTTATATTGGAAAAATAGGAAAATGATAGAATTGACATTAAAATTTTAAGAAAGTGAAATTAAAATTAGGATGATTATGGAAAAGGAAAATGTTGTAAAAAATGGCCCATGTTCTACTGGTGAAGTTAAAAGGCTCACAAAGAGTCAACAAGAAATAAGTGGTGCTAAGACATTTAATAATTTTTTTTATGATTTGCTTAATTTATATATTAATATAAAATTTTATTTAAATTGGTTTTGAAGCTCTTCTAAAAATCAATAAGTTTTTTATTTTTAAGATTTTAATTATTCTAGTTTGTCTATATAAACTAATTTAATTTTAAGAATATCAGTAAAAAATTATTTAATATGAAAGAACGGGTTATACTCTTGGAAGAATATTGCAGAAAGATTTATTATTTTTATTTCATGTCATAAAATTTTTAATTTTATTTTATTAATAAAATTAAACAATATCTAATAAGATTTTGTCTTCAAATTTGTTTCTATTATCTTCAATATTTATAAAATACTAAATTTATGATCTTTAGAATTCATTTATGAATATCAATTTATGAACATGAATATTTTTATGAATATCAATTTTTTATTAGTATAGTTTATAAATATAATTGATCATATACAATTCCTTAAATTTGCTACCCTTTTAATATTTTTTAGCTTTGAAAATAGATTACAAAGTTTGTATATTAAAAAATAAATAAATTAAATACCATAAGTATGAAATGGAATAACATCACCCTTTTAACAAAAATTCTCATTTATTTTATTTTAAATATGGCAGCCTCAACAATACTATATATATATATATATATATATATATATATATATATATATATATATATAGTATGTGTGTGTGTGTGTGTGTGTGTGTGTGTGTGTGTAGAGAGTCAGTTGACTGCATGAACTACTACGTAGAAATTCTCGATGAGCATTCTTAATAATCAGAGATTCACATATTCCGCACAAGTATCTGAAATATATTTAGAAAAGTGCCAAAACAGGTTTCTATAAAATAAGAATTATAATTTACTATTGTTAATTTTTGCATTTTATTTTCAATCCTAACTAGACCTCCCATTCTACTCATGTTAAGTCTCTTAAAAACTTCTATAAATATTATTTTACTATAATATATGATATTTCAGATACTTTCTTTTTAAAAAATTATAATAAGAATATATCAATGATATTGGTTGCTTAATGTTATTAAGAGTTCAACATATTGCATTCTTTGCTTTTGTTATAAATAAATATATTTAATGTAGTTTTTTTGAATTAAAAAGTAACAAAAATTGGGGCTGATTCAGGTAATCATCACTAAGAAACTAAGAGCAGTCTTAAATATAGTATATATATAGCTAATATTTAAAAGAGAGTTCATAAAATCATCATGAACATAGTCCATACAAGTTGAGTGCCAACATAAGAAAAACAACAAAAACTAAGGTTAACAAGAAGAGAGATAGGACTCCTTGTTCTTTTCCTTCCCCTTCTCTTGCCTTCCCTTGAGTTTCCTAAAACTCTTGTCAATGGCCACCAGACCTCCACCATGTTTCTAGTTTGCTCCTCCACAAGTCACCTAGGGATCCTTATCTTGGTTATATATTCCTTTATCATGATGAAAAGAAGGGGAGGTGAGAGTCTCCCCTTGCCCCACTTACATGTTCGGAGTTGTAAGGAGTATCATTCATAAGGGTATAAAAAACATGGGGCAAAATAGGGCTTAAGTGGCTACTTCCTCCCAAATTTCCTTCACTGGTCGTCTTCTCTTCTTCATCCCCAATGTATTTCTTCCTGAAGGATTTCTCTTTTTCTGGCTTTTCTATGGGGGTTTGATTTTACCACTACCTATTGAGTCCAAACTAGCAAAGTCCTCATGTTTAGCCTTCAGGTCCATATTCACAAGTTTTTTCTTATTCCTAGGGGACCTCCACCTTCTTCCTTTTATTTCCACATGAAATGCCACAATCTAAATATCCTTCTCCATTTTTATTTGTTTATGGATATGGTACAGAGAAGTCTTACAAATTTTAGTATCTACAATAAACATGAACTTAGTCAAAGTTTGAGGCGTCAAGGTAGAAATAGCAAGATTAGGAAGAATAACATGAATATTAATAGGTTGGGAAGGGCAAAGACTTTGTGAAACTTAAACAATTTAAACATAAACATCTAGTAGGAAAGTACTTTAAGAAAGATCATTTTCTAAAATGTTAGGAATACTTTAAGATTTAAATGCATTTGCAATTATAAATGAATTAACAAAATTAAAAACATTTAGTAATCTTTTTTCACTCTACTAGGGTTTCATGTGTCTCACTATTTGTCTAAGCTCTCCTCCTAGGTTTTCCATCTGTCATACTGCACTTAGTGTTGGATTTTAATGAGCCAATTTATAATGGCCATGAATAGCTATGACCTATTAGTTGATACTAGTGCTCACACTGTTGCTTCAAATAGCCATATCACCTCCAATAAATTAATGTCCTCACAAGATCATCCTAAAGGTCTTCCACAAGGTAATCCTGATATCATTCTTCCTCTACAAAAATTTGGTGTTGCATGTAAATGGTTAGAAAAACATACATTGATAATTTATTTTGTGGCTAGGACTCCTCCCGAAATTCTACACAGAGAATGGGTTACCAAAGGTTTTTTTTAATTCCTCTTTTCTAACCCATCCCATGCTAATGTGGTCTTTGGTAATGGCCCTTGGTTAGTTAGTTCCTCCTTGCTTGTGTTCCAAATATGGTCTCAAGACTTTACAATATCTGATGATAAAAAGCTTAGGATTCCTATTTGGGATGACTTCCCTGGTCTACCACTACCTTACTAGCCATTTATTGAGTCCATTGCCAACACCCTTGACAAAGTTGTCACAAAGAAACATGATAATTTTTTCAATGCTCGTCCTTAGAAATATGTTTGCCTTGAGGTTGTTCTCTCTAAGGATCTCGATGATTCTATGGAGATTTAGGTTGGTTCCCAAACCTTTTTCTAGAAGGTGCTTTATTTTAACCTACCAAACACATGTTAGAGATGTCATTCGGTGAAATACAAGATCAAGGATTTCCTTTTGGAAATGCCTAGGGTTGAACCATCACCCAAGGATGCTCTTGTCAAGCCAATAGATGGAAAAAAAAGTAGGAATGGACCACTATTGGGTACAAAGGAAAGGCTTCCTCAACCCCCAAACAATCAAATGTAGGATCACCTTCCACCCCTCCTATGCATAATGGAGCACAAACCCCAACTATTGCAAGTTTGAAAACAATTTAAAATTAATCAATTCCTATCATTTCAAAGGTTTTAAACCCCACTACTCCTCAAGGTTCAAGGTAGTTGCAAGTACTACCACTCCTATAGTATTTCACACTCCACTCACTACATCCTCCATTAAGACTCAGACTTTACAACATTCTCAAAGTCCACTTGAGTGTGTTGAGAAACTAGAAGAGAAGTAGTAGGTCATCACTCTCAAAGGGTTTCCCTCTAGTTTTAACATAGTTCCAACCTTCTTGCAAAATTGTTACTCCTTCCTTGAGGATGAGATAAATATGGAAGATTTTTCATGAAATTTTTATCTTGGAATGTGTGAGGTCTTAAAAACCTCTCCAAAAAGTACTATGTGCGAGATAACTATCATACACTTGGTTATCTAGAATTCCTTTCCATGGAAGAGGTTAAAATATTTGGTTGCATGCTTTCTTTTGCCTGTTGCATCATTTGGCTAGATGGCATTATGTTCTCTTCTTAGCATGAAGTTGCTAGAGGTGGAGCAATTACTCTCTTTTTACCTTGTCTTAATTCTATTATTATTTCACATGGTTCTGATCCAATCCACAAAATTATTTGCATTTATCTTTCTATCAATAATAATTCATTTGGTATAGTTAATTTTTATGGTCCAAATGATGTTGTACAATGATCTCAACTTTGGTGTTGGATGGCTAACAACTTTCCCCAAGCTACTTTGGTTATGTACAATGATTTTAATATGGTTGAATTGGCTTCTGACAAGGAAGGTATTTTTCCTTTTCATTGGACAACTAGGGAAAGGAAAGTGTGTTACTTTATGCACAATAAATTGATCTTTTTTTATCTCAATGCTAACCATTGTTGGCAAAGTGGGGTTTGGAACACATGGTCTTACTTTTAACCTAGCTCAAAATGCATATTAAAATGTCTTGATTGTGCCATGATTACTACACAATCTTTTTCTTATTTTTTGAATATTAATAGTTATCTATCATTCCCCTGTCAAATGTGATGTTGCAAGGCAACTATCACATTTTTTTACAATTTCTTGGAAAATTATTGTCCAGGGATCTATCAGAACCAAATTTTTCCTCAACACATCGATACTAGTACATGCTTCTACTATTGCTCGCATTTTGTCAGTTTGGAATTTGGAGCCAAGAACCCATTCTCAAATAAGTTGGATTCAATGGTGGAATGATGCTACTACCATAACCACTAGGTTTCTTCACATCTGGTAGAAAATGGCTATATTGAAAAATAGTTCTTATGAAGCCAATACCAAAGCTCTCACAAAGGCTTCTGAAGCTCATTCCCTTAACCCTTTTGATTTTAATTTACAAGTGTAGCTTGCCAGGCTTTTCCACAATAAATGAATTGCTGATAACTATGTTGCTTAGGGTGCTCAAATCAAGGCTCACCTCCATTGGTTGAAAGTTGGTGATAAAGCTTCTAAAGAATTCTTCTAACCTCTCAAGGCCTGTCATACCAACTTTGGGACTAAAAATATTAAACATGGTAATACTATTATTTCCAATCTGCCTAACATCCTACAAGCTTTTGTGCACCATTATGAAAATATTTTTGCTTCATAGGGAATTTTTTTTTCTTCGAAGGGAGCTATCCAAAAGTTTATTTCTATTACTCCAAATTCCCTATCCATCAAGAAATGGGCCTTCTATGAGCAACTTCTCTCCATTAGGGACCTGAAGGAGGTTATTTTTTCTATGGTAGATGACAAGTCCCCTAGGTATGATGCATTCCCTTATGAATATACAAGCACCTCTGGTAGTCTATTAGCCAAGACCTGAACAAAGTCTATCTTGAAGCATATCATACTAAGAGTCTCAGAGCCATCATTAATAGAGGAAACATTAAATTCATACATAAAGCTAGTGACCCTAAGGATATTTTCACTTGGTTGCCCATAAACTTACTTAATGTGTCATACAAGATCATTTCTAAGGCCTTTACTCTCATGATTCAACATCTTCTTCCCTTGATCATGCAATGTGAGCAAACTGGTTTGATCAAATTTAGGTATATTCTTGAAAACATCATTGCTATTTGGTAAGGCATGGAGTGGGCTCATAAGTCAAACCAACAAACTATATTTATGAAAATTGGTTTTGCCAAAGCTTTTGGTTGAATTGAATGGACCTTCATTTTGGCTATTCTTCAAGCTTTGGGTTTCAACCCTAATTTACTCCATTCTATGAAGATTATTTTTGGAGATGCTAATGCTTGTATTACCATCAACAAATCTCAATACAAAGCCTTCATTCTCCTTCAATCTACCTAATAGGGTTTCCTTCTAGCTTTGACTTTGTATGTTCTTGCTACTGAAGGTTTTTGTTACCTACTTGCCCACTCTTTTTCTTCTAGTTTGGTGCATGGAATTTCCTTGCCTCATTCTTCTTCCTAGCTTGTTAATGGTCACTTTGTTGATGATTCACTTCTCACTCTCCTTGAGGATGATGAGAATATCACTAATGTCTTGCAATTCTTGGATACATTTTTTCAAGCTTAGATAGTTTGACTATTCAATGGCACAAGATGCTCTATTAAAAGAAATCCTTTCCTCTAGCTCTACCTTGTCTTTCTCCATTTGAGTGGAAATGGGTCACTCATAGGGATATTTTCTACTTTCTAGGCATCCCCTTTTCCTTTCAAGCTTCCCTTGTGGATTTGTGGAATGTTGTGCTCATGAAAATTGAGAAAAAGCTTGACTACTGGATTACCAAACCACTCTCTCTTGTGGGGAAATTCTAGATCTTCTCGAAGGTGTTGGTTGCTACTCATGTGTATTACTCCTCTTGTTGGGATCCCTCTAATGCCTCCTATGTTAAGCTAAAACACTTGCTTCATTACTTTCTTTAGGATTTTGGCTCTAATCATCATGGTTTTAAGAGGGTTGCCAAGGATTTATGCTATCTCCCTAAAGATTATGGAGCTCTTGGCCCTCTTTCCACATAGAAGCAACGACTTTCTCTTTGTGTTGAGTGAATTATTCATTCTCTCACTCATGATGAAGCTTGCAAAGTGTTGGTTCACTACATCTCCTCTAGATTTCCTATTAATGGGCTTGCGTGGAAGGGGATTGGTTTTCAAACCCTTCTCATTATGTGAGACCATGTTCATATCTAGGGATCTTTTGTTATCAAGAGAATTTGGAAAGATTGTGAAGCTCTGAAGCCTTGTATTTTCTAGGATTGTGATGGGTTTCATGATGGGCTTTCCTTGAATCGGCAAAACCTTTGATGGCCCCTGTTGTTTCTCATTCAAGGTGTTCCTTTGGCCAAGATTCAATGTGTGAGTGCTTTGCATTTTTGCAAACGTGGCTTCAAGACTCCTGAAGGGATTTTCTCTAGGGTCTCTATGAATCTCAAATCTTGGGAGGATATGCAGGTCCAATTCCATCTTGCTCGTCCAAATTATCAAACATTTTATTTGTTGATCTTTTCCATTCTTGATCATTTTCTTTACAAGTTGGGTATCTAGTCTATGTAACCTTGGTGGAAAGATTGGAAGTGCTATCCTACAATGCCCTTTACTAATTAGAAGCCAAATGTAGAGTATTGATGGATTTCTCCCTGTCTTGATATGGCTGATACTCTTAACCAATGATGACATCTCTAGTCCTCTCATCATAATTGGAGGGTTCAATTTAATACTATTTGGGATGCTAGCACCAAGCCTGAGATTTCCCACTTTTTCTAGTGCCTATTATTTCAAGGGCTTCCTTTTGGGCCATGGCTTCAACATCTAGTTATTCCTTATCCTTGTTGTCACTCTTGTGGGCATCTTGAGTCATTTTTGCATTTTTTTGGTTTTGTACACATGCTCAAAATTATTTGCAATGGATACATAATTTTTTAAAGTCATCTAGGCCATAACCCTTTTCTTGGTACATGATTTTCCTAGCTGATTCCCTAAAGATTCCTCATCATTTTATCTAGATCTCACATATTTTCAAGATAGAGATTTTTTTTACTTTTTGGCAAGATAGAAATATTGTTCTTTTCAATCACAACTTTCTTGATAGCATTGTTTTTGTGTACACTAAAGTATGCATTTGTAATAATGTCATGTTGAAAAAATAGGTTCAGGCCAACAAGGTGGTGGTAGAGGTGGCCCACCTCCAAAATTTGCTCAATCATTGGGGTAAAACAACTTACATAGTCTACAAAGTTCTTCCTAACTCTTCATCTAACCACAATCAAACACAGGGTTTTCATTGGGGTTGCAGTTCTTCTACCTGACACTCACATATGATGTGCTCATAGGCTCACTATTACCACTCTCCTAGTGTTGGCAATGTTAGTTGGTGGTGCTGCTTGACTTCTCCACCTCATTGTGGTTTTGACTAGTCCCTAATTCCTTTGGCTCCTCCTTTTTTCCCTCCTCCTATCTCTAGTGGCTCAAAGTGGTCTTTCCCATGCATGGATCTAGTAATTTCTCCGTCATGAGCAAAGGAGAAAGACAAAAAGAAAGTTTTTAATGTAGACACTGTTGATGCTTGGAATATTACTAGCACACTTGCCAATCCTAGGGATTCTTGGGGTTATGACCCCCACACCCCCCCCCCCCCCCCCCTTTTATTGGCACTGCTCTTGCAGCCTAAGGAAGCTACTTATATTCTTTTCTGGTGAATAGTTATTGGTTCTGGCTTCTATTGTGTGAACTTTTGTAGAGTGATCTTGTATCTGCTGACCCATTTTTTGCCAATATATAACAAGTATATTAGATTATTAATAAAAAGGGACTATTCAATAAATCCTATCATATGGCTTTCTTGTAAGAGAGCTACTCTATATCAATTTATATTGCAAATTAAATTTTTTTTTTTGTTTCAATACTACTCTATATCATTATATCATATAAAAATAAATAAATGACATTTTCACTATTAAAATAGGTGGTTCATGTGTTGAGAAATTGTAAACTCAGAAAACATCAAGAGAATATCACTAAAAAGTTTTCTAACTAGTAGCTAAGCAATTATGGTTTCATATTCATTAGCATAGAATCTTATTAATGGTTTAGTTGTTATTTCTATAATAGAGCATCTCACAAATGGAAACCTAATTTTCTGTCATTTGACCTACATTAAAATCTAAACCAAGTACCATGTAATGGTTTATATAAATTTCCATATTTACAAGAGAATAAATTGAGTTATTTAATTGATATTTTAATATTATTTTTATAATATTTTAATAAGTTCTTAAAATGAAAAATAATATTAATGAAAAAATCCATCCCATTGGGGCTCTGCAACTATGCACAATAGCTAAACACTTATGTGCCTCGGCTCCCATACCTTGCTACATATTTTTTGCACTCTTCTTCTCCCTTTGTGCCCTAGCTTTCATTTCTTTTTCTATTTTTTGTACTTCTTTTTTCATTGCTGGTTTTCTTTACTGAGTATCCTTTATGCTTTTTTTTCTTGGGTGTCATTTGGGATTCCTTGTTTATATTTTCTAAATCTTACCTTGCCTTGCTATTTTATTTCCACCCTAGATCACTTGTGAGAAATTAAGAGATGATAATCATGGTTGATGGTGGAGGAGAGGCATCTGGAGATATGATTGAAGCTGATGAGATTTTAAACAACACCCATGTACAAGATAAATCTAATGTTCAATAGAATGAAGTATTGGATATATTTTCATATAAGGAAATGGTGGAAGAGTCTTCAAATTCTTTCCTACCGACTACTTTCTTTTCTAGTAAGATTTTCACAGTCATTCCAAATGGAATTCGAAGCAATGGAGATAGACTTGGGGATGGAAGAAACTCTCAATCTAGTGCCAGTGGAGGAAAAGATGAAGGGGAGATCCCACCCTATGAACTAAAGACCCTTTTTCTCTCATTGAATGAGGATATGATAAGAGCTATTAAATAAGAGCAATATCGATTCAAAAATGTTGAAATTTTCCTTACATGTTTAGATAAAGGGTTTTTTAAGTCACGAAATTTTTTTGATGAATGGGTGGTCATTTTTTGGGGTAAGAAACTTGGGATTCGTGTGACTTTTTGTAGAATGGTTCAAATAGGGCTCTTTATTGTATTTGCCAGGACTCATGTAGTATGCAAGAAAGAATATGTAATAAGAAGTTTTGGAATGTGGGTAAATATCTTTTTAGAGCCTTCCTATGGTCACCAACTAGGAATGTAGAAGAAGTGTCTACTAGGGCTTCATTTAATTGGTTAGAAATTGAGAATTTGGATGTCGAATTTTGGATTCTCTTGAACTAGGAATTATATTCCTTGATAATATCTCTCTTAATATTGATGTTAAAGCATTTTCATCGAAAGCCTCTCAAATTGGTAATTTATGTGCTTGTTTTCATTCCAAAAGGGATGGATATGCAAGAAAGGATTGTGTAGATTTATTTAGACCCCAAATAGCTAACTTTGAGGTTTCTAAAAATAATGCTAATAAAGTTTCTAGTTTTGAAATAGAGAATTCCTTGGCATCCTCCTTAAGTAAGTCTGAAAGCATCCAGGGGATAGAGAAGCCTTTAGAAAATGATAATAATAAAAATTCCAATGATGCTCTATGAGAGGAATTTGATGCTATTGTCAGCCCTTTGCATCATACTCAACTAACACCTACCTATGATCCTACCTCTAGTTCTACGATCACTCCAAGTGGTTCTACTTAGTTAAAATCCATTATTTTCCCTAAAGATAGTGTTCTTGTAGTTTATTTGGTAGAAACCCCACCAAACTTAATGCTCAACAACTTTCTCTTAATTTTCTAGCTAAGTGGGTAGAGCTGGTTAAGAATGCCAATCACATTTTGACTTATAAGAATATGCATTTGAATGGCTTGAAGTCTTTAGGGATGGAAATTTCTCTAGAGTAGAATAAAACTGAGCCCCCTTTTGCTGATGTCACCAATAAAAGGAATAAGAAAAGAAAGGGCAACGATAGTCAAATATTATCCAATTCTAATGGATATAAAAATAGACATGGAGATATTAGTGATTGCTTTAAAAGGTTGTATAACAATGTTTAGAACAACCCTAAAAATCATGAACATGATCAATGATCATAGATGGAATGCTAGAAGGCTAGAGATGAATTATAGAAAGTATTTTTTCAGAAGGTGTTGCAATAATCTTATACACAAAGACATTATATATTTGCATAAATTTTGGGTAGTTGGATTTTAGGCTCACACTATTTTAAAAATGCTTTGGGATCATGCTACTACTTTCTACTCCAACCATGAAAGAGGAAGGGGTGGAGTTTCTATTCTTGTGGGACCTAATTGGATGGAGCATATAGTTGATAGAGGTGCTTCTCCCTATCATAGGAATTTGTGGATTGCTTTCTGTAAAGATAGTCAGAGTTTTGGGTTGTTTAATCTCTATGAACCTAATGAAAATAAAGGCAAAGAAGAACTTTGGGAATGGGAAGAAAATAACATGCCTAACACCGGGTGGATCTTTATTGGTAACTTTAATACATTGGAACATAGGAAGGATAAAATTGGAGGTAACTCTTTCAATTGGAAAGGTAATGAATTCTTCTTCTTGAACAAACTTAAGAGAAAATTTAATGTGTTAAATCCTCTTGAAGGTAGAAAAGAAGAATTTTAGGATATATAGTTTACTTTTTTCAATAACCAAAAGGTATCTCAAAGGGTTTATTGTAGATTGGATAGATCTTATGAAATTTTTACTCTTCTTTTCTTTCACTCTGATACTAGGCACTCACCTATCACAGTTACTCTAGATTCTCTTTATGACCATTCTCCTATCTCTACTAATATTGGGTTGCAAGATGAAATTCCAATTTCTAGGGTTAAGTTTCATAAGCCATTTAAACTTAATTTTTCTCTCCTTAAAGACTGGAATAATATTAGTGGTCTTCGATAGGTCATTGATATTTTTAAATTGGTTAGTGGTGATTTTCTACCAAGAGAATTGTGGGAAGGATTAGTTGATGTTTGGAAAAACAATTCTAGATTATTGGGGAAAAAATATGGATTTAAGTGAGGAAGAAACTAGGGCACATAGTAATCTTAACCGAATAGAGAAAGATCTTCAGGTCATAATTCAAGATCTAGATCTAGAAGTTGATTTGATTAAGACTAAACACTCTTTGAGAATATCCAAAATTACAAGATACAAGGGTAAATAGCTAGATCTGAATTGAATTGGAGTCTAGAAGGTGATAGGGGATCTAAATATTTCTTCAATATTATTAAGGGAAAGAGCAAAAGGGGAATCATTGAATACATTCACTATAATCGTGGAAAGTTGTTAGACCTACAATTAATCTAGTTAGCTTTCTTTGATTATTAGTTTTAGCATTTTTTATTTGACATATCAGATGCCAATTATGAGGCACTTGATAAATGTATTCAATTGATTCCCAAAAAAGTGTTAGAAGAATATGGCAATAGGTTAAACAAGCTTATTACCTTTGAAGAAGTTAAATGGGTTATTACTTCTTTAGCCAATGATAAATCGCTAGGATGTGATGGTCTTCCTCCCAAGTTCTTTAAAATTAATATAGAATGGATTGCTAGTGATTTGTTAACACTTTATGAAGATTCTTTTAGTAGAGGATCACTATGAAAAGGAATTAATAATGACATGATGAAATTAATCCCAAAGACTAGTGATAGAGCTAAGCTGAAAAACTAGAGCCCAATAACATCATTGAATACTTCTTATAAGGTTATGGTTAAACTGCTAGCTAAAAGAATTGAGAACTTTCTCAATAGGTTTATTTCAGTTACACAAACAGGTTTCATCAAAGGTTGATATATGCTAGAAAATTTAATAACTAGCTAGGAAGCAATTCATTCAGCTTAGAAGAGAAAAAAAAAATGTTGCTATGGTACTCTTGGATTTTGAGAAAGCCTATGATAGAATTGAATGACCACTTGTCATTGTGATGTTACAACCTTTCAGATTTCCTAAACATTTTTGTAGATGGATTAAGGTATTGTTCAAAGACTCCTCCACTATCATAGATGTGAATGGTATTCTTTCTAGCCCTATTCCTCTTTGGAGATCAAGTAGACAAATTTCTCCCATTGCTCCTACCCTTTTGGTGATTGCTATTGATGCTTTATTTTACTTTCTCTGATCTACCTCCCTTGTTTCTTCTACTAAAGGTCTCCTCCTTCCTAATAATGATACTCTTCTCAATTCTTTGAACTTGAGGAATTTAATTTTTGTAATGCCTTAGATAAACTAGATTTCCTTTGATTAGCTTTAGGTGCTAAAATTGCTCCCCATAAGTCCTCAGTTTTAGGTTGGTCTGAATCTCATCCCAACTAGATTCAGTCAATGTCTTAGCAACGGAAAGGCCCTAATGAGATTGTCAAATACCTTGGTATTCCTTTTTTTTTTAATACTTCTACTAAAGCTATGTGGAAGTGAGTCTTTGATAAAATTCAAAAGAAGCATGTTAAATTGTAGACTCACTATCTTTCTTTGGTAGGAAGAGTACAAGTTGTGCAAAAAGCTTTGTCATCACATCATCTTCACTTTTCTTCTACTTGGTCAATGACTAATCAAAAAATGGATAAAATTGGAAAACATTGAGAGATTTTCTATGGTTTGATGGAATGGGAAACAAAAAGATACACTGTGTATATTGGAAGTGGTGTTGTAAACTGAAAAAAAATGGTGGATTGGGTTTGAATGACATGAAATATCATGCTATTGTGCTTGGTTCTAAGTGGATTCTTAAGGTCATTTTTAGTAATGAAGCATAATAGAGTGTCTTCTCTCTCTCTCTCTCTCTCTCTCTCTCTCTCTCTCTCTCTCTCTCTCTCTCTCTCTCTCAATATACTGCCTAATATATGTGCCTCTTTCTCTCCCCCTCCGTTACACATTCCCCACTCTCTAAATCTCTACTATGAGTCTCTCTCTCTCTCTCTCTCTCTCTCTCTCTCTATATATATATATATATATATATATATATATATATAGACACACCCACTAATCACCTCCTCACTCACTCTATCCCCTCTCTTATCTGACCATTATATCCCTCTCTCTACCCCTACCTCTAAGCTCTCCCTATTGAAAACATAATAACATCCCTTACCTCACTCTCTAGATATTCCATCTAACGATCTCTCTCTCTCTCTCTCTCTCTCTCTCTCTCTCTCTCTCTCTCTCTCTCTCTCTCTCACACACACACACACACACACACATTATGTCATCTACTCTTACTCTTCCCTATTATTTTGCTATTATCTTTCTCTCTCTAAATATATTTTCTACTATCTCCCTTTCTTTTACCCCTTTCCCAATCTCTCTCAATCTCTCCCTCCCTCCACTACCCCTTTGCACCCCCCCTCTCTCTCTCTCTCTCTCTCTCTCTCTCTCTCTCTCTCTCTCTCTCTCTCTCTCTCTCTCTCTCTCTCTCACTCACTCACTCACACACACACACACACGCGCGCGTGCGTGCATGCACACACGCACACACATTCATCATGCCCTCTAATAAACCTTTCCTACTCTCCCCTATAATTTTACTACTACCCCTCTCTCTCTCTAAATATGTTTTCTAATATCTATCTCCCTTTCTCTCCATCTCTATTACCCCTACCCGACTCTCTCTCTCTCTCTCTCTCTCTCTCTCTCTCTCTCTCTCTCTCTCTCTCATTTCACCATTGTATCACTCTCTTTAATCCTATCTCTAAGCTCTCTCTATTGAAAACATAATAGAGTCCCTTATCTCTCTCTAGATATGCCTCTCCCTCTTTCTCTAGTATTGCCCTCTAATAAACCTCTCTCTCCCCCATTATTTCACTATAATCCCTCTCTCTCTAGATATGTTGTCTAATACCTATCTCCCTTTTTCTCACTCTCTCTTTTACCCCTTCCCAACTTTCTCTCAATCACTCCCTCCCTCCTCTACCCCTTCCCTTGCCTCTTTATATATGACCCCTAACCATCCCCCCCCCTCTCTCATTATGCCCTCTAATAAACCTCTCTCACTCTCCCTCATTATTTCAATATTATCTCCCTCTCTCTAGATATGTTTTCTAATATCTATCTCCCTTTCTATCTCTCTCTCTTTTACCCCTTCCCCCCCCCCCCCCCCCTTTCTCATTTCACCAATGTGAATGCTCTCTAATCCTATCTCTAAGCTCTCTCTCTATTGAAAACATAATAGGGTGCCTTGTATTTCTCTAGAAATGCCCCTTAATCTCTCTCTTTCTCTCTCATTATGCCCTATAATAAATCTCTCTCACTCTCCCCCATTATTTAACTATTGTCCCTCTCTCTCTAGATATGTTTTCTAATACCTATCTCCCTTTTTCTCACTCTCTCTTTTACCCCTTCCCAACTTTATCTCAATCACTCCCTCCCTCCTCTACCCCTTCCCTTGCCTCTTTATATATGACCCCTAACCAGCCCCCCTCTCTCTCATTATACCCTCTAATAAACCTCTCTCACTCTCCCCGATTATTTCACTATTTTCTCCCTCTCTCTAGATATGTTTTCTAATAAAAATGTGGCAATTTTAAAGATTTTTAAGAACTAAATTATTAGCCAAAATTTCCTAAAATTAGCCAATTAGCGAATATTAGCCACTAAAAAAAACCTTAATCACAATCACTCTCTCTAACCTTATCACTAAGCTCTCTCTATTGAAAACATAATAGGGTGCCTTGTCTCTCTTTAGATATGCCTCTTAATCTTTCTCTCTCTAGTCATTCCCTTTAATAAAATTCTCTCACTCTCCCCATTTATTTCACTATTATCCCTCTCTCTCTCTAGATATGTTGTCTAATGTCTATCTCCCTTTCTCTTCCTCTCTCTTTTACCACTTCCCTTCTCTCTCTCTCTCTCTCTCTCTCTCTCTCTCTCTCTCTCTCTCTCTCTCTCTCTCTCTCTCTCTCTCTCTCTCTCTCTCTCTCTCCCCACCCTTATTTCACCATTGTATCACTCTCTAACCATATTGCTAGGATCCCTCTATTGAAAACATAATAGGGTCCCTTGTATCTCTCTAGATATGCCCCACCCTCTCTCTCCTCCACCCATATTTCCCTCTACTCCCTCTTCTATTAGAAACATTATATGGGGTTTTCTCTCTATTCCTCTACCCAATTCTCCCTCTATCCTTACTCTCTATTAAAAACATAATCTCTCTCTCTCTCTCTCTCTCTCTCTCTCTCTCTCTCTCTCTCTCTCTCTCTCTCTCAAAGTTAATTAAACATGAATTATAATATCTAATATATTAGATAATAATGATTAATATTTTATTAAGATTACAAGTGGAGTTATAATTAAATTTAGATTTCAACTTAATTTAGTATTAGTGCCAAGTCTCAATTTTATTGGGTAATATTCAATTTATTTAAGGTAATATTGTGATTTGAAACATGACCATTTATTCTTAGACCTTAAGTCTCAATTAAGGGAGAAGTAGTGATTTCAAATATTAAGTCAAAAAGTACAACACAATTATACATGAAAAGGAATTAAACATGCATATACATAATAGATTATAGATTAATATTAAATTCAAAAATTTGATGATCGCTTTGTATATTTCATATTGAATTATTTTTCTCTAGGATTTATCATTCATGGTATTCTTATTACTTTCAAAGAACTCATTAACTATGATTAATAATAAAAAGCAAGAAATAGTTATCATTAGAAGACTTAGTTGTTTCTATGCTATTATATTTGCTTTTCTAAGTATAATAACATTTCTTATAGGAAAATATAAAGAAAATATAGAAACATCCTAATTATAATTCAAAAAAAAAGATGTATCTAATTTCTTATTTTATTTTTTTACTAAATCTACCTATATACACTTTTCTAACTTCTAGAATTAAAAAATCTAGAAAAGAAAATATAATAAAATGAAAAATCAAATCGAAAATAGAAAAACACCACTTAGCATATTTAATATTAATTTTTATCTATTTTATATTTGAGAATCTTGTTTGAAAATTTATCTTTATTTTTTTAAAGCTTCTTGAATGCCAAAAGATATTTTCTATTTTAAATTGATTTTAAAAAATATATTTTAACTCAAATCAAATTTGTTTACTATCTTGTTTTTTAATAGTTATGATTGTCAAATGGCATTACATATTTAAATATAGTTTTTATAGTTTTTTAAATGTCAAATGACATTTGTTTTTTGAAATTGATTTTCAAAAACAAATTTCATTTGTAACTCCCATTAAATTTCTTTTCTATTTCTATATGTTAATAATTGTGATTGCCAAGGGACATTACACATTTTATTAAAAAAAAGAAAAATTGTTTGTAACTCCTATTAAATTTCTTTTCTATTTTTATTTGTTAACAATTATGAGTGCCAAATGACATTACACATCTTAATTTGTTTTTAAACTATTTTGTAAATGCCAAGTAGATTTTTTTAATTTTAAATTGATTTTTAAAATTAAATTTGTTTTGTAACTCCAAATATTCTCGTGTTGGAATTTGCTTCTTTCATTGTATATGTCTCTCAGCATAATAAACTAATTGTTTCCATAAAAGACATGATAATGATTGGAAGAAAAAGTTATAATATATTTGATTTAATGTAGAATCTATATTATAAACATCGGACTAATCTTGAATTCAATTTTCTTTAATCAAAATAAATTATAAAAATAAAATAAAAGGTGTAAACTTGAAAAAAAGAGGATTAGTACATAGTCGCCTAGCTTAACAGGCACACTAGAAGCTTTGACTTCCATGTTGCTTCCCCCATGGGTCCCTCTTTTAACTCAACCCATCCTTTATTTTTAACCACATCATCCCTGTTTTGTCCCCATTTCTGTCTCAGTCAAAGCACTACCGTCAAAATCTCACCTATCCACATTTACTACCCTTTTCTTCCGCTCATATCTGCTGTGATAACTATTGAATATTATATTATTACTCAAGCCATGGGATTTGAACGAAAGCGCATCGCAAAGCAGTTTCATAGGAGCCATCTCCCTCTATAATCCCTTATATCAGGTAATAAAGCCAAACCCATTTACTCTTTCAACTATAAAATTAATTTGAGATACTTTTAAAAATTTATATAAATTCTTAATGGTTATCATTATAGAGCATTTCGAGAAATCACCAAAATTTGGGGGTTATGCAATCTAGGGTCTAAAATTCTCATCTAACAAGATATGGGTACATTTCATATTCTTGTCATTCAATAAACCCATCCACTCTTTCAACTATAAGTTAATTTAAGATGCTTCTAAAAATTTATATAAATTCTTAATGGTTATCATTACATAGCATTTGGGAAAATCACAAAAATTTGGGATTTATGCTATCTGGGGTATGAAATTCTCATTTAACAAGATATGGAAACATTTTCTATTCTTGTCATTCAAACAATTTTGTATCAACTAAATCAATCTTTTGGATTACAGAATGAAAAGGTTACATAAATCTATTATTGCTTAAACCCTATTCCATGTTCCATCTACTCCTCCTTCATTTTGTCATGAAAATAAATTGATCATTTTTTATCAATATTATAAAGAATTTGTGTTACAAAATTTTTTTCCAATAATTTAGATCACAGAACAAAAATGTTTCATAGACCACTATGATAATTGGTCTAATATTGTTGTAGATCTTCCAATATTTACTCTCATTCTCCATAATCAGTCATAAAAATAAATTGACAAAGACTATTATAGTTGATAATAGATCAGTTATTGTTGAAGCTCTTCCACTTCCATTTCTGATCATACACTACAGAATCCATTTTGAAAATAAATTGATGCAAATCTCTAAAATTTGTAGGTAAATCACAAAAATCTGGGGGCTGTGCAAATTTGGGTTTGAAATTCTCATCAAACAAGAAATGGCTTGCTTTTATATCTCTATGTATAATAGAAATTTCAATTACATGGTGAAGATGTGTTATCCCTTCTCACTGTTGCTTGTATTATTTCAAATCTCTTTTCCCAGTTGAGTATATTTCATTTTTGGAGATTGGATCTACTTCAAAATGAAGTTAATCCCATAAAATAAACACAACAAGGGTAGGGCATTTCAGTAAATTGTAGGGTGGAGATAGAGGGGAAATTGAATAGATGGTAGTGAAGGATTTTATTGGGTAGGTTTTCACAAACCAAGAGCCTTTCTTGATCCTTGATGCTGCATCCCAACAATTTAACCAGATTCTTGTGTCCAACATTGCCTATCATATTCACTTCATTCAAAATTTCCTTCATACCATTGATCTTTTTTGAAGAATAAAAGCATCTTTATGGCAATTTCCTTGTGATTGGTTAAAACTATGTGCATTAAGATAGATATGTATCTGATGATCCTATCTATAGTAACAAAAGTTTGTACAAAATACATAGACATTATCAGTAAATTTTACCTTATAAGACAAATCGAAAGATATAGATTCAAATAGCAGCAACAAACAAGGAACTTAATAAATCAACATATGAAAAAAGAAGGAAACTTGTTAATGGACAGAGAATACTTTGTTCCTATGGAAGGTAGATAACACTATTTTATTACTGCATACAGCTACAATTATTTGAAAACAATGCTAATAATAAAAACTATGAAGGTTGAAAGAGGTTTACAGTAGATCAAAAAAAAAAAACTCCTCTCTTTCTAATGCAACTATGACTAATCCTAACTAACATTACTGAACAACATATCATTTTCATGCCAATGCTTGCAAATCAATAAAGTTATGGTAGAGACTATTGTAATTAAAAAAAAGAACTGCCTATAAACTTTATGAGATATTTACATGCTTTATTTTGTTACAGTCAATTTCAATTATGCTAAGATGAATTGGTGTGAATTGGACATTTGCATTTCAAAACTTCATCCTAGCACCAGTTATCTTCTACAAAATCCCTCTAACCAAGTTTGTTTTCTTGATTGAATCCTCTTTAAACAATGTGAAAGGTTTTATTTGAATCAAATGTCTAACAAAGACCTCATAACAAATGTATATGGTGTGCTGCCTTAAATATCCATGGGTGTGCCTATTGGATGTAAGGAAAACTCCTTTGATGGTTGTTAATTCTACTATAATTAGCTTTATTTTAATGCAATTAACATTGTCCTACTCTCTAAAACAAAGTTACTCATCTATGGCTCTACTTGATTCAAAACAAAAAAAAATGATAAAATAATTGATATATAATGCCTCTTGATTGCCAAACTTCATGATTTCCAAATTTCATGATTTACACTAAAAGTTGTCTACAAGATGCCACCCTATCTAACTTGAATCTTAGGTCTACATGAAAAAATACATCTCACAATCATATCAAATTTTGTTAAATATTGACAACTTGATAGACTAAATAAAGGTTGTGAATTCAACAATAATGGTTTCTATCATAAATCAATCTGAAAACTTATAATTCTCAACACACTAAAATTTGTTACAAAAAAATAGCTTTCAGTCTTCCTTTTCATAAATGTGTTACCTTATCTTTTGGTTTATTTCCCTTTGCATTTTTTGCACTGTTTTAAGCTATTAATAGAGGTTGTGTGCATGTTATTCATGGCTTCGTATTATAGCTTGTAGGTTTTCTTGAAAAGATTCTACGTAAAAATAAAAATAAAAATCAGCTAAGGATAATAGACATGCACATTAAGTTCTATAGTTTCAAATCTAGTTGCAATTGAATCCTATAATTTCAAATTACTACACATATTTAATTTTTTTAATCTTTTGTTTTAAACTTACAGGTAGCTGTGAAAATTAACAAAATCATTGTTATTACTCAAAATCCTAAAGAGTTAAAGAACCAAATAGATGTGTACAAGAAAATAATTATGTATCAAGCTTCCTTGGTGATTCTTCATAAGCCATTCATACAATAAGGTAAGGCATATATGGGAAACAAAATTTTTAATTTTTATCATGCAACAACCTCATTGGAATTAGAATCATAATTTTTCAAACTGATAAATGATAGAAATAGAAACCATTGTCCCCAAATTGTTGTCTCACTTCATAAAATTGATGTGCTTGTTAGGAGAGTAGTTTTTTAGGTAGACCTCAAAGTCTAGTTTAGACAGTCATAGATGGCATTTAATTACCTATAAACTTGTAGGTTCATTGTTGTAAACCTTTTATAGAGCTTGTGTCGATGCACTATATATATTTCATGGCCATGCAATGTAGTTTGCATGTTGTTTTGTTAAGATTCTATATTGTTTTTGACAGAAACACAACTAGAGATAATAGACATGACTCTGTTATTGGGAATGTTGAGTTTTGTAGTTTTAACTATAGTAGCAACATGGATCATATAATTTCAAATTACTAGATGACATTCAATTTTTTTTTAATCTTGTGTTTTAAACTTTCAAGTGCACTGATAATTAACAAAATCATTGTCATTACTTGGAATCCTAAAGAGACAAAGAACCAACCATATAGCTAAGTATATAGAGTCCAGTTAGAAAATCAGGTATCAAGCTTCCTCACCAATTATTCATAAAGTCATTAGTATAATAAGGTAAGGCATATATGCGAAGGGAAAACATAAATTTTTATCATACAACAAAGCTCATTGTAGTTGGAATCATAATTTTTCAAACTGATTGATGATATAAATCATTGTCCTCAAATTCTAGTCTTACTTAATACTTGTAGTTGACCTTTGACATCTGGTTGGTCAACAATTAACAATAACTGTAATATGGTAATCAGAAGTTGTTTTTTAAGGTAGACCTCAAAGTTTACTTTAGACAAATTTAGAGAAATAGATATCAAGCTTCCTAGGGAATCTACATAAAAGTTAGATAGCATTTAATTTGTTTTAAACTTGCAGCTAGTCCTAACAATTATGAGTTTTAGACTTGATGACATTCAAAATGTTTTAAACTTTCAACTGATCCTAACAAAAAACAAAATCGAAGTTGAGTTTTCATGAAATTGATACTTATATCCATTTAACATGAAATTATATCAATATGTCCTATCAAATTGAGTTTATTAATTGATTGTAGCACACAAGACTACAAGCTTCTATGAGTTTTTGGTGGAACTCATTTTCACTCTCCTACCACCCATTCTAGATACTTATATTCAAGAGATCATTGTCATCACTTGTAATCCTATAGAGATAGAGAACGAAGCTATGTAGACATACCCAATAAGACAATTAGGTGCCCTCTTGACAAGCTTATTTGAGTTTCAGATTAGTCAGTATCCCTCAAGTCAACTAGAAAAAATAAGTATAGAGTCTAGTGATAATCACTAGATTCCTATAGAGCCAAAGTTCCAAGTATATAGCTAAGAAGACAAAGTCTAGTCAAAGAACTAGGTATAACTCAAAGCCTACTTTAGATAGATTCAGAGAATTGAGAATTGAGAATCAAGTTTCCTTAGCAATTATGCACAAAGTCTAGATGCCATGCAATTTATTTTAAACTTGTAGATAGTCCTAACAATTAAGATGTTTTAATGGTAAATTTACCTTTTAGTTTGTTATTTAAGTGTTTTATACTTGGCTAGTAATTAATTAACAATATAAAGTTGACATATATTTTAGACAACATTTAATCAATTGCTATTCATTTTTGGATTTGGTTGTGTAACTATTTTTGTATCAATTTTTAAGATCACACTTTATGGTCCATCATCAAGATGAGTAAAGAAGCATAAGGAGTAAGTGAAAAATGCTCCTTTACTCATTTAGATGATGGATCATAGAGCCAAAGTGTTGATGCAAAAAAAGTTACACAATCAAATCCAAAAAGGAATAGCAATTGATTTTATGGATTGTGGAAATCTATTTACTCTTAGCATTGAATTAGTTTTAAACTTGCAAGTGATCATGATAAATAACAAAATACTAACCAAGTTTTCATGGAATCAATTATTGTATCCACTTAGCATGAAATCATATTGATATTTTGTATAAATATGAATTCATCAAATGAATGTAAGTTGTATCATTGAATAAATGTAAAGTATGTACAATTCCATTTGTTGTTCCTTTTTTTCCTTGAATATAACTACCATTTGCATGAGTATTATGAATTAAGATGCCAAGCCCTCCAACTAATTTACTGATTACACCACATTCTTTGAAAATATCATACATTTCCTCAATACTATCATCTTTCATGCATACAAGGAAACAACTACTCAATTGTCACACAAAAAAAAATATATATAATATAATAGATGTCATTTGAGTCAAACAAAGCATAATATATCAACTCTACATCAAAACTAAAACTTGTCCAGCAAGATGGTTGTACTTGGAATTGTAGATTAAAAAATATCTCATTTTATTTGAGTTAACAATGTTCTGCTAGATGTTTAAATAGGTATTTATGCTACTTTTTACTTGAAACTATAGATCAAAAAATTTCTCCTTCAATTTTGTATATTGATTGTCTTTGGGATCACTTCAAAAAAATGTGGGTTTTGAACTTCAATCTCAAACTTGCATGGTTTGCATTTTGAATTTAATTTCAAATAACTCTACATTGCAATGAAATGAAATAATTGATCATTTTTTTTTCCTTGATAATTTACTCTTTTCCTTAGTAAAAAGATATATCTTGTCACGTACCTTTTATTTTTACCCTTCTTTAGTGGTGAGAGCCATTTTGTATTGAGTTCTCATTTGTTCTTATGGATATGTCACACTATGTATGATGGTCTTTGTATCTTTTTTTAGTTACAAATGAGGAATATTTAATATAAAAGCATAGTAATTATCAAATTCATTGTAAAATGCCATTTTTTAAGATTACCAAGTTTATTCTATCATCTGTGGACACCTCCCTTTCTAATTCTAGTTTTTTTTCTACTAGATGGATGTCAATTAGTCTCACATCATGGAGGAAGTCATTCAACTACCCCCTCATAGAAAGTTTTCATACAAAGATCTCTCCTAGGAGAAACATGTCTATAAAGGCTCAGAAATATATTTAGCTTGGATTGAGTCCAATAGATTGAATGATTTTATCGAGGGAGAAAGCTCAGGGGAATCATACCCAGCCTTCTTTCGAAAAAGTCATAAAAAGAAGTAGCCTCTTAATTTGGATACAAAAATCAAAATTAATAGCTTATTAGAATATAACATGTATGAATATGGATAATGCACTAGTTACTACAATTTTTAATACTCATAATAGTGAATTGAAAATAATGTCTCCAATGTTTTGTTAACTATACTTAAAAGTTTGAATGTTCTTATTAAATTTGATAGGTACTAGTGTGTGTGTGGACCAAATGACTAGAGGGGGAAAAATGCAACACCTTTTGATCCTTCTTTAGTGCCTAAAAAGAGGAAGGGTAGTAGACCTAGTCATAAGCATACACAATGTGGTTGCACCTATCATTTTAGGACACAAATCATGGTTCATAAGCCAAACAATGTGTTAACATGATATCACCAAGTCCAACATGTGGATAGTGAAGGAAAACCTTGTCATGGTCAAATAAACAATGAGTTTTTAGGAACAAGGTCCTTTTTTGCACCATATATTAGCAAACAACTGCATCAATGGGTGGAGTCATTACTATTACTTGGCATGCCCATAGATGCGGTGCATAAAAAACATAAGCAATTGGTGCATTAAAAAGATGAACATTTTTGAGTGTCAATCTTGTAGGGATGATTTTCTTACGATGGATGACATTGCAAATATTTATCATAAAATTAAGATAATAAGATATGTGCTAGATAGTAATGATGCCTATTTAGTGCAACAATGGGTTTTGGCAAATCCTAATAATTGGTTTTCATATCAACAATATAGTGCCACTATTGCTGATGGAGATGACCATATTCCATTTGTTTTGGGAATTTAATTACCAGAGCAACTTGATTGGATGCTTCATTATGGCCATAATAATATATTGGTAATGCATTCTACATTTGGTACAAATGCAATGAAGGTTTGTTATTATTATTTTATTGTAGAATTGAATTCAATATTTTTACACTCAATTAAAATATAGTATTGATATATCTAACAACATGCCTTATAATAGTTTCAATTATATACAATCCCTGCATTCGATTCAAAGCATATGGGGTTACTTGTGGCATGGATCATTATGTCAAGGTCTTGTGCCTATGACATTGTATATTGGATGTGTATACTTCTCCAACGGGTTCACTTGAAGAATATTGATTGGAGATTGAATGCATTCATGGTGGATGATGCTGGTGCTAAGATCAAAGCTATCAGGGGTTTCTATTTTCATGAAAACAATATGTTAATGTAAATAGTATATTTTAGTACCATACTATGAATGTGTAAACCACTTATCATTATTTCACAACATTAATAGAATTGTCCTTGAAACTAAGTCAATGTATTGTGATATACATTTGTATCTCACTAATTTTTCTTTGATGTAATGTCCTTCTTCTATAAAGAATTGTTTAGAGTTTTTTTTAATCCCCAATTTCTTGACACCATTAACTGTTTATCACCACTATAATCATTTGTTTTGTTTGTGTCACTCTTCTATCCTTCCTACTATTTTGATAGTACAACAATCATTTCAACTTATGAAATTTAATGATTTATCATTTAATATATGACTACCCTTTCTCAATATATGATTGCCCTTTAATAACGTATGATTGTTTTTTTGACATGATAACCATATTTGTATCATTGTCACCATGTCTATTTGGTTTTCTCTTTACTTTATTAATAATATTATTTTTTAGATTAAATTGGGCATAATACAAAAAAAATTGACCACAATGGTAGCTGCAAGGTAAACTTAAGCTATTATATCCACCTTTTATAACATTTTCCAAAAGATGCAGAGTTTCATACTACTTCTCTAAAAAGACATATTTCAGTAAATCGTAGATCCCATAGGAGTGACTTCTTCTTTGCACACAATAATGGCAATGAAAATCCCATTATAGAATGTCTCCACATCCACATTAGCATTGTCAGATTCAACCACAACAACACTCTCTCCGTCCAACTTAATCCATGACACAATCTTTTGTTCTGTCATGGTGGAACTCAGAGCATGCATATCTCTTTAATCTTGGCCATTACAACCAACCTTCCTTTTATATTTCCACTTCCTCCCTATTCCCCCCTTTCAATAACTCCTCTTTCTCTACCCCTTTTCTCATAGCAATAAAAAATAGAATCTCGAACACATCCAAGTTTGGCACAAGAAATATTTTTAGGAGTCACTAGATTGGTAGTTCTCAATGAAGCCATTTCTATTTCTAAAAAAACTCCATACATTGAGTACTACTACAATATTTAGGCTAGTTTCCCTATGGATGTGTCCTAGTTGTTGATTAAATAGACTAGTCGGTATATTGGTTTGAAAATCTGATTATATATTGCTTCAGGGCTTGTGTGGCAACAACAATATTTAGGCAAATTGTCTTATTGATGTGTCCTAATTCTTAATTAAATGGGTTGGTTTCTATATAACCTTTGCATTGTATCTCGAAACCTAGGCATTACAGTTTTCAACTTTTCTCATTCCTTAATCACATGATAATGCTTTCACCTTATTTTTAATCTTTATTTTTTTAAATCTCACTCTTTAGTGCCTCTATTGTGACAACCCTTTCTTACTTTAGTCTTTCTTAGTTGTATAACACCAATGTCACTTTCTTGCCTTTGTTATGCAATACAACTGTAATTTATCTATCATGTCTTTGTAGGCTCAAGTTGCATCAAGTTTTAAATTATTTATTTCTTCTAATAGACAAGTTTGCATTATTTTTTTTATGATCTTCTCTTATAAAGGAAACTAAATACATCTTTTTATAGTGTATGAAACCATTGACTAATGTATGTACATATGATGCAGAGAAGTATTTCAATGTGATATATATCTATGTTCTTGGCATGTTAGATGTGCATGGTTGAAAAAATTAATTGCAAAGGTCAAAGATAATGTAATTAGATGAGAAATGTTTGATAGGCTTGGATATATCATGCATCGTTCAGTAAATGAAGATTCAACAAGGAATGATGTTAACATGTTTATTGAAGATTTTAAGGATACACAACCCTCATTCATTGAATATTTTAAGAGTCGATGGTGTGAAAGATTGAGTATGTGGGCTAGATATTTACATACACTCAAGCATGTAGGCCAAGAAACAAATGGAGCCATAGAGTCATAACACTCACACCTGAAAAAGAAATTCTTAAAAGTAGTTGAGTGTGCTAAAAGCCATCATGTTGATTGGCTGGTACATCAACTAACAACACATGTTTATGTCTATTATTGGTGGGTACAAATCAGCAAAAAACATGGTTTCTATAGGAACTTTGCAATTGAGAAGATTGAAAATAGATCTTGGGTTCGAGCATTGCAAATTTTAGATGAGAATGTTACATTTGATCCTCTTGATGATCACATAGTATGGGTAGCAAGTGAATGTGATACTTGTTTCTGATATGAGGTGTATATCTTGTCATCTGATCTATGTATGTGCTCTTGCAACTTTTCAATACAAGGATACATGTGAAAGCACATGGTTAAGGTGAACTTAATGTGAGAGAGAGAGAGAGAGAGAGAGAGAGAGAGAGGGAGAGAGAGAGAGAGAGAGAGAGAGAGAGAGAGAGAGAGAGAGAGAGAGAGAGAATCTTAATAATTTGAATGTAGAATTGGATTATCTTGCGACTACAGTTGATTCTATCGAACAAAGATGCCCCATCAGCATCTATAATCATTTGGTATGACAAAAATGTTTATTTGTTTACTTTGTTGGTATATGATTCTTTAGAAATCATATTTTTAAATGTGTTGCAATATCAATGTATGAAATTATTGAATTAGATGGGATTGGAGATAATGAAAATTGTTAACTATTGTAGGGTCATTCGGTACATAAATAGGTAAAATAATAATTACATTTTGATAATTTTTATTCATTTTCCTTTGAATTTTTATTTCTAAAATGTGTTTAACTTTTTGTAGATAATAGACAACAATGATGAGAATGCAACGATAGAAATATAGTTGGAAATAAAAAGAGAGATTCAAGAAATGACTAATACGTCTAATCTAGCAACACTTTCTTTCATTTGAAATTTTTTTAAGGACTTGTCAAATAAAGTCAAAATTTGAAACATATCATCCCACCTTGGATTAGACCATCCAAGTGTGCATCCATTTCAACCTGTACAAGATGGATTTAGCAATACTCTTCGTCGAAAAAAGGACTTGATTGAATGCATGAATACAAGGAGAAAAATGAGTATCCTGAACCAAACACCTACATTTCCACAAATACCATGAAATCTAAAGCACCAAAATTGGATTGATGATCTTGATAGGGAAAATGAATGAGATAAGGACTGTACTAGGAATAATGAACATATGATTGACATGGCTAATAGCATAGAGTTGGGGAGCACACATGATACTAATGCAAGCACAAAAGATTTTCATTGAAAACACATGACATAGTGTCATCATACTTGTTTGTCATGTATTGTAAACATTTTAAAGATTTTGTAATGCCATAGTTTTATTTTGGGCATGTTACAAACACAATTGAATTGTGTTAAGATAATTTATGGAATTCCATAAGATGGATCGTCTTTGATGCATTTTGTCAAAATTTTCACATTCCTTGTCCATTCTTCCATATTTTGGTGTATGTCTCTCATATATTTGCAGCCATAATATTTGAAAAAGTTCTCTTTATATAATTCTTTAATGGATATTCATGTTTAGTATTCAATGTGAAGAAACTCAAGTTGCATGATAAATCTTGATTAGCATTCAACATACTACTAAACTAGCTCCAAACCGTCAATTTTTGGCTGTAATTGTGTAATCTAATTGTGTAAAAGTTAGTCATCAATAAAACATTTTTAGGGTCTACATTGGTATTTGCACATTGGCTTGCATAAAATGCTAAAAAAAATTGTATCTATCAAATACCTACATCAAAATACATAGTTATAGCAGTTAGTAGGAAGAATTATTATGCTATTTATGAAGAATATGTAGCAAGAATGACATATGACTTTTATATTTGAGAAAAAATGGCTTCCAAATTGTGTTGGTTGGTTGTGAAATGAATAGCTAAAATAGAACAAGAAGAATATTCTTGTGTATCTCTTAGTCTATGAAGGTTTCAATCATTGACACCTTGTAAGATTCCAATTGCTCCTCCAACTTCAACATAGTCTCACCAACAAATGCGAAAGAGAACTCTTACTACTTGGTATAATATTTGGCTTGTAATTATGTTAGTTTTTAGTCTTCAACATACTTAGCCCAAGTTTTGGGTACTCCATAGTGATATTGAATATCATATTCTCCCTATGTTGGTGATTATTTTTTGATTTGATTGGTCAAGAAAATATCTCATAACCAATGACATCACAAGCTTAAAGTTTATTATTATGAGTTGACACAACTCTTCAAGCTTCAAGTCCCAATGTTATATGAATGGATTTCCATGCTTAACTTGGCATAAAAATTCAATGCAAAGAAACTCAAGCTGCATAATAAATCTTGATCAGCATTCAACATACTACTAAACCATCTCCAAACTGTCAGTTTTTAGCTATAATTGTGTAATCTAATTGTGTAAACTAGCCATTGGTAAAACATGTTCAAGGTTTACATTGGTATTTGCACATTGGCTTGCATAAAATGCTAAAAAAATTGTACCTATCAAATATCCACATCAGGATACACAGTTATAGCAGTTAGTAGGAAGAATTATTATGCTATTTATGAAGAATATTCAGCAAGGATGACATATGACTTTTATATTTGAGCAAAAATGGCTTCCAAATTGTGCTGGTTGGTTGTGAAATGAACAACTAAAACAGATTCAGGAAAGAAAAAGGCTAATATAATATGAGGTGAACTCTTATGGGAAAGCACAATGCATGTGTCGCTTATTATATTTTATAATTTTTCTTTTGCTATAAACTTTTTTTTTTAAATTTATAGTTATTTCAACTTGAATTTTTTTGGTAGCTTAACATATATATATTTTTTTTGTTTGGGTTTTTGAATTCATAAACCTTTTAATTCATTGCCAAGTTGTAGGTCATACTTTATATGCTTGGCAGCAAAGTTGACATGATACTTTGGATGCTTCTGAATGATTGCTGCCCAAGATGTTTTGTTAATGTGATATGCCCATGCGGTGAAACACTTATTCAAAATAATTCAACTTTTGAAGACAAAATTGACAACCTATTTTATATTCATTAGATTTGAATTGTTCTTATTGTTGGTTCTAAGTTTACTACAAAAATCTGAGTTTGTGACATTTTATTATGACTGAAATACATTTTTTGTCTACAAGATCACACATAATTCAATCATTTCCTTTAGAGTAGTTACAAACGAGGTTAATGATTATTTTAAAAATAAGAATAATAACTCATTTTTATTATGTTATATAGACAATTATAACTACTCTTTTTTTCTTTTACCAAACTTCATATAAATATTATTTTAAAATTTATATTATTAATCGATTTTTTAAAAATTTATATTATTAGTTTATATTTTAAAGAAAATCTTAATATTAGAATCTAATTATATATTATTTAAGAAACCTATTATTAATTTATATATTTTTTGAAAATCTTCATACTAGAACCTAATTACACGTTATTATTTTTTAAATAAAAATTTATATTTGTAATAAAAAAATTATATTATAAAGGATGTGTAATCTAATCAAATAAAATCTTTGCTTTGACTATATATCTTATCAAACATATTATATTATTATCATTGTTGTTAATTTCCATACAATGCAATCTGATCGAATTCATAATTACTGCCATGTAGGTAGGTACCATTATTGTTCATACACTAAAAAGGTTGGACGCACTTGAATGATGGTACTTGCAACGAGAAGCCAAATCACATATGTCGTGAAAGTGAACGGGAAAGATAACAGACCGATTAAGAATGAGTAAGGTGTAATTAGGTTACGAGGGACCCACAACCTAGCCACCAAAGCAGTCAAAGCTTCGAGTGTGCCGATTAAGCCTGGCCTGAATGATGTAATTGCGATTGACCAAAGTTAATGACTGGAATTAGGATTATATAGATTATGTCATATTGGTTTTGGCAGCATCGTCGTGCTATAGAAATGAAACATCGTAGTTTCCAGAGGGAGATATGTTTGCGGTGGCCAGTCATGTAATTTGGGACAATAGAGGTGCGTGTGGGAGGCGTTACAGAGTGGCAACGGCTACCCAGGTAGCCGATTCGACTGCCTGGATGCCTCCCTCCCCATCATCGCCATGCCCCCCATCATACTGTATCCGTTTGGCATCCCCGTACATCCACCGTCACACGTCAGACCATTTATGCATCAGACTGTTCGCTCAGGTACTCAACGCGATTGCATTGGATTTGATAGTGACGATTTAATATTTATATCATGTGTATCTTTAATTTTTTTTATTTAAAGTGTCATTTATATTTTTTGAAATAATATATGTTACATTGTGCAATATATAAATATATAATATTATGTTATCTAACTTTTATATTTTTTATATTTAATAGTGTATTAATGTTATAAATATTATTTAAGTTTAATTTTATCTTACATTAATAATTTATTTTAAAATTTTATTAAATCTTATTTTAATTTTATAGTTGAATTTAATGAAATTCTAGATATGATATAGACAAATTTGGATTTAGATTAATATAGGTATGGATTGAATTCAAAAGTTAGAAACAACAATTGTAAGATTTTAATTAAGTGTGTCTTTTATATATACTTACTATAGAACAGTAAATCTCCTTTTATTTTTTCTTAGCTTTAATTATGTCTTTTATATATGCTTACTATAGAACAATAAATATCCTATTATTTTGTCTTAGGACAAAGAAATGTGGAGAACTAAGAGAAGTAATATATATCTTCCTATCTATTTTTAAAAAAAATTATAATGCCATGCAATTGGAGAATTACAATTATTTATGCATAGTGTCATTTTAAAAAATATTTTTTGAATTTTGAATTTATTATATTTCTATTTTAAAAAATATTTAAACTTTAAAAATGATATTTCTAGTTGTATTTTTATTAAACATAGGTTTAAATCAATTAACTTTGAGTATAAAAATATTAACATCAAACTCAAGTCGTCAAACAAAAGAAAGTCTTATAATATAAAATCTAAATTTTAGATCAATTTTTTTAAATTAAAAAATTAAATATATAAATATCATCAAAATTTTCTTATTTTTAAATTAAAAACTTTAACAAATATAAATTCATAGCTATAATTAAAAATTCAATCAATAAATAAAATTAATATTCAAAATTAAAATACTAAATGGTTGGAATCTATTAGATAGCTAGTAGTATTTAGATAATACTAAAAAGTTCAAACAATTTTTTTGTCAAAATAATCTTAATCATAACATTATTATAAAACTTCAATTGTATACAATTTATAGAAATTGTAAAAATTTATAGTTTTGATTAAAATTTGATCCATAACACAACTATCATCAAGTAGACTTAGTTGATGTCAGCAAAAAATCTAGGACAACATAGCATAGTAAAGAAGTTAACTCAAGTTGTCCTATGCACAAAGATGATGAAGAGCATCTAACAAGTGAAAACTATTATATTATTGTAGTTGTCCTATGCACGAAGATGATGAAGAGAATCTAACAAGTGAAAACCATTATATTCTTGTTATTATTAATAATTAATTAATGGTAACCATAGTGTGCTCGAACATAATGATTTGTATGAATGATACAAACATGTGTTGGTCAATGCTTCCAAGGTTTGCATGCAGCACGCATATTTATTTGGCGTTAAGATCATTTTAATGTTAAAAACATTATACTGTAGTTTGAAGAAGATATCTGGGCAAAAAATCATCAAGTTTCATGCAAAAATATTTTTAATAAAATTTTTATCATCATATTGATTTGGAAAATTAAAATGGTATTTAGAAGGGGTGATTGCGGCCAAAGCAAAGAAAATAACTTTTCTTAGTCGCAATTGTCCTGATTGAAGAGCCCAAAGAAGACACTCTTCTGTTATTATTACTGTTAAGTTTCTTTTGCAGTTCAATTTCCGTCCACTTTGATAACCATGTTGGTTTCCTGATAAATGTTCTTCTATATTAACCATGTTTGATTTCAGCAAAGTATGTGAGCCAACTGCTGGAAATGCATTGTGTTTACAACATAATTGCAACAAGGATAGTCTATATATTGTCAAGATTTACTATGTTGTATAGAAATTCAAGCTGATTTACTATTGATTTTGACTATGCAGGTCATTGCATGACTCATTTGACATGCATTGCAAAATTGGTCCTTAACATTTGATAGTAGAGGCAATTTATCATGTCTGTATTTGTTTTCTTTTAATTGATGAGCTCAAATAATGTTTTCTTCAACTTTTTCTGGAATACAACATAGTTATATGAATATGTTTCATTACAATTTACTGGGTTTTCCAAACTAAAGTTTTAGCCCCATTGATGTCCTCGACATCATAAAGTGAATGCACTTTGATACTGATAGCTTGGAAAGATAGGTTATCTATATATCCCCAATAGCTATGTAGTAAGATTACTGGAGTGGATAACATTGAGTTTTGCTCAATTTTCAAGCTAGGGAGGTGACGAGCTACATTTGTACTATTATACATTAGCACTAGAATGTGTCTTTAGATAAATTTACATATGTTTTTGATATGTTTGTATCATAAAAATGAATAAAAATCATTATATTAGAATAATACAAGAAAAAATTTACATTATCTGTCAATTTTCACTTGATTAAAAAACATTTGATCATTGTTTTATTTCATATTAAACTTTTATTTAATCTATGCTTCGATAAGATTTTAAAACCATCATTCCATGTTAATTAAGATATCATTCCATATTATTCTAGTCGGTATTGCAATTCCAGAAATGTGCAACCAAACAATGACAATGTGTATTCTCATAATGAATTCTTGGTGAACCAAATGGTCCTAAATCAAATCCTCAAAATAGTAATTTGGATTTCAAGTTCTAGAATCCCAAATCAAGGTTTCTGAATGCCAATTCTTGAATCATATTCTAGGAAGCAAATGGGCCCCAAAGGAATAAAGTAAAAAGAATCTGTTGTGTAGTGGGGCCCCGGGTGCAATCAGTGTTAGAGAAGGCAACGGCTACCCAGGCAACCGATTTGACTGCCTAGATGCCTCCCTCTCCATCATCGCCATGCCCCCCCTTCATATTGTATCCGTCTGGCATCCCTGTACATCCACCATCATGTGTCACACCATTTATGCATCAGACTATTCGCTCAGGTACTCAACGCGATTGCATTGGATTTGATAGTGACCATAGAAATTTAATATTTATATCCTTATATTTATGCATAAATGTGTATCTTTAATTTTGTTAATTTAAAGTGTCATTTATATTTTTTGAAATAATATATGTTACATTGTGCAATATATAAATATATAATATTATGTTATCTAACTTTTATATTATTTATATTTAATAGTGTATTAATGTTATAAATATTATTTATGTTTAATTTTATCTTACATTAATAATTTATTTTAAAATTTTATTAAATCTTATTTTAATTTTATAGTTGAATTTAATGAAATTCTAGATATGATATAGAAAAATTTGGATTTAGATTAATATAAGTATGGATTGAATTCAAAATTTAAAAACAACAATTGTAAGATTTTATCATAGATTTATTTTGAAAATTAAAAATTACAATTATCTATCTTATGATTTTAATTTTTTTTCCCACTTTATATTTAGTAAATAAAGGTTTCATATGTATAAGGACATTAAGTGTGATTACAGTGCCAAATCCATAAACCAATCACTGTAATATAATATTGATCTCTTTAATTAAGTGTGTCTTTTATATATACTTACTATTTCAATTAAATTATATATTATAAGAAATTATATAATTTAATTGACTTTTAATATAATTTTGAGAAATCATTTAATTGATGGTGTAGTGAAATTATTTCATATCGAAGATATAATTGTATTTATTTTAATGAATAATATTTTATTTTTATTTTTGTTTTAAGAACATTATATAGTTCTTCTTTTTAATCTATTTTTTCATTCATGAACAAATAAAATTATATAAACAATTTATTAATCTATTATCCATCTATTTCAAATGATCTTTTAGATACTAAAATATAATTATATTCAAATTACTATAATAAAAATAATTTTAAATTTTTAAAATTGATTTAGAGTCATTTTTAATCTAATATCATAAAACATAACACATAATAATATAATTTTGTATAACTATTTTTTAGCATTCATTAAATAAAATAATAATATTTATATTCTTAAATAATGGATATATGTTTAAATAATTATATATTTATCAATCATATATACCCATTCAAATATAAATATTGACCATGAATACGATTTTATCAAATTTCTTTTCTAATTATTTGAAAAATATGTCTCTATATTTATCACAATAAAGAGGTAATTATTATAGTTATAATTGAGGTGCTCAAAGTAATGTTAAAGAAAATGTTTCTTCTCCCATTTGGAATAGTGTATGAATAAGAGATAATATTCTCACAAAGCATGACAATAGTGAATAATTATTGTTGATTAGATTGAAAATTTTAATAGAAAAATTTAAATTTTAAAATCATGCTCTGACTTGTCAAAGTGTTACTCTAAGTCCTAGAGAAGTCATTCCGACACCATAACTCCAATATCTGCTCGCATGAAGTGAAGAAAAAAATAAGTTCAATTTAAAATTCATGCATTTAAAAGAATTATTAAATTTTCATATAAAACATTATGGATAGATCACCTTCATGATATGAAATGTTAAAAATAATCCAAAGGAAAATAACTAAAAATAATATAATAGCTTATCAAAAAAAAATAACGATGCATTATTTGAAAAAGTAGTTTATTATATTTCTTAATTTAAAATTTACCAAATAATTTTCTATAACAATTTAATAAAATAAAAATCTAATCTAAATTTAAAAAGTTGAATACAAACACTTGTTAAATAAAAAAAGAAATCTTATGACTTTACCTATATTCCCACATGATTTGATTTTGACAATAATAAAACATAAAAACATCAAATACATAGACTATGATAGGCATTGGAAAAGGAGTCATAAAAAAAGTACGACAGCAGACGACAGTATGGACAGTTGCTGGTATGATGGGGGGCACGACAATGATGGGGAGGGAGGCATCCAGGCAGTCGAATCGGCTGCCTGGGTAGCCATTGCCCCAGATCTTAATGTCATGGAAGTTTTAAAATTAATTAATAAATTATAAAAACTATCAAATTCGATGCAAATTTTATGTTGGATAAACATCGTCCCATATATCTAATGATGTTATTACTAATAATTAGAAATTCAAAATCAATCAAATTGTTACGCCCTAAGAATAGAAAGCCGCAACAGTCAACAATAGCTATCTAGGCACAAATTTCGTATTGCCTAGATGCCCATGTCTCATGTCATCCATGCTTGGCATCATAATACTTATGACAATTGTGTGCAATGTTTGTTTGTCATTGTCATTCTCAATTAATAAAATAATACTTATAATTATTCATTTATATTTGGTTTATTAACTCAAGCTCCCTCATTCTTACACTTATCTTTTTCATACTTCATTTTTTTTATTCATCCAAAGCTTTGCATAATATTTAATTAGTGTAATATGTTTAATTATATTCTTTATAAAAATTCAATATATTATGATTATATATATTTTTATTTGTTTCAAATTTTTTAAAAATATAATTATATATTTATTTTATTTTATTTGAAAAATATATGTAAATACAACAGTGAAATAATTTTTTATGGTTTTATTTCAATTATATAGATTTAAACAATAATAATTTTTATTTAGTGAATGAAAGTCAATTATTTCAATTATGAAGAATTATGAAAAAAATCAATTTATTTAATTAGTGAATGTAAGTGACAATGAAAATTTCTATAAAACATTTGTCTAATAGATCAAATTTTAATCAAAACTATAAATTTTTACAATTTCTATAAATTGTATACAATTGAAGTTTTATAATAATGTTATGATTAAGATTATTTTGAAACAAAAATTGTTTGAACCTTTTAGTATTATCTAAATATTACCAGCTATCTAATAGATTCCAACCATTTAGTATTTTAATTTTGAATATTAATTTTATTTGTTGATTGAATTTTTAATAATAGCTATGAATTTATATTTGTTAAATTTTTTAATTTAAAAATTAACAAATTTTAACGATATTTATTTATTTAATTTTTTTATTTAAAAAAATTGATCTAAAATTTAGATTTTATAATATAAGACTTTCTTTTGTTTGACAACTTGAGTTTGATGTTAATATTTTTATACTCAAAGTTAATTGATTTAAACCTATGTTTAATAAAAAAATATAACTAGACATATCATTTTTAAAGTTTAAACATTTTTTAAAATAGAAATATAATAAATTCAAAATTCAAAAATTATTTTAAAAAATGACACTAAGCATAAATTTGATATTTTGAGCTATAAATAATTGTAACTCTCCAATTGCATGGCATCATAATTTTTTTTAAAAATAGATAGGAATATATATATTACTTTTCTTAGTTCTCCACATTTCTTTGTCCTAAGACAAAATAATAGGATATTTATTGTTTTATAGTAAGCATATATAAAAGACATACTTAATTAAACCTAAGAAAAAATAAAAAGAGATTTATTGTTCTATAGTAAGTATATATAAAAGACACACTTAATTAAAGAGATCAATATTGTATTATAGTGATTGGTTTATGGATTTGGCACTGTAATCACACTTAATGTCATTATACATATGAAACCTTTATTTACTAAATATAAAGTGGGAAAAAATTTTAAAATCATAAGATAGATAATTGTAATTTTTAATTTTTAAAATAAATCTATGATAAAATCTTACAATTGTTGTTTTTAAATTTTGAATTCAATCCATACTCATATTAATCTAAATCCAAATTTTTCTATATCATATCTAGAATTTCATTAAATTCAACAATAAAATTAAAATAAAACTAAATAAAATTTTAAAATAAATTATTAATGTAAGATAAAATTAAATTTAAATAATATTTATAACATTAATACACTATTAAATATAAATAATATAAAAGTTAGATAACATAATATTATATATTTATATATTACACAATGTAACATACATTATTTGAAAAAAATATATAAATGACACTTTAAATAAAAAAAATTAAAGATACACATTTATGCATAAATATCAAGATATAAATATTAAATGGTCACTGTCAAATCCAATGCAATCGCAATGGTGACGGTGGATGTACGGGGATGCCAGACAGATACAATATGATGGGGGGCATGGCGATGATGGGGAGGGAGGCATCCAGGCAGTCGAATCGGCTGCCTGGGTAGCCGTTGCCTTACAGAGTGAGGTGTACAGGGGCAACAAGTAAGGGGGTTCTGAAGCTGTGTAAGAGCGGATCGATTGTAGTGAAGATTGTAGATTATTGCCCTCCGCGTAGTTGCCGTGTAACGATCGATTTATCTCAAGCTGCCTTCGCTCATATCGCTAATCCAGACGCTGGCAAAATTAAGATAAGCTACCAAAGGTATGATGCTGCCTCACTTTTCTTCTTATCCGTACTAGTACAATTTGTAGTCGCCAAATTGTTATTCTTCGTCATTTTTCGTAGGGTTTGATCATGCTGAGAAGTGTTTCCTTATAGTAATAAATAAAAGCAGCAGCATAGATATTAACGGTCGTTGCCATAAGCCATAAGGAGATGTTCTGTTGTATTGGAGCGTAAGAAGAATGGTGCTATGTATATGCCTATTATAAATAAAATAAAATAAAGAGAGTTATTGAATAGTTTAGACTATTTCAATGGTCTCTAGACGTTTTGATTAAGAGTTTATTGAGCTCTATTATAATAGTTCTTTTAATAACAATAATAAGAAATTTATTTTCTTATTATCTATATTGGAAAAATAAGACAATGATAGAATTGACATTAGAATTTTAAGAAAGCAAAATAAAAACTAGGATAGTGTTATGGAAAAGGAAAAAAGTTGTCAAATGACCCTTTTTCTATTGGTGAAGTTAAAAGGCTAAAAAAGAGTTAACAAGAAATAAGTGCTGCTAAGACATTTAATAATATTTTTAAAAAAATTTGTTTAATTTATATATTCATATAAAATTTTATTTAGATTGGTTTTGAAACTCTTTTAAAAATCAGTAAGTTTTTCATTTTTAAGAATTTAATCATTCTAGTTTGTCTATATAAAATAATAAGTTATTTAATATGAAAAAAATAGGCTATTAGAAAAATATTGCATAAGATTTATTATTTTTATTTGATGTCATAAAATTTTAATGTAAATTTTATTAATAAAATTAAACAATCTCTAATAAGATTTTTTCTCCAAATTTGTTTCCATTATCTTCAACATTTATAAAATACTAAATTTATGATCTATAGAGTTAGTTTATGAATATCAATTTTCTATTAGTATAGTATATAAATATAATTGTTAATATGTGTGTGTATACACAAATACATATACATACATACATACATACATGTATTACATACATATATATGCATGTATATGTATATATATACATACACACATAAATGTTAAGAATTATAATTCTACCTTTAAATATTTAAGTAATTAAAAGTAATTTTTTTAATATAAAAATATCTATAATTAATTGAAAAGGATAAAACTTATTTGCAAATCAAATAATATTCAATTTATTTTTTAATTTAGAAGATTTAAAAATTATCATTCTCTTTTATATATTTGAATGTTACAATCAATTTATTTTTTAAATATATTTAAAATTAATTTATGTGAATAAATTTTTTTTGTACAAAATAATAATATTTATTTTACATAAAATATTATTCATTTGTATAAATTTTGGTGTTTTCTAATCATAAAATAATTGTAATATAATTTAACCATACTAACTTGATAATTTTAATTTTAACTATTAATTAATTTTTTAACCTTTTCATAGGTTCCAAATTTTTTTATATAGAATTCAAATAAATGAGTTAATCAAAATGAAAGTAAAATAAATTTAAGAATTTAAAAAAAAAAAAAAAAATTCATAAATAAACATTACCAAATTATAAACTTCAAAGAATAATAGTTATATCTAATTGGTTGCAATGGTTGTAATAGAAATGATTAATCATAATTAACTTGATAATTATATTTTTAACTAATAACTTATTTTTTACCTTTTTTTAAATTTTTTTATATAGACTCCAAATATTTGATTAAAATATATGAGTCAATCAATTTTAAGAATTTTAAAACTTAAAAATTTCATAAAATAACAGTTATGTCTCGTTGGTTGCAATAGAAATAATTAATCATACGAATACAAAAATTTGGAAAAATGAATTTTTCCCACTCCAAATAATTAAAGTGGGACACCCATATAAATTGAAATAAGAGCTTTGTTCAAGCTTTAATCCCTACCTTTTAAAAGGGTATAAAGTAGATTTTGAAAGACAATAAATGATAGAATACAAATAGAATGATCGTGGTAAAAATAATAGTTTATCAATCTAAATTTGAATATTTAAATTTGATTTAATAAATGTTGGATACAAGAAATGTTGAATGCATACACATTTTTATAATGCTCATTGCAAAATTTAAGATAGAAGATGATGATTTTAAAATTTGCTAAAAATGTAATTTATGAACATTGATAATATTTTGTAAGGTAGAAAGTGATAACTTTATTTTTATGCTTGAATAAAAAATAATTTTTCTCTAATACTTGTGAGATTAACAATGTAAAGCCAAATTCAACAACTAATTCCACATGTCATGCACATGCTAATATATTATTATATTAAAACAAAGGCAATTTTCCAAATCACCTATGGTCTACTAAAGATTCTAGAAAACATTGTACATTCTCCTTCACTTCAATTTTAGTGTACTTTCTCCTTCACTTGAATTCTAGTGTGTACTTTCTCCTTCACCTAAATTCTAGTGTCTGAAATTCCATTCATAAATTTAGCAATAAAATCATCGAAGGAGCTAAATCTTTCATGGACCAAGTAAAATTTCATCTCCATTAGGCTTTTAAAATAGTGCATTGACTTTATAATTTTTTCAAATTATTTAAATAGTTGATAAGTTCAAGAAATTATATGTTTATCTAAAATTAGATTTTTACATAAATAGATTCAAAAATATGAGAAACAAATGCCACATGGTGACTTGTATTTGCCATATAGTTTAATTAAGTTATAATAAAATGAAGAAATTGAAAAAAATCTTTATAGATAGATAAAAAATGTAATAGTTATAAAATAAAAAAATGAGTTAATTATAATCATAAAATTTAATATTATTTATTGAAATTTCTTTCATATTTTAATATTTATTAATACTTTTTTAAAAATATTTTTTAAGACCATCACATTATTTTATTATTTTATTTTATTTTTACAACTACATGTATATCTAAATATTTGAAAAATAACATTATTTTATATAAAAATGCTTATAATTTAAAATAATTTTAAACTTGATTTATAATTTATACAATACAAACAAAAATATTGAAATGGAGCTCAAATATATGCACCAATCAATTAACCTAAAATGATTTCAATGATTTTAAAACTTATAAATTTGATATATAAACATTAGAAAAATTTAAAATTTAAAATGAAAACAAAAATATTGAAATCGAAAATATTAGTTTAAATTCATATAGTCAATATTCAAATATTAAATAAATTATCTAAAAATATGAGAACTCCATTAATACATAACTATTTATAATTTATATTTTGATAATAAAATATTATAATAATTTAATATATAATTCGTCACTACGCTCAATTATATCTTTTATTTTTTAAAACTTAGAAAAAAATATTTATAAAATGTAAACAATTATACTACACTTGGAGCTAATTAGAGTTCTGCAATTGAATCAGTACATTAAGTAAACATCTTATGTGTTGTTGTGGAGATGCAGGGTCTAAATCAAGTCAGAAACAACAAGCTCAAATGTACATTTTGAGAAACTAAAAAACAAAATTTCTAATGCATGTAGTTGCTTAGAGAAATTAAATTCCCTATAAATTGTATGGAACTGGTGGGGCAGCAATGATAACATTATGTAAAGAATGTTGAATGCTAGTAAAGGATGATATATTTTAGAAAACGTTCTTGCAAATCAAATCTCCAAGTTTTATGTAAAGAATTGAACAAATCTGTTTGAGGACAATTTATTTCTGAAGATGCTACTCGAAATCCCAGCATCCGTGGGGGAAACATTAAGTAAACAATGTTTGGATGTTGATAAAGGATGATATATTTCACAAGCAACTACTCGAAATCTCTAAATCAAATGTAAAAGAATTACTCAAAAATTGTCGTAGATAAATGTTCTGGCAAATCCCCAAATTGTAAGTAATGAATTGCAAAAATCTTCTTAACGAGGATAATATATTTTAGATACTACTGGTAGAAATCCCTGTCACCATAATCGTACGAGAACTTGTTTGTGGACATAATCCTTTCCCTTTGGTGGTGACGACATGCGATCTCGAGTGGAAGTATTGGTAAACATGAATTATGGATTCTGGTTTGTTGTTCAACTTAATAAAAATATTTATGGTTCTCTTCGGCTTCCCTGAAGTTCTAAGCACCTGGAATTTCTCACTATTTTCAAGTTCTTTCTTTGACAGCTCTTTCAGTGGCACAATCACACAGTCGATGACATTGGCCAATAACATTTGGACTCCAAGTTCTCTAGTTGAATATTTGAACCATAGATAATAGGCAATCCTTCTAAAGGTAAAAGAAATAGCTTTGTTCCACCCAGGGTTCTTCCATTTTCTCTGTTCACTACAGTTGTGTACAAATATTACTAAAATGATCTCTGATAGCATTTAACTTCATGGATTAAAAGCAGCAGTTATATATCCAACAAATTTTGAACTCTAACCTAAAATGAATGACATTGTAGAGGAACCCCTAACGTTCTTCTAATACTTTCCCCCAGTCAAACCAAATCAACCACTTGGTGTTTAGAAGCACAAACCCAAATCACCGAAAATGTATGTACTTCCATGAAATGGGTAAGCCAAAAAAATTGGGTGTGATGCAAATTAAGAAAAGAGAAACAAAGCTCTATGGAAAGGAATACCTAATGAATACCAGAGTGGTGAAGGACTCCTCCAACAGCACAAGACCTTGCTCGTACATATAGAAAGTCAATGCCAAATGTTTCTATGGACATCTGTATGCAATTTTTGCTCTTGATAGTTCTGTCACTCCTCCTACAACCCACTAATACCCTGTCTATCCTCTTCCTCCTGCTGCTCCTCTCTTTCCTGTCTCTCCATTATTATGTAGTGCACTAAAATGATCACATCACTGTAGCGCTGAAATTTTGATAATTACAAGCAGGAGTATCCTCACTAGTCTTCATGTAAAAAGTATTTGAGTTTGCATTTGAATACACAATTTTTGATGTAACTATTACTCTACTATCTTAATAGTAAGACAGTTGGCTTGCCCAAATGGAACATGCATGCTAGGTACAGCCACTAAGGTACAACTAAGAAAACATGCAAAATTCAATCTAAAACATCCTACTAATGACACGTTCATCTTATTTTTTCTGAAATTTTAAAAATTGAAGAGACTACCAACAAAAATACCAATAGCCAATAGGAAAAAAAAATTATATTTCCAACCTCTGTTTAATTTGGAATTTTTTGAACATTATAGTTTTAGGTGTAATTTTTTCTCTTACCTAGTTTTCAAGAAAGTAACTAATACTAAAAAAGAAATTGAAAACTATAGTCTCCTACCTTATAGCAAGGACGAATAAACTTCTAGAACCACCTTAGGTGAGAATTAATATTATCTAGACAATGGAAATCAAGGAAATATTATCTGGACAAGTTAAATCAAAGAAGGGAGCATAATGAACAATGGCCCCATGAAGCACGAGTCACTACCTTTGGCAGGCTTTAAGAGAGGTATTTTTAAGTGGAACAAAATGAATGGGAAGAAAAGCTAGTTGTAAATGCTACTCTTTTACTTATCAGTGCACACTTGGCAATGCAGGACTCGTGCTTATCAATGGAAGAGTAACCCATAATGAAAGAGTAAATGTGAAGCAAATAAGAAGATAATGTTGGCATTATGTTGTATTTTTCATTAGTGACAACACTTATTCAATTCTATATGGTTACCAAGGCTCATCACTCAGTCTCCAGTGTTTACCGAGCAGTCTAGTGATAACCAAGTTTCATAGTTCACACCAAGAATTCCTAAAGCTACCAAGTGAGTATAGATAGTGTGTAGTCTAGCAGTGTTCACTGAGCAGATAGTGGTCACCAAGCTTCATAGTGTCTACTAAGTCATCAGTTTCTGTGATGAGAAGCTAGTGTCTATCAAGTGATGGACTGAGCAATGTTTATTGAGTGCAAGTAAGGTAAACAAAGTATTCAGTATCTACTGAGTAACACTACATCTACCAAGTCTCCAATGGTTACCGAGTTCAAAGCTACGTTGTGCGATTAGTATAGACCATGCCTCTACTTCTACCGAGTTCATGATGATGTCGAGTAATGCAATGGATGTTGAGTATTAGAAGTTCACCAAGTCAGCTTACAGAACTCAAGTTTCTACTATTTGGTGAACTCAATAATATTTTGTTCACTTGTGTTTTAGCCAACCTTGTAATTGTAAATATTGGAATGGTATATATGTGCAATGTATTGTATCATTTGTAATTAATGTATGAACGAAGGAGTATATGGAAGTATGGACATGTAATGCTTTGAGAAGAGTAAATTTGAATCAGTAGTAGAGCAGAGTATTCAACAAGGTCTACAAGGAGCAGTAAAGTTATAACAATCACAAGAGGTGATCTATACTTCAAGGATCTAATCAACAATCAAGTTGTAAGTTAGATCCATTGTTTCATACTAACATGTGAACCAGTTTTCTAAATCCTTTAATAGGGTAGACTTAACAATCTTTCTTTAAATCTCTTAACGGAGTGCATACTCCATTGTATTTTTGTAAAACCTCTAACAAGTTGGATCCAGTAGTACAAATTGCTCTTAATAGGGAAGATAATCAAAAGTGGTCAATGTAAGCCTTAACAGCTCAACTTTATACTGTAGTAGTGATGTTTTTGGGTATCATCCCCACCCTATTTTTTACTTTCCATTTGGAAGGTTTTTGGATCACCAAATATTGTGTTCATGTGTCATGAATGTTTATCTTTTCTCATGCATGCAGTAGATTAGATGAATGAATGGTGAATGGATTAAATGCTGAATTAATTTAAAGTTTTTGAAGTTACTAATTCCCCCCTCCTCTCTTAGTAACTTAGCTAGTCTTGATTATTTCAAACAATTAGTATCAGAGCTTTGTGGTTCTCATGAAAAAGCTTGGTAGATTGAGCAAAGATCAAGGACAATGGAGATATTCAGACTTGACAAAGCTATTGACAATGAAAAACTAGATCTAGATATGGCCATAGCTCAACTCAAGGAAGCAAAAGAGCATCTTTTTGAATCCCTAAAAAGAAGGAAGGAACTTGAAAAATAAATGAATGACCACTAGTATGTTGAAGAAATGATTGTAGACTTTTTCCCTTCAAGTAGTTTAGATGAAGCAAATGAGGCAATCAAAGAACTCCTAGAAAAGAATAGCTCTCTACAAAAAGAAGTAAGAAAATTGGAAAGAGAATAGGAAATTCAATCAATAAGATTGTGTGAAATCTTGGAACAAAGGAATAAGGCAAATGAATACTTGGAGACAAGAAATAATGAAACTCAAAGTCAATCCCTTCAGCAAGAAAGTCTTATCAATTGGATCTCCAAGAAAGTCTTATCAATTGGATCTCCAATGCAAATGAGGAAATCATGAGTCTGAGATCTAAAAATGAAAGCTTAAGGAATGGTTTAATCATTGAAAGACAAATCAATGAAAGATTGAAAGCTAATCTAAATTTTGAAAAGAAACTCAATGAAAGGATAATGAAATCTCAAGCAGACATGGATCAATTGAATCAGCAAAGTGAGAAAAATCTTTATAGGAAAAAAGGTAAAGCAAGACTTGGATACAAAGAAGATGGTGAATCTTCCAAACAAGGTGCCCAAAGGAAACAAAGACCTACTTGCAATCACTATGGTAAGTTAGCTCATACATAAAACAAATGTTGGAGCAATGGAAAGGAAAAATTCAATGGAAAATGTTGCAATTGCAATCAACATGGTCATAAAGCCAATGAATACAAGGAGAAACTAAAATTTGAAGGTAAATGTCACAAATGTAAGAAAAAAGGTCAAAAGGCATCTGAGTGTAGATCTAAACCATTCAATCCAACTAAGCAAATTGTCAAGGCAATATTTGGTTGGGACTATAATACTTGGTGTAAATGTCATTATTGTGGTGAATATGGACATATTGGCATAAACTAAGTAAGGCATCACTTGAGAAAGAAGGATTCAATAGTAATATGTTATACATGCACTAAACTTGGTCATATGGCTAAGAACAACATGAATATAGGTAAAGTTGAAGATGAAAAGAAAGCTAAAGCTGATAATATCAGGAAATAGATGAGATAGTAGTAGATTCTCAAATCTACCGAGCACAGTGAGTGGATGATAGTCTATCATGCACTATATCATAATGGTACCAAACATTAATGCAGAACTTTCATAAAAGATGGCAAAATTTGACTTCATTTTTCACTGCAACTTCATAATACAAAGAGTAGAGCAATTTCCTAGTGCATCCAAGCAATCTTGAGAAAATTTACAACAAAGATTTTTTCAAAGAATTTCTCTCATTTACTGAGCAACCATGGCATCTAGGAGTAGTAGTAGCAACAAGGCAAAAAGAGGTTCTGAAATGTTGGTAAAAGGTGTGGAATGGAAAGTGCCAAATTTCAAGCTAGTACCAGTAGTTACAGAGTCATTGGACCCTAACGGAGCTCAATCACAAATTCCTCCAAAGGTACTTCTCATTAATGATATTTACACTCATTTTAAGTGTTCTGTTCAAGAAATTGGAACCCTAGAGATGGATAGTACCCTAGGAGAAATGTGTGTTGATGGTTCATTGAAATTCGAGCATAAGCATTTAGAATTCAAAGGATTAACACATATCCCACATATGCTGAGGAGCTCTCAAATTAAGTGGATTACTTATATTCTCATTCTTGTGCACAATGGTAAATTGTGGTTAGAATAGCCAATGTTGATCACAAACAAAATGATTCATAAGATCATGGGTCTCCCTATGCTGAGCAAGTCCAAAACTACGAAAACCCTAGTTGAGTGGGATGGTAGAGGTCTGAAGATTAGCACATTTTCTAATGTGGAAATAAGGTTTGGCATTCACATAATTGCACACAAGATTTATAGCTCTAGTCATTTGAATAGTGTACTATGTGACGCAATTGATCTGGCATATAATGTTCTGAAGAAGAATTTGGATTTTGATCTATCAGAGTTATTACTAAAGTAGCTGAATAAAAACATGGATAGCATTAGAACATCAAAGAACAACCCTTGTAAATTTGATTTCTTGTTAACATGTCTTTTCTTTTATGTTCAAAAGTTTTTCCCATCAAAAGGTTCAATCGTATGGAGGAAAGAAACTCCAATTTTGTATTAGATTAATTAGTTTATTGCAGAAATGGCTGAAAATTTTGATAGCATTATGGATAAATATTTTGAAGTTTTTAAGGAGAAGATGAACAACATGTTCAAGATTCCTCCTAAACTTGTTGAGGACTATAAAGATGATGTATGTTTTATGGTGGATTGTGATAGAGTGTATATTTAGGCAGTCAGGCCTAGAGTTGCATGGGTGAAACCTCTCCCATATGAGGTTAACATTGATGAAACAAAAGATATCATTGAAGCCTTGGTAAATGAACTAGTAGATCCAAAGCTAGCTATTTTTGGAACTTATGAAGAGGCCAAAGCTAGAATAGAGCTTGAAATTAAGCTACCTCAGGCTATTAGAAAAGACAAGAGGAAAGTAGCCAATTTGAAAACCTCAAGTGCTCCTCTCATGATTACTGAGGGAAAAGGAGAGGATGAAGAAGAATCTAAAGAAGAAGAGCAGGAATCTCAGAAGAAGATAAAGCTAGTGAAATAGAAGTTCAGGTTAATTATTACCAAGCAACACAAGGCCTCCATAGTTCTATTTATAAGGAGATCAAAGAAGAAAGGTGTGAGAAAAGTTGTATTCAGAAAGCCCCCACTTACCTTCCAAGAAAGGTTGAAATAGATGGAAGAAGGTGCAGGTATCACAAACTTCAAGGCACTAAAATTTGAAACAAGAATAGATGCTGAGAAGATGCAAATTGAGGAGTTGGTACTCAATAAAATGGGAAAATGGAAATATTCCCCTGATCAAATTACTCCTCAAATCTCAAATGAATTGTTGGAAAGATTGAAGCCAAGGTGGGAGTCAGCTATATAGATAGCTAAAGACAGATATGAGTAATCACTGAGGCAATTCCTCCCAAATCTTTCAAATGCAAAAGTTAAGGTAGCCATGAAAGAAAATGAAGTTAAAATGATGATTATATTCCACACATGTCTAATTTTGATCAAAGACATTGAGAATGTGGTTAGGGATGCAAAAAACATGTGGAAGAACATATATCATCTGCACAAGCCCAATGAAGATCCAATAGAGATTAAGATGATGATGATGATGGTGACAATGAAGAAGAAGACAACACTCCATATGTCATCATTGATGTTGAGGAATGTCAAGATTTGATGAAGGATGATGATGAAGAGAAAGAGGAAGAAGCTGATGAGGAAGGTAAAGAAGGAGATGTAGAGAATGATCCAGTAAGAATAGTAGCACAAGTTATAGCCTCCCTTCCTCATTCTCCACCAAAAACTACTACATCTTCTAGGTTGTAGATAGCTTCAACAAATGTGATAGCAACTACAATAGATACATCATCTGTTTGGTCACTATTTGCTCCCTCTTAGCTCCAGATATCAATAATGGAAGTGTCTACCACTTCATCTACTAAGCTGCAGCCCTCTTCATCAACTCTTGAGTCATCTACATCAACAGTATGTGAAGCATCCAGTTCTACAATTCTAACAACTACATCAGTAGCATGTACAATAAGTTTATCATCATGTTCTATAGTTTTGACTACTACGGCTTTGTTAGCACCAATTTTTGTTCTAGTAAGTTCTTCTGTTGTAAGTACTCCAATTTTTGCTCCACCTATTGTTACTTCAATTTTGGATAGTCTATCAATTTTGAATTTAGTTAGCACTTCCCTTAGTTTTCCTTCAATTGGTCCTATTCAAGTTTTCACTACAAGTCCAGCTATCTCTACAATTGTTTCTGATTCTAAGTCTAAGGCAATAAGGTTAGAAGTAGAACCAAGGATACCCCTAAAACTTCTGCTTACTGGTAAGGAAATTAATGAAGCTATTGATCTAGAAAAAGAATTGTAATTCCTAAGCTGGATCTAGATACTACTACATTTGATGAAATGAGACTGGTCAGTCAGCTTTTGGAACAGAAGGCAAGGCAAAAACAACTTAGAGAGGAAAGAGATAGAGAGTTTAGAATAATTGAAAATGATAAGAATATAATAATAGAGGCTATAGGTGTTGATGTGAATTCATCTCAAAACACTTTGTTACAATTGGAAGAAGTATTCAATAAGTTCAATGAGGATACATCTAGCTAAGAAAAGTTAATTGAGAAGGTAGATAAAAATTTTGATAATAAGGTGCTTAAGCACATTGCCATAAACCAAGTAGATCTATCTTCAATTTTGACCAATTTGGAATATTATTTCACCAATGTGACATCACTTTTAGCTAAGTTATGAGATGTTACTGAGTTTACTAAGGAAATAAAAGAGAAAATCAACAAGATTGATGTAGATATGAAGGCTAGTGCTCAAAGGCTATAGCTTGACTCCAGTTCAAGCTCAACACATCACATTAAGTTGAGATTTTTGTCAGATATGTAGGCAGAATTGCTAAGAGAAGCAAAGATCAAGTCCTTTTTGATAGATATATAAAACATGATCCTTCCAGTTATGGACACAATGAAGAAACATATTGCATATTCAAAATCATTGGTCTAGGATAACATTTTTTCTATTGTAGATCATATGATTGAACTTTCAAAAAATGTTCAAGTGGCACTCTCCGCCTACAAAATTTTGCAAGACAACTGGGATAAGACATTAGATCTTATTCTCAAGGTACATTCCAAATTTCTCTCACATTTTTGTGTCTCTATTTGAATATATTGCATAATTATTTGACATTATTGTCAAAAAGGGGGAGTAAGAGATGATAAGAGACATGTGGAGAAAATAGATTGATATATTTACGTAATAAAAAGGAAGAGAGACTATGTATATACTATTTCTTATGTATGGGGGAGATATGTGAAAATGTATATACAACAACATTACAAAGATCAATTTTGAAAAATCAAAAATCAGTATGTCAGTGTACATAAGTCTTGGCTTATAAGTGTTTTTTTCACTAATGCCAAAGGGGGAGATTGTTAGCATTATGTTGTATTTGACATTAGTGTCAACATTTATTCAATTCTATATGGTTACTGAGCTCATCACTCAGTCTCCAGTGTTTACCAAGAAATCTAGTGATAACCAAGTTTCATAGTTCACACCGAGCATTCCTGAAGCTACTAAGTTAATATAGATATTGCACACTTAAGTAGTGTTCACCAAGAAGATAGTGGTCACTAAGTTTCACAGTGTCTACTGAGTCATCAGTTTATATGATGAGAAGCCAATGTCTACTGAGTGATGGAATGAGCAATGTTTACTAAGTGCAAGCAAGGTAAACAAAGTATTCAGTATCTACTAAGTAACACTATATCTATTGAGTCTCCAATGGTTATCAAGTTCATAGCTACATTGTGTGATTTGTTTAGACTGTGCCTCTACTTCTACCAAGTGCATGACAATTTTGAGTAATGTAGTGGACATTGAGTATCAGAAGTTCACCATGTTAGCTTATAGAACCCAAGTTTCTACTATTTGCCGACTCGATAATATTTTGTTCACTTGTGTTTTAGCCGACCTTGTAATTATAAATATTGGAATGGTATATATATGCAATGTATTGCATCATTTACAATGAATGAATGAATGAAGGAGTATATGGAAGTATGGACATGTAATGTTTTGAGAAGAGTAAATGCAAATCAATAGCAAAATAGAGTATTCAGCAAGGTCTACAAGGAGTAGTAAAGTTATAACAATCACAAGAGCTGATTTGTACTTAAAGGATCTAATCAGCAATCAAGTTGTAAGTTAGATTCGCTATTTCATCCTAATAGATGAACCAATTTTCTAAATCCTTTAATAGGGTAGACTTAATAGTCTTTCTTTAAATATCTTAACAAAGTGCATACTTCATTGTATGTTTGTAAAACCTCTAACAAGGTGGGTCTAGTAGCCCAAATTTCTCTTAACAGGGAAAATCATCAGAAGTGGTCAATGTAAGCCTTAATAGGCCAACTTTATACTACAGTAGTGAAGTTTTGTGGGTATCATCCCCACCCCAATTTTACTTTCTATTTGGAAGGTTTCTAGGTCACCAAATATTGTGTTCATGTGTCATGAATGTTTATCTTTTCTCATGCATGTAGTAGATTAGATGAATGAATAGTGAATGGATTAAGTTCTAAATTAATTTAAAGTTTTTGAAGTTATTAATTCACCCCTCCCCTCTTAGTAACTTAGCTAGTCTTGATTATTTCCAATAGACAGATGAACTCAAATTGACATATAAATATCTAAAGAAGAGGATGTAGTACTCGGCTAACTAGAGCCATTGAAGGAACATTGATTTTACATCATACATACATTTAGCATTGTGAAAAATTTCACATTGATTTTAGATCATACAATTAACATTGTCGTAAATCACACATTGGTGTTCAAAATGGTTCTTGCAAATGTAAGTTTTTGATTGATTCATTTAAGAATGGGGAAGGCAAGTGTAGTCCTTTTGTAATTGAGGAATGTACCTTTGAGGATATATTGTAGTTACTAAGTGGTTAAAAAAAAAATTGTATTATAGTTTTGCAATATTAATTATTAACATCCATATAGTGGTCTATAAAATTTTAATATCTTTTCTTACAAGTCAAGAATGTGTTGCTTTGTAAAAAAATTTATGATGTCTATTTCTAAGTGATTTTTTAAAGAACTTTAATTAATTATAATTATAAATATTCTTCAATCAACCTTAAATCAAAAGAAGACTCACACTACATGTTTCTTATTTTGAATAAAAATAATATAGTTTGCAATATGGAGAAGTCTACAAAGGCTTAAACAATGGATTAGAATTCATCTTTGAATGTTTGACCCAATGTAAGAACTACCCTTGCAAAACCAATGCCACATCAGTATTCTTCATAAAATGTAGAAAATCTCCTTTGGTCAAGGTCATTAACCAGTCAACATTAGTTTAAATAATTATCATTAAAATTAAAGAAATATTTACACCATTTACTAGATACTAAGATGGTCTTCTAGGATGACCAAGTTGTTATGAGCTCTAGATCCTACTCAGAAGAATAGAAGGGTGAGAATATTGTAGGAGTGTTTTACTACCCTACCATGAACCTATTAATTTTTTCTAGAATCTTTCCTAACATGAAAGATACCCAACCCAACATCAAGAAAGTCTAACTAGGTAATACCAAGAGAAGTAATGAATTGTGTGTAGTAAGTAAAAAATGACATCTCTCTAGTATAAATGAATTCATTTTCTTTTGAATGAAATTCCAAGTGTATCAGCATATCTCAAGCTTGTCTCATAAGATACCATTACACAAGGTGCATGTTTATAGAAATCTAAGAAACATTCTATCAGTTCTCCAAAAATATTTTAAAAATCATAAATCTAACAAGTGTACAAAGAAAATAATACATTGACCACCATAAATCAAATGAAAGTCTAGGTGAAACATCCAACATTATTATTTCTTTTGATAAAACCCTACCCCAACAATAAGATTATCGAAGATCAAAATAGAACATAATATGTAATGTCTTAATCGTATTAAGTATTTCCACGCCACCATTAAAGCATGAAGTGCAAAAAAAATACACACAGAAATCCTAGTTGACTAATCAACCATCATGGAATCAAACACCATAATCAAACATTAATAGTAATTAAACTATAAATACATGTGGTAATATGACATTTATTCAATGACTTAGACTTGCATGTCATACATCATTCAAATACAAGCATTCAATTTTCAAGATAAAATAGATACTTCAACTACAAGTATACATTTAAGGGCATCACTTCCTATTGCCAATCATATATAAACGTGTCCCACGAACAAAAGACTAATATAGTCCTAATAACTATTTGACTCAATGGATTAGTTAATCTGCAAATAGAGTTTACATTCACATAGTTTATAGATTCTAGCACTCTCTAATACAATAAATACAAACAAACTCTTCTTGTAATGTCCAAAATAAAGAACCTCTATATGTATTCCCTAGTTTATATTATAAATCTTCCATAATTTCATATAGAAATCAAGCTAGCAATGCTTAATTAACAAGAATATTTGCATTACTAAACAAATTTTCTATAAACTTTCCATTTGAAATTTATATCAAAACAACTAAACAAAGAAATAATGAAATTCATTACAATATCCTCTAATAAGATTTCCTTTACAACTAAGCACATGCATCCATCTAACAAAAAATCTCTTAAAATTATAGTGACAATATTTCTAAGAAAATATCAAAACAACAAGTAAAGGTGTGTGTGGCTATCCATACTCAACATAGTTCATGCAATAATGAGCATACTAGTTTAATTTAGTTTTAAAACATGAAACCCCAACATAGATAAGGATTCAACAATTTCATTAATACACAAACACCATGCATGATATATATGTATTCAAGAGTTAGTGAAAAAGAATAATCTAGTTACCAAGAAACTCAATGATCACATTCAAACAAACACCAATCTCACATTGTTAAATTATGATTAGGTTTAGTAACAATAGTTATTCACCCATTATTACATTAAATACTGAGGTAGCCTCACTAGTCCAGCAATATTAAATACAAATTTTACACCTCCAACAATGTCTTAAATGAAAAGTTTATTTTTATCTCTCTCATAGCTTTTTACTAAGTCTTTATAGTTCAATGTTGTTCAATTCAAAGCCTAATGTCTCTATGAGAATACATTCTAAAATACCAATTTGTCACTAGTGAATCATTTTGACCAATAGTGATCACTCATACTAGTTTTAACATCTCAACCTATTAACATCTCCATTTTATTTAGACATTCAAGTTCCAAACATGTTGTTCAATTAATGTACGTTTGGAGTATTGTACAATTCAGGTTTTCAACAAGGTTTCATAATATATCTCAGTTGAATCTTTTTCTTTCTTTTACCACACACATAGGTCAGCTATCATGAAACTTAACAATTTATGACCATAAAGAACGAAAAAAAAAAGGGACTTCGTTCAATTGAAAGCTTAAATTTATACAATCAGTTCAATGTGAGAACATGGAATAGAGCTATCTAATTAAAAAAGATGGAGCACGACTAGTCTAAGGAGGCAGACATGAGACTAATTTATTTATCATGGAAAATATTTAATAAAATAGTATTTTTTTATAAGTTTGGGATTAACAGGGACCGAAAGGCAACTAACATGGTATGTTTTACATGTTGAATGATTCCACAATAAATTTCAATGCAAACAGCAAGGAAGAATGGTGCCGTGGTCAACAATTTAATGACATCTTAGTTATACATAACTCTAAAATCAAGAAGACAATTCCTTAAAGTGTTGGAAAATAGAGCATATACACTTCAGGAATAAAAGGGATTAAAAATTAATTCATCCTTTCACAATGCAAGAATAGCACAAGATTTGAAAGGAAACACTCTTTAACAATCCTCTGATAAAAGACTAAGGAAAGAGGTTGATCCATCTACTGTGAAAACGACCTAAGATGCATAGTAAGGAACCTATTTGAGTTTGATGTGGTTGAGAGCCTTCCTTCATCAAAACTCTACCTTTTCTTCCAACACCCAACTATTTCTTGTCTTTCTTTCCCCAAGTCTCCAACCGCCACCATTGAGATATCTTTCAAAAAGTTCCCTATTCTATTTCAATTCCTAAATTTTATAATTGAATAAGTGCATCGTTTCCACAAATTTTTTTATTTTAATTTTTTTTTCCCCAATTCATACCAAAATTATTAAGGTTAGATGAGTTGAGTTTTCCAATGTGTGTGTGTGTGTGTGTGTGTGTGTGTGTGTACATGTATATGTATATATGTATATACATGTATATGTATATGTATATATGTATATGTATATGTATGTATGTATACATATGTATGTGTATATATGTATATATGTATGTATATATATGTATATATGTATATGTATATATATATATATATATATATATATATATACACACACACATATATATACACACACACATATATATACATATACACATATATATACATACATCTATATATATACATATATATATATATATGTATGTATATATATGTATATATGTATATGTATATATACATATATACATACACACACACACACACACACACACACACACACACACGCACACACACACACACACACTTAAAAAAAATTTAAATTTATCACTTGAATGAAATATAATTTTCCATTTAGATACATTAACATACAACCTTCCAAAGATAATATTAACACATAATTGAAGTAACATAGTTCAAGGAAAAACATACATACTTAAATAAGTATATGAATTATATAATCATTTCAAGAGCTTTCCTATGTCAGTGTTTGAATTCTATGACATCTCTATAGTTTTACAAGGTTAGACTACCTCTCTCTGATAATATTCCCCCTTTCTTATGATGTGTTGTTCTCTCTGTTACATTATTGGAACAACACAAAAGTTTTAGTCCATCATATATCATAAACTAAATTAAATATCAAATGAAATATCTATTCAAATACTTCCTTATCTCCATGATTCTCTAAATTCTAGTAACATATTTCCTTAAAATATAATGATATCAAACACATATATGTGCTTACTTATCATACCTTGGGAAACATGGATTAGACCCTACTAGTAGGTACTTCATAGCCACTTCCTACCATACTTATATACATACACTCATAGTGGTTTTATCCCATTCACAATATTAGTATTCAAATATAAGGAGTCAACATTTTTCCTTTCACTTTATGACTTCTTAACTCCTCTTGTAATCACATCTTGATCATGAGTAACATAATAATCAACCATACATACCATATGTACCATGTAACATGTGGTGTTTGTTTAGTGAGTAATCATCCACATAAATAGGTTAGTGTCCATGGTAGATAATTAGGCAATGCAATCACATTACATCTAATTTATCATTATTTGATTTTTCATGAAATATAATTTTATCAATGTAGTCATTGACATTTAATTATCATTATGCAACTAAATGCTTGCAAAAGTTTACATGCAAATGTATTTACATCATAATGCATCATTTACCTTGACCCTAAGTTCTACATCAATGGATAATAAAACCAAATCCCAATTAGACATATTGACCAAAGGTTTAAGTAAAATACATAATGACCAAGTCTATGTCAAACAACATATCAACTAGGAGTCAAAACAAACAATTGAAGATGACCAAATCATCAGCCATCATCCATTGACAAAGATCACTAAATAAAATGAGTCAACAACTTTGTATAAAATAGAAGTCACATGCATTGTGGATCATCACATATACATAACACCAATGCAAAATATTTCAAAAAATAAATAAAAGAATGATATATACATACCCATTTGCATTCTCATAGGAAGACCATATTTTCATACACTTATCACATAGGCCAAAAAGTAAAGTCTAGTTAGTCAAAAGTTGACTACAGATATTTGAATCAACAAGTAGATAAAGTATCTTCCAATTAATTATCCAACTTCATTCTAGTTGCCAACTTACATGTTGATATGGTAGGTTCAATAATAATTAAATTTTATAAACCAATTATCAACCAAATTGCTAGGCACAACATATCATCACATGAATATTCTATACATAAATATAATGACGAAGTTGACCTACATGCAAAACTTTATTTCATCATATGTAAGAACCATGTCATACTAAACAATCTCCATACCATCAATTGCAAGAAACATGAAAATAATGAAGCAAAACCCTAGTTTGAATAGTCAACAACTATTTCATTACCATAATCAAGGATTAACAAATAATTACTCATTTAAGAATGTAACACATGACATTATCCAAGGATTTGGACCTACACATTATCCATCCATCAAAATGCATGATTTAATAAACACAACAAATCATACCTAAATGGACATCATAGAAAATGTTAACCTACATGCTACACATAGAACAATAAGTACATCATACAAGTGAAATTCCTATTAATATCATATTTTTTTTGAAATATGAGTGACAATATACTTAATTCATTTACTTAGTTCATGCCGAACAAGTAATACATGCCAAGCATAAGTTGTCAGATAGTACATGCCGAGCGATATATATTTAGTGTGAGCCAAGTAACTAGTGCCAAGAAAATGGTATGTGTTGAGCTATTTAGATTCTGAGTGATTAGTGAATGCTAAGTCATTTAGAGGTCAAGTTACAACATTGAATTTGTAGTTGATGTCAAGCATTAGGGCCTTCAAGTGTTGAGTTACATAGTTTTAACATAAATGTTTGTAATCGTACAAACTTCTATATAAACCATTTTTGAGCTGACTTAAGGACTCTTTTATGATCTTTGATGATAACGATGAATCTTAATTGTGAATCCATATGAATTACATGCATCTAATCATAAAAAGGTAATTTTTCAGTGTTAACATGGGTGAATCATTACCGTTGATTCATACCTAACCATAAGTCATCTAGGACTTCTTGAGGAGGACAAACCCTAAACTTTTTTAGGAATGATTAGGAGACTTCAAGAGAATTTGCATGCACAAATAGAGAATTCATGGTGAGTAAGGTGGTATGATTTGACTTACATTACAAAATTAGTTGAAGGAGAACATAGGAAAGGAATTAGGGGATGGTAGGGATGCATCTAATTAGAGTATACATTAGTATAGAGGTGATATGACATCAAGAAAAAGAGTACTAACTAAAGGATCATTGCTAAGACATTCTAACACATGTGAATTAGTTAAATCTCTTAATAGATTAGTCTTGATAGGCTGTTGTAAATCCTTTAAAAGGGTGCTTACCTTTTGGAAATATTCGAGACTATGCTAAGTTACTAAGAAGGGAGTGGTGAATCAGTAACTTCTAAAACTTTAAAAATTTCAGCTCTTAATCCAAAAATCCAATTAGCATATAATCCATCACATATAATATAATTTAATTGCATGCATAAGTAATTGAAATCATAAAAGCATTTATAACATTGTGACACAAAGATTTGGTGACCCAGAAACCTTCCAAATAGAAAGTAAAACTAGGGTGGGAATGAAACCCATAAACTTTAGCACTATAGTATAAAGTTAGCCTATTAAAACTTACATTGATCACTATTGATGAGCTTCCCTATAAGGAGCAATAAGGACTACTAGGTCTACCTTGTGAAAGGATTTAAAAATATACAATTAAGTATGCACTTAGTAAAGAGAATTACAAAAGACTATTAGGTCTACCTTGTTAAAGGATTTGACCAATCCACCTATTAGGATGAAATAGTAGATAATCTCTGATAAAAAAATTGGTTTGTTGAATGAGATTCCTTTATGTGTTAATCACCTTGCTGTGATAGATATGACTTTGTTGCTCCTTATATCATTGTAGCCTTTATAATTCACTCTTTCTACTTTTCTCTAATTACATTCACATTCCTTCCTTTTTTTCACACTTGGATATGATATAATTCATTACATATATACCAATCTAATTACACAAATTAAAAATTTGGGTGGAATACAAGTTACCACAAATATTACAAAATCAGCCCACATGAAGACATTTGAGTTCTCAAGACTAATTCTATGAGGTTCTGATACTCAAAATCTAGTATCAATGATTGGCATCATCATGTACTTGGTAGATGTAGAAGCTCGGTCCATACTGATCACTTTCAAGTAGTCTTGAACTTAGTTTGCAATGGTGACTCGGTGGATACTGTGAAATTCATCATAAAAACTAAGTCTCTTGATTTACATTGTATGACTTGGTAAACACTGTAACTTCAATCTTGGTATAAACTTAGTCTCTTTTTTAACAATATGTGACTTAGTTAACACAGGACTCACATCACATACACTATGAACTCGGTGAACATTGCATATCTCATCTTGCACTGGTAAACTTGGCATGAACTAAGATGCATCATTTACATTGCTGGTCTTCATTGTATATGTGACTGCTTGGTAACCACTGAGATTTGTCCAAAGGACTTGGTAGTAACTATAGAACTTGGTGACAACTGAAATACTTGGCAAAATATAATAATTGTATAATCAACTTGGTAGCTATATAAAATCTAAATAAGTGTATGTCACTAATAAAAAACTTGACTAATATGTCAAAAATATCCCCCTTTGGCATTACTGACAAAAACACTTATCAACCAAAACTGAATTCAAAAAGTTTTTTGAATACCTTTTATCCATCGCCTTGTGATACTAGCTCGGTAGAGTATACTATTCTTGATATTTTTAAAAATTGATTTTGTAAGGGATATATCTGTACATGGTAAGGTCCTTTTATATAGTATACTATACATCTTCTTGCTATATACAACATATTTCTCTATAGATGACTTACTCCCCCTTTGATTTTGTATGTTCTCCCCCATAACATATGTCTTCTCCATACATATATCTTTCTCCCCCTTTTTGAAATTAATGCCAAAGATATATATTCTATTTATTTACATATTAACACCAAAATGAGATAATAAAAAAATTGAATGTACCTTGAGAATGATTGCAAAGGTGTTATCCTAATTGTCTTGTAGGACCTTACATGTTTGAAGTGCAATTTGGACTTCTACTAATAGTTCTATCATGCCATCTGCAATGGAGAAGTTATTGTCATGGATGAGAGTTTTTGAAAGTACAATATATTTTTGTAGTGCATCATATTTTGTATATCTATCAATGTTGATCTTATCCTTACTTCTTCTCTAAGTAATTTTTCTTGCATATCTAACAAAAATCTTATGTTTTGAAAATGTGCAGTGCTTGTACTAGGGTCAAGTTGCAGCTACTAAGCACTAGCCTTTAAATATTCATCTATTTTGGACAATTTGTCCTTTATTTCTTTAGTAAACTTAGAAATTTAAAATAACTTTCCAAAGAGTGATGGCACATTTGTACAAGATGCTTTTAAATTGCCCAAAATTGTAGAAAGTTCTACTTGATAAATGGTTGTCTATTGAGCAATGTGCTCCAACACTTTATTATCAAACTTCTTCTCTACTTTTTGCACTAGTTTATCCTGTCTCTCAGTATCTTCATTAAATTTATGTACTGCCTCTACTAGCTAATACAAAATCGGTTGAGAAGTGTCGACCTCAGTACCTATGGCCTCTGCCAAAATGTTATTTCCATCTTTAATTATTTTAAATTCCTTATCTCTCTCCTCTCTCAGTCTTTGTTGTTTAGCCTTCTTCTGAAGGAGTCCACCAAATGATTTCATTTGGTCTAGAGTAAGCTTGGAAGAGTCCCAATTTGGGATTACAATTTCCTCATCTAAATTAATTTCTTCCTCTAGCTCTTTTCCTTTACTCAAAAATTTTGTACTCAATTGAACTTTGGGCTCGATTGTCCTTAGACTTATTGCTTTTATACTAGAAATAGAAATAATTGTAGACATGCTAGGACTAGCTCTAAAAATAGATACTATACTTATTGAAGGAATATTTATAGAAATACTTGAAGTATCCAAAATTGATGTGCTCAAAATTGATGTATTCAATTCAGTTGATAAAGAAAGAGTCTAGAGCTTGGTAGATGAAGTGGAGGTCACCTTTTTTAGTGGTGTGCTCAATTGAGTAAGAGAAAAGAGTGATTGGACATTTGGATTGGCACTAGTGGTCACAATCAAATGTGTTGGGATTGTCTCCATACTTGATGTTGTTACTAGTTTTCTTGGAAAGTGAGGAAGTGAGGCAATGGCTACTGTAACTATCTTAAGTAGATTAATTTCCTCACCATCCTGCTTTGCTTCCTTGGTAGCCTCTTTTCCTTGACCAATTTCATCACCTTCATTGTCAAAATGAGTTGCTTCTTCAACATTCTCTTCTTCATCTTTCTCCTTATCTTGTTCATCATCATCATCTTTAACATCAACTAGAAAGTCACTTGGTTTATGTAATAGCTAAATATTCTTCCATGTTTTTGTTGCATTCCCTACAACATGCTCAATGTCTTTAATTAAAACTAGACAAGTATTAAACTTCAAAGTCAAATTTTCTTCATTTTTCTTCAATGACTCTTTTACCTCAACATCTAATATGCTCAGTATTAGTTGCATCAAGGTTTGTCCATATATGTCTTTGATAGTTTGCATGGAAAAATATCATCTCTTCTTTATCTTTTCCAAAAAAATATTAAGGAGCTAAGAAGTAAGCTAGTTTAGTGATTATTTCCACTTACCCATTTTGTTCATCACTAGGTCTTCAATCTGCTTCTTTTCTTCCTCGGTGCTAGTCTCACATTTTAATGCTATAAAGTTGGTTATGCCTACTCCTTCCTAAAGTTCTTTTAGTCTATCTTGGAAGGTAGGTGGAGGTTTCCTAAATAAAATATCTCCTTCTTCCTTGTTAGATTTCTTCCTTGAGGATCTCTTAGAAAAACTAAAATGGGTGGGTTTTGTGGCTTTGTGATAATCACCTTGCCTTTCTTCCTTAATGTCTCTTCTTCCTCTAATTCTACATCATCCTCTACTTCCATATCCTTCGCTTCCTCATCTTCACATTTTCCCTCAGTTAACAAAAGGGTAGAACTAGTTTTCAATTTTGCAATCCTCTTCTTTCCTTTGTTCACCACTTGAGGGAGCTTTATTTCAAGTTCAATCCTAGCTTTTGCTTCATCATATGTTCCAAAATACGTAGCTATAGGATCAATTGGATCATTGAAAAGAGCTTCAATGATGCCTTTAGTTTCATCAATATTAACCTCATCACCAAGATGTTTTACTCACACAATTCTATGCTTAACTGCATGAATGTACACTTTGTCACAATCCACCATGAAACATACATCATCCTTATAATCTTCAACTAGTTTTTTGGGGATTCAGAACCTATTGTGCATTTTCTCTTTGAATGCATCAAAATAATTATCCATAATACTATTATAATTTTTATCCATTTCAGTAATAAACTCATTTATCTGATATAATACAGACACATCTTTTCTCCAAACAATGGTGCCTTTAGAAGGGAAGAATTTTTGAACACAAAAGAATAGACAAGTTAACAAGGAATTGAACTTACACGAGTTATTCTTTAAAGTCCTAATGCTTTCCATATTTTTTTTGAACTATTTCAACAATAGCTCGGCAAGGTCAAATGATAAGTTATTATTTACCACCATGTATGCCAAGTCCACAGGTTCACATGACACACTGTTCAACTTGCTAGAGTTGTATATTTTGTGCACAATGATGTGAATACCAAACTTCAATTCCACATCTAAAACATTACTAATTTTTATTCCTCTATCATCCCATTTAGCTAGGGTTTTCTTTTCAAGTTCAACCCAACCTAGGGTTTTTATCATTTTGACCTTGGCTAGCATTGGGAGGGTAGTGATTTGATGAATCATCTTCTTTGTGATCAACACTAGTTATTCCAATTATAACTGACCATTATGCACTTGACTGAGGATAAACCTAATTAATTTAACTTGAAATAAATGGGGCATAAGAGCGATGTGAGTTTACCCTTTGGATTCTAGGTGTTGGTGTTGAGGTTTCAAAACTCCATTCACACACAATTTACCCAGGGCATCATCCATTTCCAGTGTACCAATCTCTTGAATAACACATTTGAAATGAGTATGAATATTGTTGATCAAAAGTACCTTAGGAGGGATTTGAGATTGCACTCCACTTGGATCTAGGGTTTTAGCGATCACAAGAGTAACCTTGAAATCTATTAATTTCCATTCCATTTAATGAACTAACATATCAAATTCTTGCTTAACCTTGCTACTATTGGATGCCATCTTCACTCAATAGGGTTTGAGGGAATTCAAAAACTTTCACTAGAAATTCTCTCAAATCACTTGGAAGCTCTAAAGATTGCACTTTTGCAATAGCACTCAAAATTTCACATTAAGAAATGACTTTGATTTCATAGTTTTTGTTAAAAAATTTCCATAAATGCTCAATACAAAAGGTAGATTGACTGACATCATATTGATAGACTGTCATCCACTATGCTTGCATTGAACACTCAACAAAGTCTTTGTGACTCAGTAACTATAAGCATCTTTATCACTCCCAACCTTTCTCGATAGAGTCTATGACTTGACCTCACTTGGTAGAGAAGATAACTCAGTAGACACTTGTACTTAGTGATCCCTTTGTATCTTGAGTACTAATTTGGATCATTTTTCTCTTTCAATCTAGAACTATTTTGGATATCTTCTTTGATAGCATAGTTCTAGTTTCTCCTTTGAGAACTTAAGCAGAAATGATAGAGTCACCCAATTCTTGAGTAACTTGATCATCATTACTTGGGCTTGTATCCTTGGTAGACTTAGGAACCCATTGCTATCTCATCTATTTTTGGATGTTATCAGCTTTTTACTTTTTCTCATCTTCAATTCTACCAATATTCATGCAATTCTTGGCAAGATGACCAAGTTCTATACAAATAAAACATCTTTTAGTAGTGTCTCTTTTCCTCAAATGATGCTTTACACAATTTATCCCAATATGTCCAAATTCTCCACAATAATGACATCTGCACCAGGTGTTTGTAGTCCCAACCAAATATTGGTTGCACAATTTTCTCTTCTAGATTCAATACCATGGCTTTTCATTCTGATGACTTGTGTCCATGTTTCTCACATTTTTGACATTTTCCTTCAAATCTTGGTTTCTCTTTGCATTCATTAACCTTATCACCATGTTGATTTCAATTGCGACATTTTCCATTAAATTTTATTTTTCTATTACTCCAGCATTTTTTTGATGTATGACCTATCCTACAATAGTGATTGCAAGTAGGTATTTAATTCTTTTGAGCTCTTTTCTTGGATGATTCTCCTTCTATATATACAGTTGTTTCTTTTCCTTTTTGTCTATAAATATTTTTCTCATTTAATTGATTCATGTCTTCTTGTGATTTCATTAGTCTTTCATTGATTTACCTCTCAGAGTTTAGATCATTTTGTAATATTTCATTGATTTTCATTTTAGAATTTAGATCATTTCTTATTCTTTCATTTATTTTCCTTTTATAATTTAGATCATTTCTCATTCTTTCATTTTCAAATCTTAGACTTATAATTTTGTCATTTGCATTAGAGAGCTGATTAATAAGGTCTACTTGCTGACGGGATTGGTTATGGATTTTGTTGTTTCTTCCATCTATCTCTTCTTTTACCTTGTTTTTCTATTCCATGACTTCACATAACCTTATAGCATGCATTTCTTGCTCTCTTCTTATCTTTCTTACTTCTTCTTGTAGGGAGCCATTTTTTTCTAGGAGTTCTTTGATAGCTTCATTGGCTTCATCTGAATTAATTGAATGAATGTCTTCAATTATTTTTTCAATTTAGAGATGATCATTCATTTGAATTGTAAGTTCTTTTCTTCTTTTTAGTGATTGAGAGAGTTGCTCATTTGCTTTATTGAGTTGGGCAGTGGCCATTTCCAAATCTAGCTTCTCATTGTCAATAGCTTTGTCAAGTTTGAATATCTCCATGACCTTGATCTCTACTCAAGTTGTTAAGATTTTCTCCTGAGACCCATATAGCTTTGATACCAATTGTTGGAAATATTCAAGACTATGCTAAGTTACTAAGAGGGGAGGGGTGAATCAGTAACTTCTAAAACTTTAACAATTTCAACTTTTAATCAAACAATCCAATTAGCATATAATCCATCACATGTAATCTAATCTAATTGCATGCATAAGAAACTAAAACATGAAAGTATTCATAATATTGTGACACAAAGATTTAGTGATCCAGAAACCTTCCAAATAGAAAGTAAAACTAGGGTGGGGATGAAACCCACAAGCTTTAGTACTATAGTATAAAGTTAGCCTGTTGAAGCTTACATTGATCACTTCTAATTATTTTCCTTGTAAGGAGTAATTAGGATGCCTATTTCCACCTCATGAAAGGATTTACAAACATATAATTAGGTATGCACTTGGTAAATAGATTTACAAAATATTTTTAGGTCTACCTTGTTAAAGGATTTGACTGATCCATCCATTAGGATGAAATAGTTACTAGACAATCTTTGATCTGTAACTTGGTTTTTTAAATGAGATTTCTTTATGTGCTAATCACCTTTCTATGATAGATATGAATTTATTGTTCCTTATACTATTGTAGCCTTTTTCATTTTCTCTTTATACTTTTCTCTGATTACATTCACATTCCTTACTTTCGTTTTTTTCACACTTGGTTATGATACAATTCATTACATATATACCAATCCAATTACCCAAATTACAAAGTTAGCCACAATACAAGTTACCACAAATATTTCAAAGTTGGCCCACATGAAGACATTCAGGTTCTGATGACTGACTTGCTGAGCTTCTAGTACTCAATGTCCACTATCAATGCTCAACAACATCATGCACTCGGTAGACATAGAATCTTAGTCCATACTGATCACTTCCAAGTAGTTTTGAACTCAGTCTACACTAGTGACTTGGTAGATACTATGAAACTCATGATATAAACTAAGTCTCTTGATTTACATTGTATGATTGAGCAAACACTATCACTTTGAGCTTGGTATTAATTGAGTCTCTTATTTAACACTAAGAAACATGATTAACACTAGACTCACATCACATACACTACAAACTTGGTGAACACTGCATCACTCATCTTGTGCTGGTAAAATTGATATGAACTGAAATGCATAGTTGATACTGTTGGTCTTCACTGTAACTATGACTACTTGGTAACCATTGAGATTTGTTAAAAGGACCTAGTAGCAATAATAGAACTTAATGACAATTGAAATACTTGGCAAACACTAAGAATTGTACAATAAGCTTGTTAGCTATATACAATCTGAATAAGTGTGTATCACTAATAATGAACTTTAGTACTGTAGTATAAAGTTAACCAGTTTTCTATGACATTCTAGCAAATGTGAATCAGTTAAATCACTTAAGAGAGTAGTCTTGATAGGCTATTATAAATCCTTTAAAATGGTGCTTACTTTATTTTATATTAAAGTCCTTTTACACAAAACACTTTTACTAGGGTGTTTAAATCCTTTAACAAGGTAAGTTCTAATAATCTTTTAATCCTTTAACACAATAGACCTTTCATAGGGTAGATAATATTTCATGATCAAACATTGTAACCTTCATTAGATACACTTTATTACTATAGTAGTGAAGATTTATGTGTGTCATCCCCACCCCAAATTTTCCTTCTCCTTGGAATGTTTCTAGGTAACCCAATATCTTGTGTCATACATGTGTTGAATATTTTACTTTCATTCTACAGATGTATATGATTAATTTGGTATTTCAATTTATATCCATGGGTAAAAGCATAGATCTGTGTCACCGTTTGTGATACAAAAACCTGTTTTGGTCAAATCTCATTTCTCTATCAAAACTCAATTTTAAAAAAAAACTAAAAATACCCTTTTATAGATTTTAGATTCAATATCATCATTATATAAATTTTTGAGTTTTTTTATTAGTTATAATATGTTATAGTCTAAAAATATTATAAGTCGATATTTCAACATTTTAGACGATGCTCTCTCAAAAAATGAAAAAAAATAGTAAATCATATCAAAAAAATAAAAAAAATATATTTATCACTAGAGGAGAGAATCCTCTTCATGAATATTTATTTTTTTTTCAAGAAGGTATAGATTTGATAGGGAAGTTTTGACAGGAGGAAAAAACTGTTGGATTCTGACAAGGTCGAACTTGAGTACTTATAACAAAGAAAATATACATCAAAAATAATTATTTCTTTTTTTGTGCACTAGCTATACATGTCATCTATAAAATATTTTCAAATCATAATAAAAAAAGATGATTTGCACATACTTGTTTGACGGGAACTACATCCTATATTTTTTACAGTTAAAAAAGGGACTTCAAAATAAAATAAAATGAATAAATTCTTAGTCAAAAAAATAATAAAAATTATAGGCATAAAATTCATACAATTCTACACATTTCATCAGTTTACATCATCTTCATATTTTAAATGCAAATACCATTTTTTTTCTCATTAATGTTGAACTGTCACATTCTGATATCACTTTTCTTTATAAAAGGTGACACAAGTTTGTTCTTTTACCCCCATGGATTATGAGATGGATGTGTGGTAAATGTTTTAAGTGTTGATTCATCCACCCCCATCCAAAGAGTTTACTTCCCTATTCTATTTCCAAAATTTGGTATCAAAGATGAGTTCTCTAGAAATTAGAGCTTTACAACTTTGAGGAAAGATCTTGGAGATAGAAGTCTACAAGTTGGAAAGACTATTGAGAACCAGAAGATTGAAATACAACTTGGCCTACATCAACTAAATGAAATAAGAAATGAGTTAAAGATATCAGTTAATAGAACGAAAGAAATTGCTATTGAAGAGAATGACACATAATACCAGGGATTGACACTACTGGATTGTTTGCATATAAGTGTAGATCCAAGCCTAAATGGTCATCAAACAAGTAGAAAAAGGTAAATCACAATGGAAACTCTTATAATTAGGATCATAATACTAGGTATAGTTGTCACTACTATCAAGAGTATGAACATGTTGCTAAAAATTGCACAAGAACACATTTCAAAAGTGACTACAAAAGATGGTTAAGTCAAAATACATGTTTTAGTTGTTTGAAGACTGGCCACATAAGCAAGAATTCTCCAACAATGTCAAAGGTACTGAGTAGTGAGTTCAAAAAAGATAAAGGAAAGGAAGATGTTGAGAATGTCAAAGATGAGGTGAACAAGACATGGAAGATTACAGAACGTCAAGTTCAAATGAGATCACTTCACCCAATGAGTCCTAGGATCACACCTCCTCCAATTAAGCAATTAAGAGGTATGTGAGACTAATATTTAAAAAGATATACTATACATTAGTTCTAAGGATTTAGTTTTGAAAAGATTACATATGCATGAATAAATATGTAAGGTGTTGGTTATAACCTAGAATAAATTTTTAAGATTTGTTAGTTTTTATGTTACTATCATGCATGAAAAGTTTCACTATGGTTACCAAGTGAAATGTTAGTTCATGTTGAGCTATCAAAGGTGATAGTGTTGACCATGCTCATAATGGTGTCCAAGTGGAAAAGGAAACTTCATGGAAGCCAAATGAGTCAAAATCTTTATTAAAGTTGAGCTTATAGTTGTGTAAGAACTAAGCAATAATTACAAGATTTTAAGGTCTATATGATCGATTTCTACTCATTTGACATCAAATTTGGAGGAGAGCACAAAGAGTGAATAGCGAATTGAGAGAGATCACTCTAGAATTTTCAAGAAGAATTCAATAGTCACTCCAAACCATCATAGCAGATTTACAAATATATTTATTGTATGCCAAGCTATGTACTTTGAATTTTCTCAAACTCTAGTTTACATAATGGCATCTAGTTCTTTAGCTCCAAAGGATAAAGAGAGTAAAGAAGTTTTGAATGTGAAATTGATAAGAAATGAGATCAAATAACCAAACTTTAGAACCATTCTTGATATTTCTTACAAGCAAGATCCATCTAGCACATTTTCAATGATACCACCTTGAGTTTTGATGATTCAAGATGTAAGATATTGCTACACATGCAAGGTGGGTAGCATAGGAGACATAGAGATAGGAGAAGCTTATGGAAAATCATATGAAAATGGAGCATTGAAGTATGAATTCAAAATCATAGTGAGAAAAGGGTTGACCTATACCCTAGATTTTTTAAATGTTTTCTAGATTGGATAGACTAAGTAGTCTTGAGTAGAATTCATGGTAATTCTATGTGGTTGGATAATGGACCAGTGAAAATCACAAAGAAAATTATAAATAGAGTAGCAGGGTATCCAAGACTTGGCTGACCTAAAACCATGAGTGAATCTAAAGAGCTTATTGAGAAGAATACAAGGGAAATGTGGAACAAATAGATCTATTGTAGTATAGAAAAGTGAATTTATTGAGCAACTTGGAAATAATTTTGAGTCTATTATGACCAGAAACTTTGAGGACTTCAAGCAATAATTGAAGAAGAGATTGAGGATACCAACTTCACTAGTTGAGAAAAATTTCAATGATGTTTTATTTTTAGTATATACTGATTTTATATATGTTCAAGTTGTTGTTCCAAGGATAAGGTGGCTAAGGCCACTAGGCTATGAAATCGATTTTGATGAAGCCTCTACAACAATAATAACATTACTAGAAGAATATGTAGATTCTAAGCCTACTACCTTTTGGAACTATGATGTGGCTATATATAAGATAATAATGGATTTAAAGATGGCCACAATCATTAGAAAGAAGTACAAAATTATCAAGTAGCTAAAGAAAATTTTTGGTGAAGGAGCAGATGAAGAAGAGAAAGTTGAAGAAGAAGGAAAAGATATACCTATTTAAGCACCAATGGCCTTAACTCAAGGTTAAGGAGATGACCAAGAAAAAGATGTAGAAATGGAAGAAGGTGCCGAGGGAGAAGAAGCCAATGAAATACCTGAGAAAAAGAAGAGGAGAGTTAAGACCCTAGTTGTTAGCAAACCAAGGAAGGTTGCAAACCCTAAGCCTATAATTCCCTCTACAAGAGCAAGCACAAGTGCTACTACCAAGAAGGCTCAAGAAGTAGACAAGCCAAAAGAGAATAGGGCTAGATTAGCTAGCAATAAAGCGGAGCCTAAGAAGAGATCAAGGATAAAATACATAGCTCCAACTGAATCTAATGAAGAGAGGACTAAATCTAATGACAACAGACAATTTTAAGTCGTAAGTCACCATCCTTCTTCAGATTTGCACAACATATGTGACAACATACAGAATAAGGCTGATTTAAGTGGTCTCATAGATATTAAATTTGATAAACTTGGAAAAGTTGAGATGAACCAATAAGAGGAGTCAATATATGCCATGATGGGAACATTTAATCAAATTGAAATTGAGATTACCAACTCTCTATGAAAGGAATGATCTAATATAGATGAGAAAACATGGCAATATAGTCTAAACATAGAAAGACAAATCAAAGAGACTACATTTGCAAGAGTGATGCTAGAACTAGATAGGGAAATAATGACCAAGGCATTAAAGAAGGATATTGGAAAATTTGCACTGAAATATAAGACATCAACATATTGTACAACAAGGTTGAGAATGTTGTACAAAAGACCATTTTGGTTTAGAAACCATTATATGGTTTGATAACACCCATAGTGATAATGCAAGCACCTATTTAAGTATGTGAGAACAAAGATGATAGAAACAAGTAACTGAGGTGATCATAGTTAACTCTAAGACAATTAAACAAGAGGAAGGCACTAAAACACATGAAGTTTCATAGGTACCAGTTGAGGATGAGCACTAGATAGAACAAAGTGTACCAGATGCACTAGTGCCAAGTGGCAATCCTCAACATGAGGTGAATAGAGAAATTGATATTGTAAAGATTAAGTATGTTTCTAATACTGTCGCTCAGAACACAAATCCCCTCACAAAGGATGACTTGAAGAAGATACTAGTAGAATCCACTACCTAGGCAAAACTTTGTGAAAATCTTGTATAGGTGAGTGTTAATGAGATTGAGAAGGCAGACAAGGTATCTGTAGGTGAGGAAGTATAGAAACAAGTGACATCTTCAACCCCTCCTCAATTCACCTTGATAAAAACTACATTTCCCCTTATGGTATATCAAAGGAAGGAGACAACTACTTCTACCATCAATACATTGGAACAAAGTACTCTAGTCTCAGTCAATGTAAAGAAAACTGAAAATGACAAGTATGAGACAATTGGAGAGCATATATATAAGAAAAAAAAGAATGAAGGAACACAAGTTCTAACAGGTTAGGTAGATATTCTTGCACCCACAACACAAGATCAAGGAGCATCTATGAATTTAGAGAAAGCCATGGATAAGAATGAAGAGATATTTTTGACTACCAAACTTGAGAAGCAATTAGAAATACAAGCACTGGTAACTTTACCAAAATTTACTACTCCTCCTAGTCAATATCTTCATAGGCTAAGTATAAAAGTTATACCCCTAGAATCATCACAGCCAAGTCCAAGCGCATCTAAGGTAGATGAAGTCATGTCATTTTTTAATGTGAACTTGGATAGAGTGATTGAGTTTCCCAAGTTTGATTATACAACCATCATTATTAAGTAGATGGGCATACTCCAAGATGCTCTTGCAAAGAAGAAGAATCAACAACTGCTCGCACATGAGTATAGGTAGAAACAAGCTTTGATAGATATTAAAGACATTTTTTCTTGATGCATTTAGCCTTCCAACACTAGAAGAAACAAAGTTGATCTTCAAGAAGCTAAGCATCTTCATGTAGAGGCAAAATGACATAGACCTAGATTCAAATGTGAAACTACTTGAATGGTCTAAAAGGAAGTTCCAAAATAAGGTTGATAAAAAGATATCAAGTTTTATTGCACTATCACAAGTTGAGTTAGCAACCAAAATTGATAGTGTGAAAAAGGTACTAGCAAACATTTTCTCTTTGTACACCAAATTGTGTAATCCCACACTTTTCACACAAGAAATTAGGAGTTGTATTTTGAGTTTAGAGAGTCATATATAGAGTCATCTGGTATAACTCTACCAAAGTCTCTAGCTTAGGGTGAGAAAAATTTTAGGATTCTCTTGAACTTCCAAAATCAATTAGTGGTATTACACATAGATGAAGCAAACATCAAGGCTAAATTGATTAGTATCCATTCTATTTTGACTTCACATATGGAGATATTGCACAAGGAGCCTTTGGAGAAACAACCAAGAAGAAAGATCCACATCTTTCTACTCATGACTGCTTAGTTCATCTTGTCATTGAGTTGGCCATCAAGATCAAGTCATTGGAGGTAGCTTGTGATAATTGGGATGCTCCATCAAAAAGCATACTTGAGGTCCATATATCATTTTTTGACAAACACACTATAAGTGTATAACCCATTGACATAAGTGTCAAAATGGGGGAGAAATAAGAAGTAGGAATCGGAGAAGTAAGAAGTGTGTGGGAGATAATATTTTTGAGGGAGATACAATTTTTGTAAATGAGGGAGAAAATGATAGAAATTGAGTAGACGGATTAGCTATTGCAAATCTAGTTAGCAAGAGGAATAATTTTAATTCAAATACAAAACAACATAATCAACTCAAGGGGAGTTATTGAACTTTGAGCTTTTACAAAATTTTGAAGCTTTTGAAATGTTGTGTGTGTGTGTGTGTGTGTGTGTGTGTGTGTGTGTGTGTGTGTGTGTGTGGATATTATTTGCATTATGCTTGAAAGGCTAAAGGTTATTCATACATGACCAATTATGTTGCCACTCATGTCAAAGGGGGAGATTGTTAATCTCAGATTGGTTTTGACATATGAGTAACAATATACTTAAGTCATTCATTTAGTTCATGCTGAACTAATAATACATGTCGAGCATAAGTTTTTAGATAAAATATGTTGAGTGAAAGATATTTAGTGTGAGCCAAGTAAATAGAAAGTGTTGAGTTACTCAAGTGTCGAGAAAAAGGTTTGTGCTAAGCTATTTAGATGTTGAGTGATCGGTGTATGCCAAGTCATTCAAAGCTCGAGTTACATCATTGAAGTTGTAGTTTATGCCAAGCATGAGGGACTTCAGGCGTTGATTTAGACATTTTTGACATAGATGTTTGTAATAACACAAAATTCTATGTAAACCATTTTTGGTCTAACTTAAGGATTTTTTTACAATCTTTGATGATAAGGATAAATCTTAATTATGAATCTCCATGCATTACATGCACCCAATTACAAAAAGGGAAGGCTTAAGTGACAATATGGGTGAATCACCACCATTGATTCATAGCTAACCTCAAGTCACCTAGGTCTTCTTAAGGAGGAAAAACCATAAACTTTTTAAGAATGTTTAAGGAGAATTGAAGAGAGTTTGCATGTGCAAATAGATCATTCATAGTGACTAAGGTGTTATGATTCGAGTTACGTTACAAAATTAGATAAAGTGGAACATAGGAAAGGAATCAGAGAAAAATAGAGATGCATTTGATAAGAAAGGATCAAGTATACATTAGTATGGAGGTGATCTAACATCAAATAATAGAGTGCTAACCAAAGGATTGATGCTGAGACATTCTAAGAAGTAAATCAATTAAATCTCTTAATGGAGTAGTCTTGACAGGCTATTTTAAATCCTTTAACAGGTTCCTTACTTCATTTTAAGTTAAAGTCCTTTTACTAGGAACACTTTTAGTAGGGTGTTTGAATCCTTTAATAGGGTAAGATCTAACAATGTTTTAAGAATTTAATAGGGTAGACATTTCATTGGGTAGATCATGTTTTATGATCAAACATTGTAGCCTTCATTAGATACACTTTATTACTGTAGTAGTGAAGATTTGTGGGTTTCATCCCCACCCTAGTTTTATCTTCTCCTTGGATGGTTTCTGGGTAACCAAATATCTTGTGGTATACATGTGTTGAATATTTTACTTTCATGCTATGGATATACATGGTTAATTTTTTATTTTAGTTTATATGCATCGATTGTGAGATGGATGTGTGGTGAATGTTTTTTGAGGTTGAAAGTTTTATATGTTGATTCACCCCACACACCCCTCCCCCCAAGAGTTTACTTCCCTATTGTATTTCCAACAATGCCATCTACCATATGATTAACACCATTAAGTAAATCATATAGGCATGCCCACCAATCACCTCCAAGGATTAGTAAATCCAATTTTCATAAATTCAGTGACCTTAGGCGCTCAAGCCCATCTTGTCACCATATTGTGCTTAAATAACATATAAGCACAAGTTGTGATGTATGGCCTTCACACCATTCAATCATTACATAAAATATGGTTGAGATGTTTTCTTGCACAACCATGAAACCTTACATTTCCTTGAGATCCTACATAACTTGTAGAATACCCAATCATGTAATGCAAAAATATTACCAATAAGCATTACCTTGGGATCCTACATAACTCATAGAATTACCCAGCCTAGAAATGCCCTAGTAACACAAAAGGTACATTCTTGGAATCTAACCTAGCACGTAGAATTCCCAAGCATGGAATGCTCATACAGTACCAAAGATATGAGGTATCTAGTGAAGCCATGAAACATACTACCTCACACATATATCTAACCCTACATATTCCCATATAATTATAATCATGGATGTGGTAGGGAGATGAAATAAGGGTAACATAGCTCTGGTCAAAGCATTTTGTAGTGCCAGTATTATACTAGCAGGTAGAGGGGAAAATGAAAACATCATTTCTACCCCTCCATGTTTGTCCACATTCAACACCCACACTAGAATGTAAGAATTTAAAAATAAAACAAAAACAAAATAAAATAAATACAAAAGGAAGAATGACATGTTTTTAACAATCTACTCCTTTCAACATCCTATCAATGTTCCTCACTAAACATGATAGATGACATCACCTTCAAATCACAAGACTAGCATAATAAAAATTACACCAACACCCTAGCCACCTCAAGATCAAAGATTTCTTGAAAAATAGATTCATAATTCTCAAGTCAAAGTCTAAAAAGGAGGTAAAAAACAAAAAATAAAAATAAAAAAGTGAAAAAGAGTCACAATAAAATAGGTCACATAAGAAATTGGTGGCTCGATGTACACAAAGAACATGAAATTTCAAGCTAACCCTTCATCACATCCAAGTTCATGAAATTGAACCTAATAAAAGAAAAACCCAATTCACTTAAAGCACAATGACTCTCATTAGTTACCAAGAGAGAGTAGATGTTTAATGACACCTTGCATCCAAGGGTTGTTAAGAAAATAACCAAACTTCACATGCATCACATGCAATTTATCTTGATAATCACACATTTCTAAATGCATAATGGAACATGCTATACTTTTGTAAATGAAATCCATGTTCTTCCTACTTATCATACTAGGTTACACAATAAACCTCATGAATTTGGCATAAAATAAAAATAAATTCTTGCACCACATGTGTATCACATGTCATTTACATAATAAAGTGACATTTTAATTGCTATCGAAAGCCCAATCTTAAATTCCTGGGCACTCATAAGCTATTGCAAAAGTCAACCATCATTTGACTATCTCAATATTTCATAGAAATCCATGCTCTTCTTGCATCACATATGAAAAGAAATACTTACTTAATTATACTATAATAATAGGCATATCATACCGTCACATAATTTAAATCAAAATATAATTATAACCATATGAAGTATGCAAATTACCAATCATTTCATAAACTTTCCACTTTGAGAATCTTTAAATGAATGTAATTTCAACTCAAAATCATGGCATGCTTAAGAAGCATCATATCCTTCTATGTGAAAAGTAATTATAACTGAAAGATACAAAGTAGAACCCATGTCATCAACTCATACAACATAAATTAACTAGTTGACTTATAGTTGTGTGTCTAGAATAGTGAACTCAAGGCCCAAGTGTGGAACTAGGAGCTTTGATACAACATGTAAAAGTTGCCCCTACAAAACCAATGCCACATCAGCATTCTCCATAAAATGTGGAAAATCTCCCTTGGTCAAGGTCATTGACCAATCAACATTAGTTTAAATAACTATCATTAAAATTAAAGAAATACTTACACCATTTACCAAATATTAGACACCAAATATTGAGATGGTTTGAATAGGATGACCAATTTGTTATGAGCTCCAAAATCTTCTTAGAAAAATAGAAGGGCAAGAATATTGTAGGAATGCTATACCACCCTACCATGAAGCTATTAAGCTTGACTGGAATCTTTCCTGACATGAAAGATACCTAGACTGACATCGAGGAAGTCTAACTAGCTAATACCAAGAAAAGTAATGGAATTGTGTCTAGTAAGTACAAAATGACATCTCTGTAGTATAAGTGAACTCATTTTCTTTTAAATGAAATTCCAAGTATATCATCATATCTTAAGCTCATCTTATAAGATACCATTACACAAGGTGCATGTTTAGAGAAATGTAAGAAACATTCTCTCAGTTCTCCAAAAATATTTTTAAAATTATTATCTAACTTGTACAAGGAAAACAATACATAACCACCATAAATCAAATGAAATCCTTGGAGAAACATTCATCATTATTATTTCTTTTGAGAAAACCCTAACCCAACAATAAGATCATAGGAGATCATAATAGAACATAAAATGTAATGTCTCAATCCTCTTGGGCATTCCCACATCACCATTAGAGCATAAAGTATGGAAATATTACACATAGAAACCCTAGTTGACCAATGAACCATCATGGAATAAAACACCATAATCAAAGGTTAACAGTAATTAATCTATAAATATATGTAAGAACATGACATTTATCCAATGACTTAGACCTACACGTCATACATGTCATTCAATGTACATGATTCAAATATAGGCATTCAATGTTCAAGATAAAATTGATACTTTAACTTCAAGTACAAAATAAAGAACATCACTTCCTATTGCCAATCATATAAACACCTCTCATAAAAAAATAGAAATAGAATTCTGATAACTATTTGACTCAATGGAATAGTTAATTTGTAAATAGGTTTTTCTTGCACATAGTTTTCATTGATTCCATAACTCCCTAATACAATAAATATAAAACAAACTCTTCATGCAATGTCCTAAACAAAGAATCTCTATATGTATTACCTCATTTTAATTTATAAATCTTACATTATTAAAAATAACAATCAAGCTAGAAATACTTAATTAATAAGAGGATTTGCATTGCTAAACAAATTGTCTATTAATTTTCTATTTGAAATTTATATCAAAACAACTTAACATAGAAATCATGAAATGCATTACAATATCCTCTAATAACATTTCCTTTACAACTAAGCACATGTATCCATCTAAAAACAATTCTCTTATAATTATAGTGACAATATTTCTAAGAAAATATCAAAAAAACTTAAGGTATGTGTGGGTGTCCATACTCAACACACTTCATGCAATGATGAACATACTAGTTTACTTTGGTTTTAAAACATGAAATCCTAGCATAAATAAGGATTCAACAATTTCATTAATACACAAACACCATGTATATAATATAGGAGTGAGTGAAAAAGCATAATCCAATAATCAAGAAACTTAGTGATCACATTCAAACAAACACCAATCTCACATTGTTAAATTTAGATCAGTTTATTCACCCATTATTACATGGAATACTGAGGTAGGCTCACTAGTCTAGCAATATTAAATACAGGGTTTACATCTCAAGCAATGTCTTAAATATAGAGTTTATTTTTACATTACTTTTGGTTTTTTACTAAGTCTTTATAGTTCGATGTTGTTCAATTCAAAGCCTAGTTTCTCTATAAGAATACATTCCAAAATACCAATTCATCACTAGTTAATCATTTTTACCAATAGTGAACACTCATCTTAGTTTTAACATCCCAGGCTATTAACATCTCCATTTTATTTGGACATTCGAGTTCCAAACATGTTGTTTACTTAGTGTGCATTTAGAGTACTATACAATTCAGATTTTCAAGAACGAGGTTTCACAATATGTCTCAGTTGAATCTTTCTCTTTCTTTTACCACACACACATGTGGGGTATCATGCAACTTAACAGTCATAGCTTATGGAAAAGAAAAGGGACTTCATTCAATTGAAAGCTCAAATTTATACAGTGAATTCAATGTGAGAATGTGGAACACAACTATCTAATTGAAAATGATGGAACTCAACCAGTCTAATGAGGCACGACATGAGCTTAATTTATTTATCATAGACAATATTTAATAGAATCCTATTATGTCATGAGTTTGGGATTAACGGGGACTGAAATAAAATCAACATGGTATGATTTAGTTTTTTGAATGATTCCACAATAAATTTCAATGCAAATAGGAAAGAAGAATGGTGTCCTAGTCAGCAGTTTAACGACATCATAGTTATACATAACTCTAAAATCAAGCAGCCAGCTCCTCAAAGTGGTGAAAGATAGAGCATACACCCTTCAGGTTTAAAAGGTATTAAAAATTAATTCATCCTTTCACAATGCAAGCATAACACCATTAGTTCAAACTTCACATTTTCAATTTAAAAAAAAGATTTGTCAAGAAACACTCTTTGACAATCCTTTGATAAAAGACTAAACAAAGAGACTGATCCATCTACTCTAAAAACTATCTAAGATGCATAGTAAGGAACCTGTTTGAGTTTGATGTGGTTGAGTTCTGTCCTTCATCAAAACTCTACCTTTTTCTTCTAACACCCAACTATTTCTTTTCCTTTTTCCCGAAGTCTCTAGTTGCCACCATTGAAATGTCTTTCTCAAAGATCCATGTTTTGTTTTAGTTTCTAAATTTTATAACTAACTTAAGTGCATATTCTCCTCAGATTCCTTTTTTATGAAAAAAAAAATTCCCAATTCATAGCCAAATCATTAAGGTGAAATGAGTTAAGTTTTCTTTTATATATATATATATATATATATATATAATGATTGTAAGAATTAGAATCACTGATCCATGTGGCAATCAAAATGCCAATTTATTCAAAGAAGGAAAATTGGGTTATGAAACCTGATGGGAAGGAGGTGGAGATAATTTATCAGAATTTTTCTACCGGCCTTATGGGTGAGGAATATTATGGTAAAATCAGATGCAGAATGAGATTCAAAATGGCTATGTGCCAACCAAGCTCCTATGGTTCAAAAAAAAACATAGAAGATATAATTTTATTTAACTAAAATATAGTGGGATCCAGGTATATAGTAAAATACAAGAGACTGGAAATTGATGAAGCTGAATGGTTCATCCAGGTAAAAGATGAGGTACTTTCATGCCATGATCAAAAGCACACACATCCCTACATTTTTAGCATACCAAAGACATTAATCAAAGAAAATGAAGTGACCTAGATTCTAGAACTTGTATCTATCAGTCCCTAAGACTTCAACAAATAGGAGATCACATCCATGTAGCCTAAGCTATGTGTAGGGTATCAAACCAAATTCAGCAGAAACTCCCACCAAAAACATTTTCTTCTCTATTGTTGACAAGATGAAGACCATGGCCCACCAAATTAGGGATTACTATGACAAGGAAATAGAATGCAATTATTTGATGGATGATTCCATGGGACACCTATTTTCTTCTCCAATTCTTTTAAAACTTCATCACATCATTTAAAACAATAGATCGCATAGAATATTATATATTTTTCCCCCAGTTATACTTAGACATGCAATGAAATTGGAGAATCAGATCCCTCTATTCCACTCTAGAAAAAAATCTCTCTACTGAGATAAATTCCTTGGAATTAACACAGAACAAAATTGACTTTTTGCTAAAATTAGCCTTCGTTAACAAATTTTGACCTTTTAATTTTTACATATTTTCTAGTTTTACAAAGAGGAGTCATATTCTAGAATTGTATCACTTCTCTTGTTTTGGAAAAGATTATGTTTCAAAAAATGAAAGGGAGGATTTATGGAACTCGTTACCAAAGCCATCAGTCATCAGGTTCAAGATTCCATATGCAGTGAAATTGAGAAAAGCAGGGGTAAAATTCAAGGCCAACATAGGGGACATAGAACAAATCAATTTGACAAGAAAACTTCAATTCTTTCACTTCTTATCATCATCCTAAACATTGAATTAGAGGTATTTATCAAAATCGTTGTTGCATTAAAAATGTGTTTTTAAAGTTATAGGGTTAAAATATTAATATGCCTAATTTATGAGCAATTTGATGCATAACAAGAAGGGCAAAGTTGTGATGGAAGAAAAGGGGATTATCGTGGAAAATCTTCAAAGTTCTATAATTATTAGGTCTATTTAATTCGTAAAACCAATTGTCCTCCCTTTCAGAATGTTATGTAATTCAGAACGAGGAAGAGAATTGAGAGGCATATGTTTCAAAACCGTGGTAAATCAACATTAAAAAAAGGGAAGCAAAATTACGATTGGACTTTGAGAATGATTGAACTTACATTGTTTTTAAGGCCTCTTCAGAGTATTGAGAAGTGATGACAATGGGAAGCATTTTCCCAGCCGACTGGATTCACTATTTCGATCAATTGATAAATAATTTTAAAATTGTTTTACAATTAATTTTTTTATTCAATTAGAAAATTGTAAAATGAGGAATTCTGCTGGTCAATTATCCACTGACATGAAAATGAGGGGCTAGCTTTCTAAGGTGATGTCATTTATATGGTGATGTCATTTATAGTGGAGTCAAAATAGCTGGGAGCCAATGAAGACGTAGGAAATTGAAGGACAAAAATAACGTTTAATAGAAAAATGATTACTAATGCAAAATTTAGTGGGAGTCACCTTCAGGTGGCAGGGACTAATAACTTGTGAGAAATATATTACCAACCCTAAAAATCAATTTCACAACCCTAAATAATGCTCGACAAAAACTATTGCCGAGTGTTAGTTTTGATCAACACTTTAAGGAACTGAGTGGTAGGAGTGCCGAGTGAACTTGAAAAATGAAGAACAACTTGAGACCTATGGATGTCGAGTGAGCTTGGTAGTGTGGATGCCGAGTGAACTCAGTAGCCACTGGAGGGTGGAGCTTTGTAGAAGAAGGTGCCAAGTGAACTTGGTAGCCACTGTAGATTGGAGCTCGGTAGAAGAAGATACCGAGTGAGCTCGACATGAAATACAGATGATTTCTACCAAAAATAATACTGAGTGATAGAACTATAACGTGAACTTTTCCACCATTAAAACCAAAGAACCAAAGCTTGAAACTTCCAAACAAACTTCTCAAATGCAATGAATAGAAGAAGAATAATGGATTCAAGTATGCCTCCTTGCTTCCTATTCAACTTTGATTAAACCATTACAAAATCTAGGAGCATTTAGCTTTAACTAGAAAATCCTAAAATAACCCTAAAACTTTAAACAACTTCAATACTTCAAAAACTTTAAACTTGCAGCTCTAATGGCTGCATACAATAGTGCCTAGAGCAATCACCACTTCACAGGACAAATCCAACAAATAAAAAACTTACAAAGTTATATAATTAACAAAAGAAACATGCGCAACTAGAGACATGACACAAATCTCCTTATGTCTTCTACAATGACTGGATCTACTGATTACTTTCTTTCTACTTTGCTCTGCTCTGCAACTTCTCTCTAATCTACTGAACACACTGAATGAATCTAAAGCATTCCTTTTTGTCATACTTTCAAAAAAATTTCCACCTCTTTTTAGATTTCCAAACTCACCTACCACATTCATTGTTTATGACTATTGTGCAGGTCATCAAGGATGGTAGGTGGGCATTTGGCTCTAGGGACAAATGACCTTTTGCATTTAATATTCTAACACTCCCCCTTTGTCCTGAGCCAAACAAACAAGGATCGCTATTGATCCACATCAACTACACCAAGACACTCTCTTAGGTGTACACAATTTTCAATTCCTAATGGCTTTGTGAAAATGCCTGCTAGCTACTACTCAGACTTGCAAGATTCCATTTTGATATCCCCATTCTCCACCAACTCTTTGATGAAGTGATATCTAATCTCAATATGCTTACTTCTACCATGGAAGACTAGATTCTTGGATAATGCAGTTGAAGAGATTTTGTCACAATAAATTGTGGTTCCATCCTCTTGCCTTTCTTTCAAATCTATCAAGATCCTTCTTAACTAAATTGCTTGACATGCTACTGCATTTGTTGCTATGTATTCAGCCTTTTCTATAGACTGAGCAACAATAGATTGCTTCTTGGATGCCCATGAAATTGCACTCAATCCCATATGAAACATGTATCGAGAAGTGCTCTTCCTATCATCTATACTTCCAGCCCAATCACTATTTGTATAACTTACCAACTTGAATTCGTTTGTTTTAGTATACAAGATTCCTAATCCCTTGTTACCTTTCACATACCTTAGGATCCTCTTTCTCACTTGTGAATGGGAATCCTTTGGTGTTTCCATTAATCTAAAAATCAAACTTACTACATGCATCAAGTATGGCTAAGTTGTAGTCAAATACATAAAACTTCCAACCATACTCTTGTATAGCATTGGATCCATTCTCTTGCTAGAGTCTTCCTTGCTCAACTTCAAACCTATAGCTATTGGTGTGGGGGCTAGCTTACTATTCTACATTTTGAATCTCTCCAAGATCTACATTGCATATTTTTCTTGAAAGATGAAGATGCCATTATGAATTGTTTTACTTCTATGCCTAGAAAGTACTTCAAAAGTCCTAGGTCTATCATTTCAAACTCATTTTTCATGACCTCTTTAAACTCACCAATTAGAGACTTTTCATTACTAGTAAAAATTAAATCATCTACATACAAGACAACAATCAACACATTTCTATTTTCTACCTTGATGTAGAGATTAGGCTCACCATTTCTTTTGCTAAAGCCATTGCTCATCAAATATGAGTCAATCCTATTATACCATGCCCTTAGAGCTTGCTTGAGCCCATAAAGAGCTCTCTTCAATATATATACTTTTTTTCTCTTCATCTACAACTTCATAATTAGGTGGGTGCTCCACATATGCTTCTTCTTTTAATACACCATTTAGGAAAGCAGACTTCACATCCATTTGATATACCTTCCATTTGTGCTGAGCTGCCATTGCTATGATAACACACACGGTTTCCATTCTTACAACTGGGGCATATGTCTCATCATAATCTCTGCCATACTACTATTTTTAGCCCTTGACTACCAACCTTGCCTTATGCCTATCAATTTTTCATTTAGCATTGCATTTGGTCTTGTAGACCCATTTCACTCCAATCACTTTCTTTTTGGGAGGCAATTCAATTAGCTCCCATGTCTCATTCCTTTCTATAGCATCTATCTCCTCATCGATGAACTTACACCGTTTCTTTTCCTTAACAACTTCTTCAAAATATATTGGATCACTATGAGAAAATAATACAAAATTAACACTCTCATCATAATCTTCATACCTTTCATCTTGGTTTATCTCCGTAAGATGCTTTATCTTTCTTGGTAATAGGGAGGAGAGTGTGGGATCAGAATCTTCACTGTTACTTGGCACTGACACTTAGTCATGCCTAGAGGAGCTCGACAATGATTGAGATTGCTTGCCTTTCTTCTATCTACTCCTTCTTGTTGTTGTTCATCAACATCCTCTTCACTCATAATTGGCACTTTACTTGAGGTGCTCGGTCATTCATCATTCAGTCCATACCATGACTGATTTTCAAGAAATTCCATATCTCTTGAGAGAATCATCTTGTTGTTCAATAGGTCATACAATCTGTATGCCTTTGATTCTGAGCTATACCCTATGAAGATGCACTTCAAACCTCTATCATCCAATTTATGCCTTTGCTCTTTAGGCACATGTGCATATGCAACACATCCAAACACCCTTAGGTGTTCAACTATCCATCTTCTTCTTGACCATGCTTCCATTGGAATTCTATCATTGACTACTTTTGTTGGACACCTATTAATTAGGTAAACTGCTATTGCCACAGCCTCTCCCCAAAATTTAGTTAGAAGACCTTTCTCTTTCATCATGCTCCTTGCCATTTCAACAATGGTCTTATTCTTTCTTTCAGACACTCCATTTTGCCGTGGTGTATAGCTAGCTATGAGCTCTTTCTTTATGCCATGTTTCTTGCAAAAAATTACAAAAGAATTGGAGGTATACTCCCCTCCTCTATCTGATTTTAGGAACTTGATATAGTGTCCACATTCTCTTTTAGCCTAGGCCTTGAACTCAAGAAACTTATCAAATGCTTTAGATTAAGATTTCAAAAAAAAAACCCATGTCCTATGACTGAAATCATCAATTAATGTCATGAAATAAGTACTCCTCCGAATGTAAGTAACTTGCATAGGACCGACTAGGTCAGTATGCACTAACTATAATGGATATTTAGCCCTCCTAGTATTTTAAGAAACAAAGGGAAGCCTATGTTGCTTAACCAAAATACAAGCCTCACACTTGTCACATGAATTTCCTATTCATGGCAAAGCTTCTTCCATTCTTTTATTTGACAACAAATTTAAACTAGCATAGCCAAGATGACCATACTTGAGGTTCCATAACCATGAAGGGTCTTCAATCATACTCCTTAGAGCTTATTGTGTGAGAGGTGTAGCACCAACTTGAGATGAGAAACATGTCTCTATCCTCAAGGGAAACATTATCTTCTTCGGCATTTGAACTACTACAAGTAAGTTCTTGCTCCCATCTTTTTCATGAATAACACACCTATCATTCTCCATCAACACTTTGTATCCATTTTGAATGAGCTAACCAATGCTCATTAGATTGTGCTTCATACTAGGGAAAAAATACACATTTTGTATTGCCTTCTTCTAACCTTGCTTGGTGTGGACTATAATAGATACTTTGCTCACTATTGGTAGGGTTCCATTGTTACCCATTTTTATCTCAGATTTGAAACTATTGTTAATAAATGAAAACAAGGTTTCATTACCACTCATCTGGTTGCTACATCCACTATCAAGGTACCAAACTTTAGGACTTCATTCTTCACCAACATTACACATGATGAAGGTAGTGGCATTGTTTCCACTTCCCATGTTCACATCAGCCACATTTTCTTGTCTTGATCAATCATTTTGCTTCTTCCAGCATTCACTTGCATAATGCCCATATTTATGACAATAGTAGCCTTCTACATTACTCCTATTTGAGTTGTAGTTTTTCTTACCTCCTCTTGAAGTATTTTGTGAGCTACTTGCTCTATCTACTCTTCCTGAGCTTTTTGCTATAGCATTTCTTTATCCTCCATTACCTCAGCCTCTACCTCTAGAGTTTCTGCCTAAGCCATTTCTTCCTCTCCCCCTTGCTCTTGGATTTGACTAAGCCTTGAATGCTTGCTCTTGAGAAGAAGAAGATGCAGATCTGTTGATCCTATGCTCATGGGTTTGAAGAGTACCCATCAACTCATCCATTGTCAAAATAGTGAGGTCTTTTGCCTCTTCTATGGTCATGACAAAATTGTCATATTTATGAAGTAAACTTCTCAATATCTTTTCCACTATCCTCTACTCTTGATAGTCTTCTCCATTTGACTTTAGTTGGTTAATCACATTGGAGGTTCTTGAACTGAAATATGCAACTGATTCGTTTTCCTTCATCTAAAGGTTCTCAAACTCCCTCCTTATATTTTGTAGCTTTACTGTACCAACTTTATCAAACCCCTTGAAATTTGTCTCAAGGATATCCCATACTTCCTTTGCATAATTTTCTGTAGCAATCTTGGGAAAAATAGTTTTTGTCATTGTTGCCTCAATAAGACTTAATGCCTTTGCATCCTTTCTCCTTGACTCTTTCAACTAAGTCTTCTATGCATTTGTGAGAGTAGCATACTGAGTTGGGTCTATCACATCATTGAACCCATTAATCACAAACTCCCATAAATCATTTGCAACCATTATGGTCTTCATCTTCTTTGCCCATGTATCATAATTTTGTCCATTGAAGGGTGGTGGCTATTTCCATATCTTTCCTGCATCTCCTGCAATTGATAAATATCTAAAAAAAATTTTCCCTAACTCATTGTGGATGTGGGACCTCCAAGCTCTAATACCATGTGAGAAATATATTACCAATCCTAAAAATCAATTTCACAACCCTAAATAATGCTCGACAAAAACTATTGCCAAGTGCTAGTTTTGCTTGGCACTTGAAGGAGCTGAGTAGTAGGAGAGTGCCAAGTGAACTCATAAAATTCAAAACAAATCAGCACCAATGGATGTCGAGTGAGCTTGGTAGTGTGGATGTTGAGTGAACTCAATAGCCACTGGAGGGTGGAGATCAATAGAAGAAGGTACCGAGTGAACTCGGTAGCCACTGTAGAGTGAAGCTCGATAGAAGAAGATACCAAATGAGATTGGCATGAACTATAGATGATTTCTACCAAAAACAATACCGAGTGATAGAACTATAATGTGAACTTTTCCACCATTAAAACTAGAGAACCAAACCTTGAAACTTCCAAACAAATTTTTCAAATGCAATGAATAGATGAAGAAAAATGGATTCAAGTATGCCTGCTTTCTTCCTATTCAACTTTGATTAAACCATTACAAAATTTGGGAGCATTCAGCTTCAACCATAAAACCCTAAAATAACCTTCAAAATTTAAACAACTTCAATACTTCAAAAACTTTAAACTTGGGGCTCTAATGGCTGCATACAATAGTGCCTGGAGCAATCACTGCTTCACAAGAAAAATCCAACAAATAATAAACTTACAAACTTACAGAAGGAATAGAGAAAACATGTGCAACTAGAGACACAACATAAACCTCCTTCTGTCTTCTACAACGACTGGATCTGCTAATCACTTTCTTTCTACTTTTCTCTACTCTACAACTTCTCTTTGATCTACTGAACACACTGAATGAATCTAAAACATTCCTTATTTTTTTTTCTTCCACAAAAACATTTCCCCCTCTTTTCAAATTTTAAAACTCACCTACCGCATTCATTGTTTATGACTATTGTGCAAGTCATCAGGGAGGGTGGGTGGGCATTTGGCTCTAGAGACAAATGACCTTTTACATTTAGTATTCCAACATAACTAGGGTGGATTTTCTATGAGCATTGGCAAGATCCAAACTCCCAATTAGGGTTTCCATGTCTTAGGGTAGTTAGAATGCCTCTCTCTTGTGACTCTTTCTATAGAATACCTAACCACATCATCTAGACTATTTAAAATCTTATTCAAAAGCTCAGGCTTAATTTTCCTTAGGAATACAATAGTTAAGCTTTCTTTCTCATGCAACAAAATAATATTTGTTTCTTTAAGCATAGATACTAGTAGAAATAACTCAACATGATACAATGGATAACAAATTCAAGCTTTTAGGCAAAAAATAAAATAAAAACAAGAGCGTTGCAAAGCTTGAGTCCCTACCTTTGTGTGTGGAGAGGGTTAAAAATATTTAGAGACCATAATTTGAGAAAAAAATAATTGTACAAGAGCTTTGCACAACTTGAGTCTCTTGGAAAGGGATAAGAAATTGGGATAAAAAATTTAGAGATATTATAATTTGATAAAAAATAATTGTATGTTTAGTAATACTAAGTACTCTAATATATTGTTGATACAAAACATATTACTTGCATGTTGGTAAAACAAATTTAAAAAGCAAAGTAGCAGCATCCTAGAAATATAATTTGCTAAGAAGTAAAGTTACATTTAAGCATCCTAGAAATATAATTTGATACGAAATAATGTTACATTTAATTTGCCAAGTAAAATTATTTTTAACATGTTTCAAAAAATTATAATATCTAGAATTATTGTCATTTCTTTCTATAAGAAAGAAAGTTAATAAAAAATCATCTGCATCAATTACATGGTCTCTAAGTTTGTCTGTGGTAGAACTAGTCCAATAAAATGAATGATTGTGTTATATAAAAGTAGAGCTTTCATTGGGAAAAAAAATGCATTGCACATCCTAATCTCACCTGTATTTTAGTTATTATTTTTTATTTTGCATTGAAAGAGCTAATTACAACACTCCCTCCACTTTAGGCTATGACAAATGCACACAACACAATATCTTTAATGAACCCAACTCCCTTTCTTAATGGGCACTGCAAACATATGAGTTTAATTTTTGAATCTTATGAAATAATGCAACCGACTAACTGCAATTGTAGAATGCTAAACTAGGATATAACAGATTGAAATAAAACTTTGACATATGATTTTATCTTTGATTCCTATGTCTACATGAGCCTAATCTAGAGTCTATAGTCAAATACAACAATGATATAAAAGATTTCTTTATAATAGCACAAATCTATATTCAGAGGATACACATTTATCCCTATCTTACAATGATCTAAACACAACTAGTTTCCTGCAAGTTTCCTTTTCAAATCCATGAGTAATTCTGTAAACCCCATATTTTGTTGGAAATAATTTAGTCAACCTATTGAGTGGACGTTATAAACAAAACACGTAACTCAAAAATATCAAATTGGCAAGCATACATACATATTCTTGGAGACAAAAACATATAAAGAGTATCTTGCACTTGCATTCAATCTGAACAAGAAAACATTACCCCAAAAATGAGTTACATAATTGAAGGTATCCTCACTAAGAAACCTGAAAAATAGAACAAACTAAATCATCATACCTCTATCTCAAAATTGAATACCTAACATTCCAAGTTTCAAACCATAGTACAACTAATAGGAAGCACTTTTACATATAAAAGAAGAAATTTATAGGAGAAAAGAACCCTAAATATATTTCTAAAATCACATCTGGCTCCTTCAATTTCATTTATACCAAAATTATAAAATATCTACCTTCTTCCTACAATTAATACTTGCCCTCCTTTTGACCTACTATGCAAGAGTCTAAATTCCCATTGTAAAGAATCTGAAAGCTGTACTGTGTTTTAAATTTATTTTGGAAATCTTATATTTACCCAGTAACTTTCTATTGATAACCTTTATCGTATCTTTATCCCTATTATCCGGCTAACACTGCAATCAATACAAAATTCTTAAAGCATGCGATCATACTTGATAAATGAGGATATATTTTCTTAAAGCATGCGATAATCCTTGATAAATGAGGATCATTTGTTATATATATTTTTGAATTTAAAATTTGAGAAATATGGTGCTTTGAGTATGTATCTTAAGTCCTAACTACTCCTTGTCTCCTATAAATTTATACTGCAAAACATTTGTAAATATATAATGTTGTGCAATCATTTCTTACTCACGGACTATGTGAAAAAAATTCATTCATAGAAATTAATTAATTCTATAAAATTAATTCCAACCCTAAATTTAGAAATTATCGGAATGCCATACATTTTTAATTATGAATACAATACGTACAGTGTTAAAATATAAAGCTTCACAGAGTCCTTGTAGGATTTTGTCATGGTACTAACAACATCTGCAATAATCTTGGCTGCCTTGAAAAGTCCTACATTTAAAAGAGCACGACTACTTCTTACCATGTTCATTGTTTGTTTCACACCAGTTGATGCTAAGTTCTTACAGAATTGGGCTTTAAAAATTAAACATGCCTGAATCTGGAAATAAAAATGAGTTTTTGACATGTAAACGTTGGCTTTTATCACATGACATGTTGTATCTACGCATTCTTTTGCTAGATGATGTGTTGCTATGTGGAATGCATGCATAATGTGGAAATGCAGATAAGACATGTGGAAACACAGATGATGTGGAATGCATGCAGCCGGTTCTTCAGGTTCTTTAAAAATATCATAAGTATTTTATTTGCATTAAGAATTTATTGTTCCTAAATCATTAAATGTTAGCCCTTAAACAGTGAATTAAATGTGCAATTTTTTCATTAAAATGAGAAATGACTACTGGGATAAATTGGAACAGCCAATGAGAAAATCAGAATTAATTATGGAAATTTTCATTTAATAGAAATATTGTTCAAGACCTAATGTTTTACAGATTTTGCACAATTTTTGAAAACAAATTAATGTTATAAAAGAAACTGAAAACTATAGTCTCATGCCTAACCGCAGACACTAATAAAACAGAGGTAGTGCAGATCTTAAATAATATGCTTAGTTTTATACCTCTCTGCAATGATTGGTTTTAAGAATGTTGGAAACCTCAAAAGAGGTTATTTTGGAGAAAGGTAAATGTTACCAGAGAAATCAAGTGCTAAGTTCCATCGTATATTTTGTGTAAGGCATTATTCACGGTAGAGGGTGGCAAAAGAGGCAGCAATAATTAAATGTTAAAGTGTGAAATTATGAGAAGAAATGAGTTTTAAATAAGACGATGATAAGGTAGATTATTTAGGCATTTCGTTGGTACATCAAGACCATTTTTAGTGTTCACATAACAGATACGATAATGATTGGAAGAAAAAGTTTGAAAATATTTGATTTAATCTAGAATCTATATTATAACAGATACGATAATGATTGGAAGAAAAAGTTTGAAAATATTTGTTTAATATAGAATCTATATTATAAACATTGAACTGATGTTGAATTCAATTTTCTTTGATAAAAGCAAATTATAATAAAAATAAAAGAAATGTGTAAACTCCAAGAAGAGGGGACTAGTACACAGCAGGCAAATAACCGGATTACTTAGGTTACTATGACGGACTGATAGAATGACAGGATGATATCTCGTTGGAATTTCCAACTCATACGTATTGTATGATTTATTCGCTGACCGTATTATGTGATACTGGTGAAGTCGCTTCTAGAAATTCTTCAATGAAGACACGCAGTTGAAGACACACAATGATACGCAGTGTTCGCATCAAGCGGGGCTCAAATGACTAGGTGCAGACAGAGACTAGGCGCAGACAGAGACTAACTTAACCTCATCCCTCTTCATCTATTTTATATATACACCCTCCCAATGCTTATCATTCACAAATACAAGCGCTTCTTTCCTTCTTGTGAAGAAAATGAATAGGGCAGGACTAGAGTTCTAAGAAAGAATGGCAGGTGGAGCTATTTGGACTGTATTCGTGATCAGCTTTATGTGGGGTTTGTATTGCTATATGCCTGAGCAAGGAACTGCCATATTTTACACTCCGCCATATGTCTGTAAGTACAGTTTTAATAGTTCTCAAATTTAATAATTTCAAGCTTTGCAGCTCATGAATGATGTAATTGCGATTAACCAAAGTAAATGACTGGAATTAGGATGATATTAATTATGTCATATTGGTTTTGGCAGCATCGTCGTGCTATGGAAACGACCCATCGTAGTTTCCAGCGGGAGAGAAGTTTGCGGCGGCAAGCGATGTATTTTGGGACAACTGAGGTGCGTGCGGGAGGCGTTACAGAGTGAGGTGTACAGGGGCAACAAATAAGGGGATTCTGAAGCCGTGGAACGATCAATTTATCTCAAGCTGCCTTCGCACATATCGCTAATCCAGATGCTGGCAAAATTAAGATAAGCTATCAAAGGTATGCTGCTGCTGCCTCACTTTTCTTCTAATCCGTACTATTACAATTTGTAGTCGCTGAATTGTTATTCTTCATCTTTTTTGCAGGGTTTGATCATGCAGAGAAGTGTTTCCGTATATAAGTAAATAAAAGCAGTAGCGTAGATATTAACGGTCGTTGCCATAAGCCATAAGGAGATGTTCCGTTGTATTGGAGTGTAAGAAGAATGATGCTACGAATATGTCTATTATAAATAAAATAAAGAGAGAGTTATCCAATAATTTGGTCTATTTCAATGGTCTTTAAACGTTTTGGTATAGAGTTTATAGAATTCTATTATAACTAGCTTATATATACTTCTATATATAAAATGAAAATAGGCGCTTCGAACGATTACTCTGGTGTAATATATATAGAGGTATTTATAAGTTAGTGGCAATCGCGGCACAACAGGAAAAGTATTTTTAAATTTTTTTCTATTTTTTTAAGGTTAATGTTGAATTATTTATTTATTTTTAAATGCAATTGTATAAACTTACTATAAAAATGTAATAGTGTAAACTTACTACCAAATTATTCTTGAATATTTTAATTTTTAATTCTATATATGGTGTTTATTTGTATCACTTTAATTCAGTTTTATTTTAAGCATATTGTTGTGTAAAATGTTATATTGAGGAGTATAGTTATAGTTAGGGTTAGGGTTAGTGTTAGGGTTGGGGCTATTGTTAGGGTTTGAGTTATAGATATGGTTAGAGTTACAGTTAGGAATAGAGTTACAATTAAAGTCAGGATTAGCATTAGGGTTAGGGCTAGGGTTATTTTTAGGATTACGAATCTTGTTAGGGTTATAGTTAGGGTTAGGTTTCAAATAAGAGTTAGAGTTAATGTTAGGATTAGGGTTGGAATTTGGGTTACAAATATAATTAGGGTTAGAATTAGAGTTAGGGTTAGGGTTAAGGTAAGGGCAAGGGTAAGAATAATGGTTTAGGTTAAAAATATAGTTAGGGTTAGTATTATAATTAGAGTTAGGGTTTGAGTTAGAGGTAGAGTTGGAATTGGAGCTCAAATAAGGGCTAGAGTTAGAGTTGAAATTAGGGTTATAATTAGGGTTAAAATTAGGATTAGGGTTAGGGATAAAATTAGACTAATGGTTAGAGTTAGAGAAAGGGGTAGAGAAAGGCTTAGTTTTAGGGTGATGGTCAAGGTTAGGTTTATATTTAGAGTTAGGGTTGTATATAGAGTTACATCAAGGTTAAGGTTAGGGTTAGGGTTAGGGCTATGATTTTTTGTCTAGATTAAATTAAGGCTTAAGGTTAGAGTTAGAGTTTTGAGTCAGTGTTAAGGTTAGAGTTAGGGTTAGGCTACGATTTTAGTGAAGGTCAAACTAAGGATTAGGGTTAGGATTAGAGTCTAATTATGGTAGAGTTAGATTTGCAATTAGGGTTATATTTAGGGTTAGAGTTAGGGGTAGGATTATAGTCTTAAAAAGGTAATTTCCTTTTTGGCATATTGTAATGTAAAATGTTATAGTCAAACATAGATATATGGTTAGGGACAAAGTTACCATTACAGTTAATGTTAACCTTAGGGATAGAATAAGGGTTAGGGTTAGCATTAGAGTTAGGGCTGGAGTTAGGGTCAGGGTTTGAGTTATGGTTACGGTTAGGGTTAGAGTTACGGTTATGGTTATGGTTATGGTTATTGTAAGAGTTATGGTTAAAGTTTGGGTTAGAGTTATGTTTATGGTTAAGGTTAGGGTTAGAGTTATGGTTATGGTTAAGGTTCGGATTAGAGTTATCTTTATGGTTAACGTTAGGGTTAGAATTATGGTCATAGTTAAGATTAGGGTTAGAGTAATGGTTATGGTTAGGGTTAGTGTTATAGTAAGGCTAGGGTTAGGGTTTGAGTCAAGGTTAAGGTTAGAGTCAAGGTTAGCGTTTGAGTGAGGATTAAAGTAAGGGTTAGGGTTATTATAGGGCTTGAGTTAGGATTATTGTAGGGATACGGTTAGGGTTTGATTCAGGGTTAAGGATAGATTTAGGATTAAGGTTAGGGTTTTAGTTAGGATTAAAGTCAGGGTTAGAATTAGGGTTAGGGTTAGGGTTAGATTTAGAGGTAGGATTTGAGCTAGAGTTAGAGTTAGAATTATAATTAGAATTAGAACAAGAGTTGGAGTTAGAGGTAGGGTTAGAATTAGGGCTAGGATTATGGTTAGCATAAGGGTTATGGTTAGAGTTAGGGTTAGCATTAGGGTTAGGGTTATAATTAGTGTTAGTTTTAGTGTTAGTGTTAGGGTTAAAATTGGGGCTAGAATTGAGGCTAGGTTTAGGGTTAGGGTTAGGGTTAGAATTAGAGTTGAAGTTAGGGATCAAGTTAGAGTTAAAGTTGGAGATAGAGTTGGGGTTAGGGTCAGATTTAGGGTTTGGGCTAGAGTTAGGTTTAGATTTAGGGTTAGATTTAGGTTTAGAGTTAGAGTTAGGGTTAGAGTTAGAATATGGGTTTAAATTAGGGTTAGATTTAGGGTTAGAATTAGCATTAGAGTTAGAATTAGAGTTAGGATTAGAGTTATAGTAAGGGTTAGGGTTAGGGTTAGAATTAGCATTAGATTTAGGATTATAAAGGGTTAAGGTTAGGGTCAGGGGGACAATTAAAGTTAAGATAGAGTTAGAGTTAGAGTTAGAGTTAGGGTTAGGGTTAGGGTTAGGGTTAAAATTAGAATTATCTAGTTAGAGTTAGAATTAGAGTTAGGGTTTGTGTTATTATTGCAGTTAAGATCATTTTTGGGTTACTAATCATATTATAGCTAATATTAGTGCTATTATTAAGCTTTACCTTTGTGTCAGGATAACTAACAGGTTAAATTTTAATGTGGGTTAGTTCTATTATAGTGCCCATGATTAGTGTCATTGTGATACAAGTTATTAACCTTTTTAATAATGTAATCCCTCCCCCCCCCCCCACCTCTCACCCTCTCTCTCTAACTACACCCATTAATATTTCGCCCCACTATCTAAATATACCCTCTCTCTGTGTAGTTTCTAGTAATGCCCCTCTAATATGTCTCTCTAATCTCTAGATACACCCACTTATCTCTCCTACCCTACTTTCTAGATAATCCTCCTAATCTCTCTATCCCTTTATGCTCTCTAGATACACCCCTAATCTCTCTCTCTCTCTCTCTCTCTCTCTCTCTCTCTCTCTCTCTCTCTCTCTCTCTCTCTCTCTCTCTCTCTCTCTACATAAAACATGCCTCTATAAGAAACATAATATGAGCTCTTTCTTGTCTACAGATATGTTGTGTGTGTGTGTGTGTGTGTGCATATTATCACTTATTAAAAAAAAATTTATTTCTAGATACTTGTACATATAGGGTTAGGCTAAGTTATATAATTTACTAAATGATTAGTATAATCAAATATAGAGTTAAAGTTAGGATCCAAGGTTTCCAATTTCATTTATATGACACTCAGTGTTATGGTTACGGTTAATAAGTGGTTAAATGTTACACTAAAATAAGGGACAAGGTTAAGGGAATATGAGATTTAGGTGTAGTGTTGGAGTATTTGGAGTACAACTATGGTCAAATTTGGGATATATGTTATACAAATGACTCAAATAGTGGAAAAATTAATTCATGAAAGCAAAGTTATAAGTTCCAACACAACAATTCAAAAATATATTTAACAAAAAGAAAATGTTTTATATTTAAAATTTTAATTAAGTTATTTCAGCCCTATTTTCTTGGGTTCTATTTTTTTGGCCTTATTTTTTCAGGTTCTATTATTTTGGCATCCATTTGGCTTAATATTATTTTGGCTAGCTATTATTTTGAGAATTTTATTTTATTTTATAATTCAATAATAATAAAATATATACTAAATATATGATTTATCTACTTTAAATAAATCATTAACTTTAATAAAAATATAAATTGTATTGATATGGTGGCATTCTCATCCAAATTAATGATAAAATTATGCTTTGAAACATGAAAATATAAATACTTAGAAACATGCAAATGTAAAACTATTGTGAAACATTCAAATCTAAAACATGCAAACCAAAACTATTTTGAAATATGAAAAACTAAAACTAATATGAAACATGCAAATATAAAACTAATTTTAACATGCACTTTTAAAATATGTAAATGAAAAGTATTATAAAATATATAAATCAAATAGATTTTGAATACAAATCTAAATCTAAATCAAACATGCAAGACTAAACTATTAAATGCAAGCCTAAGTAGTTATGAACAGAATTCTAAATCCAAATGAAATTAATTAAAATTGAAATCTAAATCAAAGTAGAGTATTATAGCTAATTTTGATTTCAATTTACATCTAGATCTAAATCTAAATGAAAATGTAAATAAAAAATAGAAATCTCACTTGCAAAAATGTTACTCCAAAACTTCAATCTACTCCTATTCAAAAACTCCAATCTAATCCTCCAATAACCTCCACCTCTTCCTTCCTGCAAAAGCATAAAATGAAAATAAAATGAGGAGCCTTGGTTTTATAACTTCTGAGAGGCTCCTCATATCCCCCAACAGATGTCTATTCACATTCCATGAATTTGTTTCAAATTCACCCACTCCCCACAAAAAATAAGTATGAATGTGCATGCAAAATTATATTTAACAAAAAAAAAAAAATTCATATTGAAATTATTTCGCCCCTATTTTTTCGGGCCCTATTTTTTCAAGTCCTACTTTTTCGGGCCCTATTATTTCGGGCCTATTATTTTGGCATCCATTTGGCTTCCTCTTATTTCAGCTAGCTATTATTTCAGAATTTTTTTTTTAATATTTAATTTGGTAGTTTGTAACCCCTCCCAATTCTTTTTTATTGATAGAGAATCTTTTTTGGCATATTCTCGTGCTAGGTATTTGTGTTGTAAGCATATTGTTATGTAAAATGTTATATTGAGGAGTAGAGTTATAGTTAGGGTTAGGGTTAGTGTTAGGCTTGGGGCTATTGTTAGGGTTTGAGTTATGGATAGGGTTAGAGTTACGGTTAGGAATAGAGTTACAATTAGAGTCAGGATTAGCATTAGGGTTAGGACTAGGGGTTATTTTTAGGATTATGAATCTTGTTAGGGTTATAGTAAAGGTTAGGTTTACAATTAGAGTTAGAGTTAATGTTAGGATTAGGGTTAGAATTTGGGTTCCAAATATAGTTAGGGTTAGGGTTAAGGAAAGGGCAAGGGTAAGAATAAGGGTTTAGCTTAAACATATAGTTAGGGTTAGGATTAGAATTAGAGTTAGGGTTTGAGTTAGAGGTAGAGTTAGAATTGGTGCTCAAATAAGGGCTAGAGTTAGAGTTTAAATTAGTGTTATAATTAGGGTTAAAATTAGGCTCAGAGTTAGGGTTAAAATTATATTTATAGTTAGACTTAGAGAAAGGGGTAGAGAAAGGGTTAGTTTTAGGGTGATGGTTAAGGTTAGGTTTATATTTAGAGTTAGGGTTGTATATAGAGTTACATCAGGGTTAAGGTTAGGGTAAGGGTTTGAGTTTGGGTTAAGGTTAGGGTTAGGGCTATGGTATTCATCTAGATTAAAGTAAGGGTTAAGGTTAGAGTTAGAGTTTTGAGTCAGGGTTAAGGTTAGAGTTAGGGTTAGGTTACAATTTTAGTGAAGGTTAAACTAAGGATTACGGTTAGGATTAAAGTCTAATTATGGTAGAGTTAGATCTACAGTTAGGGTTATATTTAGGGTTAGATATAGGGGTAGGATTATGGTTTAAAAAAAGTAATTTTCCTTTTGGCATATTGTAATGTAAAATGTTATAGTCAAATATAGATATATCGTTAGGGAAAAAGTTACCATTACAATTAATGTTAACCTTAGGGATAGAATAAGGGTTAGGGTTAGCATTAGGGTTAGGGCTGGAGTTAGGGTTAGGGTTTGAGTTATGGTTAAGGTTAGGGTTAGAGTTACAGTTATGGTTATTGTTAGAGTTATGGTTAAGGTTTGGGTTAGAGTTATGTTTATGGTTAAGGTTAGGGTTAGAGTTATGGTTATGGGTAAGGATTGGACTAGAGTTATGTTTATGGTTAAGGTTAGGGTTAGAGTTATGGTCATAGTTAATGTTAGGGTTAGAGTTATGGTTATGGTTAGGGTTAGTGTTATAGTAAGGCTAGGGTTAGGGTTTGAGTCAAGGTTAAGGTTAGAGTGAAGGTTAGGGTTAGAGTCCAATTATGGTAGTGTTAGATTTAGGGTTAGAGTTATGCTCATGGTTAAGGTTACAGTTAGGGTTAGGGTTATTATAGGGCTCAAGTTAGAGTTATTGTAGGGATAGGGTTAGGGTTTGAGTCAGGTTTAAGGTTAGGTTTAGGATTAGGGTTAGGGTTTTAGTTAGGATTAAAGTTAGGGTTACGGTTAGAGTCTAGCTATGGTAGAGTTAGATTTAGGGTTAGAGTTAGGGATAGAGTTACGTTTATAGTTAAGTTTAGGGTTAGAGTTATGCTCATGGTTAAGGTTAGGGTTAGACTTATGGTTATGGTTAGGGTTAGGGTTAGGGTTATAGTAGGGCTAGGGTTAGGGTTAGGGTTAGGGTTAGGGCTTGAGTAAGGGTTAAGGTTCTAGAGTTATGGTTAGGGAAAAGTTTTGAGAAAAGATTAAAGTTAGGGTTAGTGTTATGGTTAGAGTCCAATTATGGTAGAATTAGATTTAGGGTTAGAGTTAGGGACAAATTAATGTTTATGGTTAAGGTTAGTGTTAAAGTTAGGGTTAGGGTTAGTGTTAGAGTTAAGGTTAGGGTTAAGGTTAGAATTAAGGTTATGGTTAGTGTTAAGGTTAGGGTTAGGGTTAGAGTTAAAGTTAGGGTTAGCATTAGGATGAAAATTAGGGTAAGGGATAGGGTTTGAATTAGAATTAGTGTTCTTGTTAGGGTTAGAGTTATAGTTAGGGTTAGAGTTAGACTTAGGGTTAGGGTTAGGTTTAAAATTAGAGTTAGAGTTGGGATTAGGGTTAGGGTTAGAATTAGGGTTAGAAATATAGTTAGGATTAGAGATAGAGTTAGGGTTAGGGTAAGGGTAAGAATTAGGGTGAGGGTTAGAATTAGGGTTACAAATATAGTTAGGGTTAGTGTTAGGGTTAGAATAAGAGTTAGGGTTAGGGTTAGAGATAGAGTTAGAATTAGAGTTCAAATAAGGGTTGGAGTTAGAGTTAGGGTTACAGTTAGTGTTAGGGTTATGGTTAGGGTTAGCTTTAGGGTAAGGGTTAGGGTTAGTGTTAGGGTTATTGTTAGGATTAGCATTAGGGTTAGGGTTACAATTAGAGTTAGAGTTAAAATTAGAGGTAGTGTTAGTGTTAGTGTTCATATAAGAGTTAGAGTTAGAATTAGAGTTAGAGTTAGGGTTCAAGTTAGAGTTAGAGTTAAAGTTAGAGATAGAGTTGTAATCAGGGTTAGATTAGGGTTAAGGTTAAAGTTACCTGATTAGATTTAGGGTTAGGGTAAGAGTTAGGGCTAGGATTAGGATTAGAATTAGGGTTAGGGTTAGAATTAGCATTAGATTTAGGATTATAAAGGGTTAAGGTTAGGGTTGGGGGGAGAATTAAAGTTAGAGATAGAGTTAGAGTTAGAGTTAGAATTAGGGTTATGATTAGGGTTAGGGTTAAAATTAGAATTATCTAGTTAGAGTTAGAGTTAGAGTTAGGGTTTGTGTTATTATTGCTGTTAAGATAATTTTTGTGTTACTAATCATATTATAGCTAATAAAATTATAATTAATGAATATTATTACTCTAAATTATAATTATAATTTAGAGTTAGGGTTAGGGTTAGGGTTAATTGTAATCACACTCTCTCTCACATTTCCCATTCTATAATTAACCCCCCCCCCACCAACCCCCCCCCCCCCCCCCCCAAATCCCTCCACACTCCCCCTATGTTGTTCTCTTTGTCCATCTCTTTCTCTACATATATACATCTCTCCCTCCATAATTATTATCATTGTCTATCACTATCCATCATACTCTTCCTCTCCCCATCATTGTCTACATCTCTTTTGGGCCTTATATATTCTTTTTCTTATTTAGCTCATCTCTCCCTACTCCTCTTCTATATATCTACATCTCCTACCCCATCTAATCATATCTCTCTCTCTCTCTCTCTCTCTCTCTCTCTCTCTCTCTCTCTCTCTCTCTCTCTCTCTCTCTCACACACACACACACACACACATCACCTCATGTTATTTGTCTCTCTTTAAATTTGACTTCATTTCTAAAGTTTGTCCCAATTTATAATTTGTGTTTGTATTTCTATAATATAAAATCAAGTACATTTAATAGAACTTAATTATCCTTAATAGTTTTTTATACAATTAATAAATTTAGTTAAAATTTTATAATTTTTATATTTGATTTAAGTAACAATTTTATTATCTTTTCTTTCTTTAATATAAATATTATGTTAAAATTCATTTGTAAAATCGAAAATAATTTCCAAACTTCAATATTTTACAACCTCCAAAATCTTATTATTTTAAAAATAAAATAAAATTACATATATAAAAATCTTTATTTTTAAGATTTGAAAAAATAATAAACTTTCATATAAAATGAAAACTGCAAGCAAAACAATAGCCAAAAAAGATTTACAGAAATTTTTTCCTTTCTACTTTACAATTCATTACCAAAATAATAGCAGGTTATTAAAAGAAAGAGAATATTTGTGAAAACAAAAACTTTTTGTAGTTATCTCAAACTGTTATTACTAAGTTTTTCTAGATTTAGTACTATTCTCTGGATGAACTCAGAGATATTAATAATCAATATTAGTAATAATAAAATTAGAAACAACATCAAGACTAACAATAATTTTTAAAAAAATTAAAAATAGAAGAAACAATAATAATAAGAAAAGAGTAATTTCTTTCAGTGTTTTGTCTCTTCCATGCATCATTTAATCTAATAGTCATGCACTAATTCACCGAATAAGGAAGAGAATGTAACATCCAGTTTGAACTTTGAGCTAGAATCATGAATTTATGCATGAAATATGGAGAATCAAGCAGTTATAAATTATTAATCACAAGTTCTACAACTTTCTATGTTTGTTATAACAACAATTACATAGGAATCTTGGGCAAGTCTCATTTGATAAAACTAGATTAAGTACAAAGTTAGTCTTGATTGTAGTGTAGTTAAATAAGCATGTGAAGGTCCATATGAGGCATTTCTCAATATAAAATATGGCAATTGTAATCTATTTTAAGAAGATGAATTAATACAAAAACTAAAGTTTTTTCTCCATTCTCATTTTGCTATAGCAATTGTGTTTTTGATATTTTTGATAAGTGTTGTAGCATGTTATATTTAACATTAAATTAATCTTTATTATTATATTTAACAGTAGTTTCAAACATTATTAAAAAGACTCTAAATACAACCAAATCACATAATCTAAGAACTAAAACATAAGTACCCACCATAGGAATATTAGAATGCCCAAAATTGCTAAAATAATTGCACCTGCAACTGCTATTGTAGAAGCAATTTGTTTCTCCAATTTGTTATCTTTCTTAGACTAAAGGAGCACAAGAAAAAGTGAGATTTATATTATGAGTTACAAAAGAAATTTGAATGTATTTATAAGCATTTCTGCTTAGAGATTTCCTATAACGTTGTGTTAATACTAGATTTCCCTTTTTTTTCAATTGTATTGCTAAGAAAATCACCATGGCCGCACTCTATATCCAGAGCAATTATCACATTAGACAAGTTGTTCAACATTGACATAATTATCCACACCATTTTCTAATGAAGAATCCCATTAGAATGCCACACGCTAGACATCGTGAAAAAATTGCAAATCGGTGGGAATGAGCCAGAACCTCTCAATCCGCACTTAACCAGATTAGACCACCGAAAGAATAAGTACCAAGAAGGAACCTATAAATTGGAGCTATAGCAGAGCCAATTCTAAATGCATATCTAGATCCAGAGTTAGTTGTTTACCTTTAATCCATTCCCATTCAGTCCCAGCAATATGCTAATAGCATCAGGAAGCTCCATGCATGAATTAGAAGAAAATGGATAGATTTGGTTAGAAAAGTACATATTGGACCAAAATATTTCAGAAATAGAAAAGAAGACACCCTTAAAACACTCCCATCAAGCACCATTATCAATGAAAAGTATTATAAAATATATAAATCAAATAGATTTTGAATACAAATCTAAATCTAAATCAAACATGCAAGCCTAAATAGTTGTGAACAAAATTCTAAATATAAATGAAATTAATTAAAATTAAAATCTAAATCAAAGTAGAATATTATAACTAATTTTGAATTTCAATTTACATCTACATCTAAATCTAAATGAAAATGTAAATAAAAAATAGAAATCTCACCTACAAAAATGTTACTCCAAAACTTCAATCTACTCCTATTCAAAAACTCCAATCTAATCCTCCAATAACCTCCACCTCTTCCTTCTTGCAAAAACATAAAATGAAAATGAAATGAGGAGCCTTGGTTTTATAACTTCTAACAGGCTCCTCATATCCCCCAATAGACGTCTCTTCACATTCCACAAATTTGTTTCAAATTCCCCCACTCCCCACAAAAAATAAGCATGAATGTGCATGCAAAATTATATTTAACAAAAAGAAAATCATCTTGAAATTATTTCGCCCCTATTTTTTTGTGCGCTATTTTTTCAAGTCCTACTTTTTTGGGCCCTATTATTTTGGGCCTATTATTTCGGCCTCCATTTGGCTTCCTATTATTTCGGCCAGCTATTACTTCGGAAATTATTTTTTAATATTTAATTTGGAAGTTTGTAACCGCTCCCAATTCTTTTTAATTGACAAGGAATCTTGGCATATTTCCGTGCTGGGTATTTGTGCTGTGATTGTATAGAACACCTCTCGATGTAAAGATTCATAAAGTGTCAACAAGAAATAAATGGTGCTAACACATTTAATAATAATTTTATTATTATTTGTTTAAATTATATATTAATATAAAATTTTATTTGGATTGGTTTTGAAACTCTTCTAAAAATCAATAAGTTTTTTTATTTATAAGAATTTAATTATTCTAGTTTGTTTATATTAAGAATATTAATAAAAAATTATTTAACATGTAAAGGAAAAGGTTATACTCTTGGAAGAATATTGCATAAAATTTATTATTTTTATCTCATTTCATAAAATTTTAATATAAATTTTATTAATTAAATTAAACAATATCTAATAAGATTTTGTCTTTAAATTTGTTTCTATTATCATCAATATTTATAAAATACTAAATTTATGATCTGTGGAATTAGTTTATGAATATCAATTTTTTATCCATATAGTTTATAAATATATGCAATTCATTAAATTTGCTACCCTTATTAATAATTTTTTGGCTTTGAAAATTAATTTTAAAGTTTGTATATTAAACAAAAAATAGTAAATATCATAATTATGAAATGTAATAACATCAACCTTTTAACAAAAATTCTCATCATTTTCTCAATTTTAAATGTGGCAGCCTCAACAATCTATATAAATTCATTCGGAGTCAGTGGACTACTAGAACTACTACATAGAAATTCTTGATGGGTGTTATTAATAATGAGAGATTCGCCTATTCCGAACAATTATTTGAAATATATTTGGAAAAGTGCCAAAAAGGCTTCTATAAAATAATAATTGTAATACACTGTTATTAGTTTTGCATTTTTGTAAAATCCAAACTGGACCTTCCATTCTACTCAAGTTAAGTCTCTCCAAAACTTTTATAGATATTATTTTACTATAACATAAGATATTTTGGATACAGTTTTCTATATTTTTATAATAAGAATATAACAATGATGTTGGTTGTTTAATGTTATCAAACATTCAACATATTAAAGTTTTTACTTTTTGTATAAATAGATATATTTATTATGTAGTCTTCTAAATTAAAATGTAACAAAAAATTGGGGTTGATTTAGATAATCATCACTAAGAAACTAAGAGCAGTCTTAAACAAAGTGTATATGTAGCCAATATTTAAAAGAGAGTTCATAAAAGCACCATGAACATAGTCCATAGAAGTTGATTACCAAAATAAGAAACATAACAAAAACTAAGGCTAACAAAAAGAGAGCTAGCTCTCCTTGTTCTTTTCCTTCCCCTTATCTTGTCTCCCCTTGAGTTTCCTAAAACTCTTGTTATTGGCCACGCAACCTCCACCATGTTTTTGGTTTTCTCCTCCACAGGTCACCTGAGGATCCTTATCTTAGCTCTATTTTCCTTTGTCATTATGACAAGGAGGGGAGGTGAGAGTCTCCACATTTTCCACCTACCTATTTAGAGTTGTAAGGAGTATTATTCGTAATGGTATAAAAAGCATGGGACAAAATAGGGCTTAAGTGGCTACTTTCTCCCCATTTCCCTTCACTAGTCATCTTCTCTTCTTCATCCCGAATGTATTTCTTCATGAAGAATTTCTCCTTTTCTACCTTTTCTATGGGGGTTTTCTTTTTCCACTACCTATCAAGTCCAAACCAACAAGGCCCTCATGTTTAGCCTTCAGGTCCATATTCTAAAGTGTTTCCTTATTCCTAAGGTACCTACACTATTTTCCTTTTGTTTCCACATCAAAGTCCACAATATAAATATGCTTCTCCATTTTATTTTGGTTATGGATATGCTACGGAGAAGTCTTACAACTTTTAGTATCAATAGTAAACAAAACCTTAGTCAAAATTGGAGGGGTCAAGGTAGAAATAGCAAGGCTAGGGAGAATGACATGAATATTGGTTGGTTGGGAAGGGAAAAGACTTTGTGAAACATAAGCATTTTAAACATAAACATCTGATGGGGAACATTAATACTTATTATGTAATTAAAGTGTTCAAGCTAACTAAGATAAGTATGAAAGTACTTTCAGAAATTCATTTTTAAAAATGTCAGGAATAATTTAAGATTTAAGTACATTTAAAATTATAAATGAATTAAAAAACTAAAAATGATTTAGTAATTTTTTTCTCCCTCTATTAGGATTTCACGCGTCTCTTGCATAAAACATTGTGTCTGAGCTCTCCTCTCGAGTTTTCCATTTGTCATACTTCACTTAGTGCAAGAGTTTTTTGGGCTAGTTTATGATGGCCCTAGCTAGTTGTGACCCAATAGTTGATACTAGTGCTCATCCTACTCCTTCATATAGCCATGGAACCTCCATTGAAAAAATGTCCACAAGTTTATCGCAGAGGTCTTCCATGAGGTAATCCTAATATTATTCTTCCTCTAAAATAATTTAATGTTCCATGTTAATGGTAAGAACAACATACATTGATAAGGTATTTTGTGGGTAAGACTCTTCTTGAAATTATGCCGAGAGAATTAGTTACCAAAGGTTTTTCTTAATTCCTTTATGCTAACCCATCCTAGACTAATGTGGTCTTTGGCAATGGTCCTTGGTTAGTTCATTCCTCCTTGCTTGTGTTCCAAATGTGGTCTTGAGACTTTATAGTCTCTGGTGAAAAAAAGCTTAGGGTTCATATTTGGGTTGAGTTCCCTGGCCTACCACTACCTCTCTGGACATTTATTGAGTTCAATGCCAACACCCTTGGCAAAGTTGTTACAAGGAAACATGATAATTTTTTCAATGGTCACCCTCAGAAATGCATTTGCATTGATGTTGATCTCCAAGGATCTTGAGGATTTTGTGGAGATTTTGTTTGGTTCCCACACCTTTTCCTAGAAGGTTCTTTATTTGAACCTACCAAACACATGTTATAAGTGTCATTTGATGGAACACAAGATCAAGGATTTCTTGTTGGATACTCTTTTCAATCCAGTGGAAGAAAAGAAAGAGCAACATTTGACCACTATTGGATGCAAAGGCAAGGCTTCCTTGGCCCCCAAACAGTCAAATGTAGCATCACCTTCCACCACTCCTATGTAGATAGGAGCATAAACCCCAACCATTACAGGTTCAATGATAATTTCAAATGAGTAAATTCCTATCATTTCATAGGTTTCAAACCTAAGTGATCCTTAGTAGATCAAGGCGGCTACAAGGACTACCACTCCTATAGTGGTTCACACTCTACTTGCTACATCCTCCATTGAGACATAGATTTTGGGACATTCTCAAAGTCTACCTAAGTGTGCTAAGAAACTAGAAGAGAAGCAATGGGTCATCACTCATGGAGGGTTTCCCTCTCATTTTAACCCAGTTCCAACCTTCTTGCAAAATAGTTACTCCTTCCTCGAGGAAAAGACAAATATAGAAAATTTTTCATGAATTCTTTATCATGGAATGTGTGATATCTTACAAACCTCTTTAAAACATACTATGCTCAAGATACCCATCATACACTTGGTTATCTAGATTTCCTTTAGATACAAGAGGTTAAAACCTCTAGTTTCATGCTTTCTTCTTCCTATCATGTCATTTGGTCAGATGCCATTAAGTTTTCTTCTCAGTACAAATTTGGTAGAGGTGGTGTAGTTACTCTCATTTTACTTTGTCTTAATTCCATTATTATTTTGCATGGTTTTGACCCCATGAACAAAATTATTTGGATATTTCTTTTTATCAATAATCATTCATTTGGTATAGTTAACTTTTATGCTCCCAATAATGTTGTGGGATGATCTCAACTTTGGTGCTAGATGGATAAAAATATTCCCCCAACTACTAGGATTATGTGCAATGAGTTTAATATGGTTGAGTCTGCTTCTAACAAGGAAGGTATTTTGTTTTTTTTCATTCGATAGTAGGGGAAACAGAAGATTGCTACTTTATATGCAATAAATTGGAGTTTTTTTTATCCCAATGCTAACCATCGTCAATAGAGTGGGATTTGGCATACATGGTCTTACTTTCAACCTAGCTCAGACCATATATTAAAGTGTCTTGAGCATGCCATGATTACTAAACAATCTTTTTTCTCCTTTTTTGAATATTTATAGTTACATGTCATTCGCCTATTGGATTTGACATTGTGAGATCACTATCCCATTTATTTTATCATATCTTGGAAAACTATTTTCCAATGATCTATCTAAACCCAAATTTTCCTCAACACATTGATATTGACACATACTTCTACTATTGTTCACATTCTATCTATTTGGAATTTGGAGCCAAGAAACCATTCTCAAATAGGTTGTATTCAATGGTGGAAAGATATTATTACTAGAATTGCTAGGTTTTTTCACATATATGGGCAGCAATTGGCTATATTCAGAAAGAGCTCTTATGAAGGCAATACTAAGGCTCTTAGGAAGGCTTTTGAAGATCTTTCCCATAACCTTTTTGAATTTGATTTACAAGTCCAGCTTGCCAAGCTTTTCCATGATAAAAAAATTGCTGATAACTATGTTTCTCATGGTGCCCAAGTCAAGGCCTACCTCCATTGGTTGAATATTAGTTATAAAGCTTCTAAAAAAAAATTACAGGCTCTTAGGGCTTGTCATACCAACTTTGGGATTGGAAAGATTAAACATGGCAATACTATTCTTTCCAATCTCCCTAACATCCTATAAGCTTTTGTGCACCATTGTGAAAATGTTTTTACTTTACAAGAAAATATATTTTCCTAGGAGAAAGCTCTCCAAAATTTTATTTCTAGTGCTCTAGAGCACCTAGCAATCAAGAAACGAGTCTTCTATGAGTAACTTCTCTCCATCAAGAACCTCAAGGAGGTTTTCTTTTCTATGGTAGATGACAAGTCCCCTAGGTGTAATGCATTCCCTTATGAATTTTACAAGCACCTCTAGAAGTCTATTGGCCAAGATCTAAACAAAGTCTATCTTGAAGTATATCATACTAAGAGTCTTGGAGCCATAATTAACAAAGGAAACATTAAAATCATACCTAAATCTAGTGACCCTAAGGATATTTGGAGTTGGTGGCCAATCAAATTGCTTAATGTGTCATACAAGATCATTACTAAGGCATTAACACTCAAGATTTGACATCTTCTTCTCTTAATTATGTGACACAAGAAAATTATTTTGATCAAATCTAGGTATATTCTTGACAACATCATTGCTATTTGAGAAGGCATGGAGTGGGCTCACAAGTCCAACCAGAAAACTTTTTTTATGGAAATTAATTTTGGTAAAGCTTATGATTGAATTGATAGGCCCTTCATTTTGGCTATTCTCTAGGCTTTAGATTTTGGCCCTAATTCGCTCTAGTCTGTAGAGATGTTTTTTGGAGATACTAATGCTTGTATTACCATCAACAAATCTCAATCTAAAGCCTTCAGGCTCTTTCAATCTACCCCTCAAGGTTTCCCTCTAGCTCTAGCTTCGTATGTTCTTCCTGCTAAAGGTTTTGTTTACCTACCTACCCACTCTTTTTTTTTCTAGTTTAGTGCATGGTATTTCCTTGCTTGAGTCTTCTTCCCAACTTTTCAATGGCCACTTTGTTGATGACTCATTTCTCACTCTCCTAGAGGACAAGGAGAATATCACTAATGTCTTGCAATGCTTGGATACATTTTATAAAGCTTCTAGTTTGACTATTCAATTGCACAAGATGCTCTACTATAGGTAATTCTTTCTTCCATCTTTTCCTTGGATTTCTCAATTTGAGTAGAAATGGGTCACTTTCAAGGAGATTTTCCACTTTCAAGGCATCCCCTTTTCCTTTCAAGCTTCTTCAGTGGATTTTTGGAATGTCAAGGTCATGAAATTTGAGAAAAAGCTTAACTACTAGATTACCAAAACCCTCTCTCTTGTGAGGAAATTCTAAATCTATTCAATGGTGTTGGTTGCTACTCAAGTGCATTAATCCTCTTTTTGGGTTCCCTCCAAAGCCCCTTATCTCAATCTGAAACACTTGCTTCATGACTTTCTTTAGGCTTTTGGCTTTGATCGTCATGGTTTTAAAAGGGTTGCTTTGGATTTCTATTGTCTCCCTAAATATTATGGAGGTCCTAGCATTGTTTCCACATAGAAGCAAGGGCTTTCTCTTTGTGCTAAGTGGATTATTCATGATCTCACTCATGATGAAGATTGGAAAGTGTTGGTCTAACATTGAATCTCCTCTAGATTTCTTTTTAATAGGTCTACATGGAAGGGGATTGGTCTTTATACCCTTCTCATTATGCAAGAACATGTTCATATCCAAGGATATTTTCTTTTATAAAGAGAATTTGTAAACCTTAGGATGCTATGATGCTTTGGATTTGCTAGGATGGTCATGGGTTTTGTGATGGATTTTATTTGAAATAATAGAACCTTTGGTGGTTCCCATTTTTTTCCATTTAGGGTGTTCCTCTAGCCAAGACCCAAGGTGCCAATGCTTTGTATTTTTTCATATGTAGCTTGAAGACTCCTAAGGACCTTTTCTCTAGGGTCTCTATGATTCTCAGATCTGGGGAGGATATGTAGGTCTTGTTCCATCTTGTTTTTCCAAATTGTTAGACTTTTTATTTATTTCTCTTTTCCTTTCCTAATTATTTTCTTCACAAGTTGGGAATCTAGTCCTTGTGACCTTGATAGAAAGACTGGAAGTGGTATTGTACAATGCCCTTTACTAGCTATAATCCTAGCTTATTTTATCAATGGATTTCTTCACATCTTGACATGGTTGATACTCTCAAGCAATGATGACACCTTTAGCCCTCTCCTCACCATTAGAGGGTTCCATTTGATACTATTTGGGATTATAACACTCACCCTAAGATTTCCCATTTTGTGTAGTGCCTATTGTTTCAAGGGTTTCCCCTTGGGTCACAACTTAAACATTTTGGTATTCATTATCCCCCGTCTCCTTTTTGTGGGCATCTTTAGTCATTTTTACATATTTTCTAGTTTCATAGGAATGCTCAAAATTATTAGCAATGGACACATAATTTTTTTAAGCCTTCCAAGACATAACCCTTTTCTTGGTAGTTGTTCTGCTAGGTTATTTCCAAAGGATTACTTGTTAATTTAGCTAGATCTCACATACTTTTAGGAGTGACATTTTGTTTACTTTTTGGAAAGATAGGAACTTTTTTCTTTTCACTCACAAATTTATTTATATCAATATTTCTATGTACACTAAAGCATGTGTTTGTAATAATGTCAAGTTGAAAACCCAGGTCTAGGCCAACAAGGTGGTGCTAGAGGTGGTCCACCTCCAGTAATTACTCAATCATTGGTGGAACACAACTTGCATGGTCACTAGAGTTTCTCCCAACTCTTTGGGTGACCACACTCCACCACAGGGCTATTGTCAGGGTCATAGTTCTTCTAATTGAGACTCACATATGCCATGCTCATAGGCTCCCTGTCACCACTCTCCTAGTAGTGGTAATGCTAGTTGGTGGTGCCACTCAAATTCTCTACCTCACTGTAGTTATGACTTGTCCCCAATTCATTTGGATCCCTCTTTTCTTGTTCTTCATATCTCTAGTGTATCAAAGTGGTATTTCCCACGCTTGGATCTAGCAATCTCTCCATTGTGAGTAGATGAGAAAGATAGAGAAAGTTGTTAATGAAGACATTATTGATGGTTGGACTATTCCTAGCCCATCTAACAATCCTAGGGGTTCTTGGGGTTATAATGATCATGATGAACCCCAACTTTGGTTGGAACTTCTCTTCAAGCTTGAGGGAGTAGCTTATATATTTTTTTGGTGAACAGTTATTATTTTTGGCTTCTACTATGTAAACTTTTGTGGGGTGATCTTGTATCTGTTGATCACTTTTTTGTGAATATGTAACAAGTATATTATATTATTAATTAAAAATGACTATTCATAAAAAAAATGATTTAGTAAAGCCTATCATATGGCTTTCTTGTGAGAGAGCTACTCTATATATATTTATAATGCAAATTAAAAATGTTTCTTATTTCAATACTACTCTATATCAGTATATCATATAAATAAATAAATAGATAAAAGACATTTTCACCATTAAAATAGGTGATTCAAGTGTTAAGAATTTGGAATTTAAACAACCTCCTAATTTCTCCTACTAACATTGTCCACTACTATCCCCAATGTGATTAGAACAATCTTGCTAACATTGTAAGACTATTTTCTATCACTGCAAACTCATTTGCTAACACTACAAATGCTTCTCCAACTTCTTATTGTTCTCTATACTATTTTGTTCTCCAAATGCCTCACTTGACACCCTTTTATACTTCTTAACCAAGATATTTCTTGTTCCTTCTTGATCAAGACAACTCAACCAAGAAGTTTCTACTTGTTTCCTAACCAATAAGTTTCTAGTTGCTTCTTGATTAAAACAACCCTACTAATAGGTTACTAGTGGCTTCTAAGAGTCAATTAATTAACAAATATTTGTTGTAACTCTAACAATTATTTGCCAATTAATCACATATAGAAAAATTGTTGTCCAAGCTACCTAAAACTAACACTCCCTCTTAGTGAGGAAGTTTTTTTGCATGACACCCAACTTATCTCTGAAGAGGATGAATTTCACCTTCCTCGATGCCTTTGTCAAAATGTCTGCTACCTTCTCCTCTCTAGGTATTTATTGTAGCTGAACAACCCTCTGGTGTACATAATCTTTGATGAAGTGATATCTGATATCTATATGTTTAGACCTATCATGAAATACTAGATTCTCAGACAACTTGATGTAACTCTGATTATCACAATGTATCATAGTAGTCTCAACCTTCTAACTAAACAAGGCTAGCAACAACTTTTGAAGCCATATAGCTTCACATATCACCATGCTAGCTACTATGTATTTTTCTTCTAGTAAACTCAAAGCCATAGACTTTTTATTCCTTCTAAACCAAGATAAGACTCTCAATCCAAAACTGAAATAATACATTGAAGTGCTCCTTTTGTCTATTGTACTTCTTTCCCAATCTGTATCAATATATCCCATTAATATATATATATATATATATATATATATATATATATATATATATATATATATATATATATATATATATATATATATATATATATATATAGAGAGAGAGAGAGAGAGAGAGAGAGAGAGAGAGAGAGAGAGAGAGAGAGAGAGAGAGATGTGGCTCTCTTTGTTGTGTGCTTTAAAGCCTTTTGGTTGCTCTATGTATACCTCCTTTAACTCACCATTAAGGAATGATATCTTGACATTCATTTGATGGATTTGCCATCCAATTTGTGCTGTAAATCAGATCACAACTCATATAGAAGTATACTTGGACATTGGAGAAAATGTCTCCTTCTAGTCTATTCCCTCCTTCTGAGAGAACTCCTTGGCCATGAACCTTGCCTTGTATTTCTCAATGCTACCATTTGCATCGTGCTTTATCTTATAGATCTAGTGTGGTCTAACTACTATTGTATCTATTGGTCTAGGAACTACCTCCCACAAATCATTTTGCATAATTGATTTATACTTCTCAACCATAGCATCCTACCATACCTAATTTTCTATAGCCTCCTAATAGCTAGAAGGTTCACTATCTACCAACTATCTAACTGATGTCACATAGTCATTGAAGTTGGCTAGTTGTCTTCACTATCTAGTACTATTCCAAAGAGCTCCTACAAACTCCTAAGTATCCATTTGTTTCTCTTGAAACTCTCTTGCTTCGAACTATAGAAGATGTGATATCAACCTCTAAGTCTTCTAGATTCATTTCCTTTTACACCTATTACTCCATTCTTTGTGAATCTTTACCGCTTGAGCCTACACTTGTACTTGTAACTATACTTGTGCTTTGTTGCCCTTAACTAGGCCTTGGAACTTCTGTTGGCCACTCACTCTAATCACTCACTAAAAAATCTCTAGACCTTCTAAATGTCTTATCCTCCATGAACTTAAAATCACGTATGACAATAATTCTTCTAGTCCTCAGGATAAAAATCATATATGACTTTGAGGTTTCATTGTACCCAACAAAGTACCCACTCTCTACAGTTTGATCTAACTTGGTATGTGTATCACTTGAAATATGCCAATATGCCAAAATCCCAAATATTCTAAAATGGCTAACATCAAGCTTCTTACCTCTGAAAGCTTCCTCTAGTGTCATCCTCTCTACTACCTTGTGTCAAACCCTATTTTGAATGTAGACTATTGTACTACATGCCTCTGCCCAGAAGTAGTAGGGAAAATCCTAGTCAAGCATGGCTCTTACCGCCTTTGATATAAAATGGTTCTTCCTCTTAGAAACTCCATTCTGTTGTGGATTGTCAGGAATAGTCTTGTTGGTAAACATATTTGTCACTGTAGAATTGGCCCAATAGAGTGTATGTGGCAAACTATTCACAATAGTCAGATAGGCCCTTGGTATGCGGCCTTCCTCTTCATTTAGAGGAACAACTCCCTCATATAATATAATTTTTAATTTTTTTGAATAAATATGAAATCAAAATTAAAAGGTGAGAAAGCTCATGATGATGAATGCACCAAATGACTTCAAGGTTTTCTCAAAGTACTAACTTAAAAATTTCTAATAACAACAATCAAGATCTATGATTGAAAACTATTACTAGCACAATGTTGATCCATAGATTCATAAAACTCTACACCATACAATGAGAATGCTCACTACAAAGAGAATCAACATTTCTAACAATTTAGATTCAAAAGAGGAGAACTCAAATTGCATGTTCCTTTATTTTCTTGCACCAAGAACCTAAGTAGAATTTCTAATTACAAAGATAAAATTTGTACATAATTTCCAAATATCATCTCCTAATCAAAATTTTAGCATAGTGCTACCTTTTTCCAAAGCCAAAAAGTCCCTTTACAAAGCCCAAAAGAGCCCTTATATAGACATAGAGGTTAATAACTACCCTTCTATGGTTAATAACTCTCTCCCAAATACATGATTTGGGTGAGGTTAATTAACCTCGACAAAATTAACCAAGAATGACTTGGAACTTAGACCTCACACCATCCGAGAGGAATATTGAATAATTAATATTTGCTGATCTCCTTTTGATATTTGAATGATTCATTCAAGTTACATTACTTTATTGATGAATGCATATCCTCCTTCTCATGAAGAGATCAAGAGCATGTGGTGTGTATAAGTGCACTGAATACTAACTTTATGTTTATGATCTCTCCAATTCTGTTTTTCTCTATGAAATGTGTCTTTCTTCCATGATGACATCTATTGAAAGGTCGGCCCTTGGATAGACACAATTAGCAAAATTCTCATCTGTCTTACAATTATCACATATTGTGTGAGAGTATTACATAACATTCCATTGAAACAATTAGGTGCCCAGTCTATAATCTGATTCATGCCTCTACAAATGTTTAATAAAAGTTGACAAACATTATGATTCATGCAATTATTGCATCCCCAAGAGATAGCATTTTTTTGACTGATTCCAATGCATTGACTTCAGCAACCTATTCATGTAAGAAATGTGCCCTTCAAATATATGATGCTATCAATTATGATATATGTTGCTGGATGAAATTCAATAAGATGGCTCTGTTAACAAAATGCCTATCTTTCCAAGTCTTGTATCCACCAAGATCTATAACAAAAGTGGTCACTAGCTTGAGTTCTCTAAGGTAATTTGACGAACAAGTCACATGCAATGTGAATACCTGTTTGAGCATTTTGTCAAGAAAATCACAAAAAATATTCTTCTTCTTGGCTAGTGGCAATTGGGACTCAAACTTCTCGTAAACAAGTATTTTCTGCAACCATTTTATATGTCCCATTCTAAAGCTTTATAAAAGATGGGATTTATTTTTCACTGCAAGTGGATTCTTCTCATGGATTAGCTAATTTTTCATATTGGATAGAGACCTTATGTTTGCAATATCTTTCTGAAGCTATTCCATGGTATCTTCTAAAAGGCATATTTGTGGCCTTTTTGCATATATAAAACTCGAACATTATTGTAGGGTTCTGGGTTTAGTGATCACTAGCAAACAAAGCCCCTCAATCAACTCTACTGGAGCTATTTCTATATGTTTTTGTACATCCATACTTGTTTCAGCCAGAGTTTCCTTTTTAGATGAATGAATAGAGCACTTACTCATACACTCCAAGGATATCTTAATGATATTATTTTCTTTTAAGTTATTCTCACAAGATAAGCCATCCTCCTCATAAATATTTATTGAAGGATTTTTCTCATGTAGCTCTAATGTTTGAATCCAATTGTACTTACCATAATCTCCCTTTATTCTGCTCATGTGGATTGAAAGTTATCTTCAGCTACAACCCCACCTACTTAACACTATTCCCCACTCACTGTGAATAGAGCCAGAAAGGACCACAGGTTTGGAAGCTATTTTTCCAAAATTTTTACTCCTTCACTCTTCCCATGTTGCTAACTATAAAATGGCTTCCATTCAAATAAGTTTAATTCTTAACCTTCTAAAAGGTTAATTTTTTTAACATATGTTAACCCCCCTTTTTTTTCATTTTGGCAGGTTAATGGTTAAGATTGTAAGTGTATCTCAACCATGTTGGTTTTTGGAAGATGAGTTAATGGTTAATATAATAAGCTCATCTTAACCTCTTTTGAGAGGTTAATTTTGGAGGCTTATATTAACTTTTTTTACAGGTTAACTTTAGAAGTTTATATTAACCACTTTTTAGAAGGTTAATGGTTGAAATTGTATTGAAAATATTATTCTAGGTCTCTCCATTAACCTGTGGCAACTCTTGACTCAAAACTCCATTTTCAAAAATTTGAAGTTTTTAGTGGAGATGAAAATCACCTAGAGATATTGAAGACAAAGATCTTTCAAACGCTGACAAATGAAAAACCAATTTAAAGCTTAAAAGAGGTAATTTTTAGAAAAACCAAATTTAAATAATTTGATAACTAGGCAACAGCTAGCTCTAACAGGGGACAAGGAATAACAAGGAAGAAGCTTGAATCTAGAATAATGAGAATATTGCTTTATCCATGGGGCTATAGAGTCACCTAAGGGATCACTTTGCAAAAGGGAGGAAACTAGTGCCAAAAACTAGACAACTAAAAGAATAAGTAGACACAACAAAAACTCCTAACTAGACTATATACAAGACAAGTTTCCCTACCTCCAGTGACTCAAAGTATAATCATGCAAATCCATTCACTAGCTGGGGAAAATAGATATGATGGTGTGCTAACATATGGCAACTTTTGGGTTCTTATGGACTCAAGTATAAGTTCTCTATTTGGATTCCAATTCTATGATTCTTAGCATGCTTCACATCACTTGATAAAGGAATGTATCCAAATAAATATGTCTCATCAAAAATCTCTAACTTCAGAATCAACTTAGCTTCATGTTGCATGTCATTGATGACTTCATTTTGAAAGAATTGAAGGATAAAACTCTCCAATTCCTGAATGCATTTATGATCTTTTTCTCTATTTGACAAGCCCTGTATTTGAAATTCTAGTGATTGGTCATCATGAATTCCTGAACTTATTTCTAACATTAGACACTCTTTCTTTTCCATGGGAATGATTTGGTTTGTATTGTCTATGAAATTACTCCAATACGAATGTAGATGCTTGTCATATTGAATCTTCCCATGATGTATTTCTTCCTCTTCTCTTATAAGATTTCTCAAAGAAGAAACAATCATCTTTTCTATTTTGGAGCACACATTCTCTAATGAGTCTATCTTATTTGGAGAATTGATCATCAGTTGATATTGATGTAAGGGAAATTCTTTTAAAAGAGCATCATCATATATGCCTTCATCTTCAAATTTTTCAATCATTAGATCACAACATATTTCTTCAAGGCCAAACATTTCTCTAGTGTGAGATACCATCACAATGTTTTCTTCATTGTAGTTTCCACTTGTGAACTTCAATGCTTCAAACTCAAGTTTCATGCATGGGGAAGAGTTAGAACTTGATATGTCATCTTCTCTTACTTGAAAATTATCTTTAATTTCCATGTCTATTGTACTTGACATTAAATATTCATCAATTCTTACACAAGCTTGGTTCATTAATTTTTCTTGATGACCATCTTCACAAAATGTGAAAACTTCATATTCCACTTGCATGTAACTTTGAATGGGATTTCTTGATAACCCATCATTTTTCTCTTGAAAATGATCTTCTATTCTTGTGATGATCATTCCACTTTTTGAAAACTCCTCAAAATCATTAAACATAAAGACTTCAATATTAGGAGTTAATTGATATGTCTGTAAGATTTAACCTGAGGTTGTATCTTCATTAGTGGTGGTCGAAAATTGTGCAAAATATTCTAAAGAATTGATTTCAGCAATAGAGTCCTCATCATTAATGATTATGGGTGAATGAATAGGAAGGTCTTCTCCAAAAAGGAAGTCATCATCTGAAGCATTCAGGCACCAAGTAGGAATAAAAGTAGTATAAAATTCACCTTGATCAATAATTTCCTCATCTTTAATCATATGTTATGTAGTTCCTTGAGAAATATTTGATATTTATTTTTCTTTCTCATTAGGATTGACATGATTGAATACTTTCTCTTGGATTCTGAAATCTTCATAGTCATGCCTTGATTCATTGGCAAACCCTTCTTCTCCTATAGACTCTATTCCTCAACCATCTCCTTTATTAGACATAGAATCCCCCTCTTCTTTCATGCATGAAGATTTAGATGAATCCTTTATAACATTTGGATCGGGAGATTTTCTACTACCAATAAAATAATTCTTGTATGGGTCTTCTTTCTGAAGTTCTTGTAGTATTTGAAGTAGAGAAAGATGTACTTTGTCTGGATGCAGGCATGCATTGCCATAGAGGCTTTTTAAGAATTCAACCTAATTAGGATCAATGGAAGCATGATTTTGATGAGAAATAGGTGCAAGCATTGGGAGACCTTTTTGACCACTATTAGCAATCTTTGATTCACATGAATCACTTTTTTCATCAAGTTATTTCTTATGCTTGCATGTGGAACTTCTTTCTGAAAATGATTTTGGCTCGTGAGAGAAAAATTTATTATCATTACCATCTTCTTCTTCTATCTTTTGCAAAGTTCGGAGCAAGGATGGATGGATATTTTCTGGGTCTAGTTTCCATCCACCATAGAAACTCTTCAAGAAGCTAGCCTGCTTAGGATCAATAAAACACTTATTTTGTTTAGAAAGAGGTACATGCGATACATTTTTAGTATTCTTCATTGTTGAGTTAGATGAAGCATGTTTTTCAGCAAGGCCTTCTTTATCATTATATGTTGAACCTTTTTCAAATGAATCATCATGATCATGAGAAAGAAACTCATAATATTTTCCATCGTCCTCTTTGATCCTTTGGAAAATTTTCAGCAAGCAAGGATGAACCATTCTAGGATCTAGCCTCTTGCTGCCATAGAAATTATTTAAGAATCCAACTTGTAGAGGCTCATTGAGAATCTGTTTCTTTGAGTATAAAAAGTATTCCTCATCACTATAGCTATCACTCTCACTTTCAACCTTCCCTTTGTACCAAACCATGTTTTGAATTTGAACCTCGTATAGAGTCACCAAAAATTCAATCTTTTAAATAGAGTCACCAACCTTCATTCAAGGGAAGGTGCCTTCATCAGCCGACTTACTAATTGTTATGTACTTGACCTTGGAAGTGACCAAGATTTTGCCAACTCCTTCTTGGAATAACTACTATTTTTTCAACAACTACAGCATTCTAACTAATAGGAGATCTTCACAAGATTTCCTTGAACTATTCTTCTTCTTCAAGAACTTGATTTACTTGATGATATTGTTGTGCACTTTGTCTACACCTCTAGGCTAGAGTATTCATGTCTGAAATGATTTCCTCTTGGGTGTCTTGGAAGCCAAGGTTTGTTTGGAGAACTGGAAAAATGTTCTCATGTGGTAGCACCATTGTGCTTCATTACAAGTAACTATAAATCTTTATCGTTTAGTCTCCCTAGCAAAGTCACCAAAAATTTATTGGTAAATAGATTTGTCACTATAAAATTGGCCCAATCGAGTGTATGTGGAAAACCATTCACAATAGTTGGATAGGCCCTTGGTATGCAGCCTTCCTTTGCGTTTAGAGGCCCTTGTATGATATAATTTTGAATTTTTTTGAATAAATATGAAATCAAAATTAAAAGGTGAGAAAGCTCATGATGATGAATGCACCACACGACTTCAAGGCTTTCCTAGACTACTAACTTAAAATTGCTAATAACAACAATCAAGATCTACACTTGAAAACTATTACTAGCACAATGCTGATCCAAAAATTCATAATCATCTACACCATACTATGAGAATTCTCACTACAAAGAGAATCAACATTTCTAACAATTTAGATTCAAAAGAGGGGAACTCAAATTGCATGTTCCTTTATTTTCTTGCACCAAGAACCTAAGCAGAATTTTTGATTACAAAGATAAAATTTTTACATACTTTCCAAATATCATCTCCTAATCAAAATTTTAGCATAGTGCTACCTTTTTCCAAAGCCAAAAAGTCCCTTTACAAAGCCCAAAAGAGCCCTTATATAGACATAGAGGTTAATAACTACCCTTCTATGGTTAATAACTCTCTCCCAAATACGTGATTTGGGTGAGGTTAATTAACCTTAACAAAATTAACCAAGAATGAGTTGAAACTTAGACCTCACTCCATCCGAGAGGAATATTGAATAATTAATCTTTGTTGATCTCCTTTTGATATTTTAATGATTCATTCAAGTTACATTACTTTATTGATGAACACATATCCTCCTTCCCATGAAGAGATCAAGAGCATGTGGTGTGTATGAGTGTGCTAAATACTAACTTTATGTTTATGATCTCTCCAATTGTGTTTTTCTCTATGAAATGTGTTTTCCTTCCATGATGACATCTATTGAAAGGCTAGCCCTTGGATAGACACAAGTACCAAAATTCTCATTTGTCTTACAGTTATCACATATTGTGTGAGAGTATCACATAACATTCCATTGAAACAATTAGGTGCCTAGTCTATAATTTGATTCATGCCTGTACAAGTGTTTGATAAAAGTTGACAAACACTATGATTCATGCAATTATCGCATCCCCAAGAGATAGCATTTTATTGACTAATTCCAATGCATTGACTTCAGCTACCTATGCATGTAAGAAATGTGCCCTTCAAATATATGATGCTATCAATTATGATATATGTTGCTCGATGACATTTAGTAAGGTGGCTCTATTAATAAAATGCCTATCTTTCCAAGTCTTGTCTCCACCAAGATCCACAACTAAAGTGGTAGCTAGCTTGAGTTCTCTGAGGTAATTGGATGAACAAGTCACATGCAATGTTAATGTCTATTTGAGCATTGTGTCAAGAAAATCATGGACAATATTCTTCTTCTTGGCCACCAACAACTAGGACTTGAACTTCTCATAAACAAGTATTCGTTGCAACCATTTTATATGTCCCATTCTAAAGCTTTTCAAAAGATGGGATTTATTTTTCACTGCAAGTAGATTCTTCTCATCGATTAGCTGATTTTTCATTTGGATAGGTACTTTATGTTTGCAATATCGTTCTAAAGCTATTCCACGATATCCTATAAAAGGCATATTTGTGGCTTTTTTGCATATATAAAACTCAAACATTGTTGCAAGGTTCTGGGTTTAGTGATCACTGGAAGACAAAGCCCCTCAATCAACTCTACTGAAGCTATCTCTGTATGTTTTTATACATCCATACTTGTTTAGCCCTAGATTCCTTTTCAGCTGAATGAACCGAGTATTTACTCATACACTCTAGGGATATCTCCATGATATTATTTTCTTTTAAGTTACTCTCACAAGATAAGCCATCGTCCTTCGAAATATTTATTGAAGGATTTTCCTAATCCAACTCTAATGTTTGAATCCAGTTTTGCTTACCATAATCTAACTTTATTAGATACTCATGTCAATTGAAAGTTATCTTCAGCTACAGCCCCACCTACTTAGCACTATTCCCCACTCACTATGCATAGAGCCAAAAAAGACCGTGGGTTTGGAAGCTATTTTTCCAAAATGTTTACTCCACTCCTCCCATGTTGTTGACTATAAAATGGCTTACATTCAAATAAGTTTAATTCTTAACCTTCTAAAAGGTTTTTTTTTTAACATATCTTAACCCTTTTCTTTTCTTTTTTGTTAGGTTAATGGTTAAGATTGTAAGCGTATCGTAACCATTTTGGTTTTTGGAAGATGAGTTAATGATTAAGATTATAAGCTCATCTTAACCTCTTTTGAGAGGTTAATTTTGGAGGCTTATATCAATTTTTTTTAAAGGTTAACTTTATAAGCTTATATTAACCACTTTTTAGAAGGTTAATGGTTGAAATTGTATTAAAAATATTATTTTGGTTCTCTCCATTAACTTGTGGCAACTCTTGACTCAGAACTCCATTTTAAAAAATTTGAAGTGCTGAGCGGAGGTAAAAATCAGCCAGAGATATTGAAGACAAAGATCTTTCAAAAAATCATAGATGAAAAGACCAATTTAAAGCTTAAAAGAGGTAATTTTCTAAAATAACCAAATTGAAACAATTTGATAACTAGGCAACAAGTCCACTCTCTCTTGATTCATTTGTTGGTATAGAACTCCTAGAAGTTATTTCCTTCGTATTTGCCTCCATTGTCTAATTGAGGAACCTTTATCTTCTTTCCTATCAAGTTCTCTACTAGAGCCTTAAACTCTTGGAACCAACTAAAAACCTCATCCTTGGTCTTCAAGAAGTATATCTAGGTCTTTCTAGAGAATTCATCAATAAAAGTAACATAGTATTGATATCCTCTAATAGAATTTGTTGACATCGATGCTCCACATATATCTAAATGTACTAGACCAAGAACACCTTCAGATCTGATATCACTCCTTGGAAAAGATACTTTTGTAAACTTGCCGAACATGCATCCCTTGCATACATCATCATGCTCTGTGCTCACCTCTGGAACACCTATTGCCATCTCACAAAGTAATTTGGGTGCTCCATGATGAATATGAACCATCCTCCTATGCCATAGCTCTCCAAGATCTCTAGGATTAGTGATCCTCATGAGTGCCTTAGGAGTATCAAACTACAACCTGTAAATGTGACCACTCTAAACTCTAATAGTTATGGGTGATTTCCAATCCTTGTGCTCAATCAACACATATGTCCTTCTAAAGAGTACATTATACCCTCTATCCTAAAGAATGGATACAAAAATCAAATTCATACCTAATCCTGGCACATGCAACATATCACACATCATGAACTAGATATATCTTTCTATTTTCCCTCTAAAATTGAACAATCCCTTTCCCAATCGGGTTAAGTTTGGACAACTTTCCCATAGAAATCTGGATATTGATGTTTTCCTACTTATAAATGGAGAAGTACTCTCTAACTCCTCTCATATGAAATGATGCCTCACTATCTATATACCATGTAGTATTTGAGTTTGAGCTCACAATACAAGCTATAAGTGCAAACTCATCTTCAAGTCTACTGGAGAGTTCTTTTGCACTTGTTGAAGTCATTGCCTACTTCTTTGCTTTCTTCCTTTTTGGACAATCACTGACATAGTGACCATACTCATGACATCCAAAGCACTTGACCTTAGAAGGGTCCTTCTTCTTCTTCTCACTATGTGAGCTAGATCCCTTTTTTACTTTTCCTTTCCCTACTATAGCAATGTTTTCCTATTCCACCTCACTTTTCTGATTCTTGTTGGTCCCATTGAAGAGACTTAGTCTAAATGCTTCCTATCATCATTCTGAATGTCCAATCGGAGATATTTATGAAAACACTTGTTGCATTCAAAATGTGTTCTTCAAATTAGAGGGCCAAAATATTAATACACCTAATTTATGAGCAATTTGATGCATAACAAGGGCACAGTTGTGATGGGAGAAAAGGGGATTATTGTGCACAATCTTCAATGTTTTGAATAATAATCAAGTTTGTTTAATTCGTCAAACCAATTGTCCTCCCTTTCAGAATGAGGAAGAGAATTGAGAAGCATATGTTTCATATATTTCAATGAATTAGTAAATAATTTTAAAATTGTTTTACAATGTTTTTTCTTTCCCTTATTCAATTAAAAAAATTGTAAAATGAGGAATTCCATCGACCAGTTATCCACTGACATGACAATGAAGGGCTAGCTTTTTATGACAATTTCATTTATAGTGGAGCCAAATAGCTGGGAGCCAATGAAGACACAAGAAATTAAAGAACAAAAATAACAGTTAATAGAAAAATGATTGCTAATGCATCATTTAGTGGGAGCCCCCTTTAGGTGGCAGGGACTAATAACTAGGGTGGGTTTTCTAGGAGCTTTGGCAAAATCCAAACTCCCAAATAGGGTTTCCATGTTTTAGGGTAGTTAAAATGTCTCTCTCATGACTCTTTCTATAGAATATGAAACCACATCATGTAGACTATTTAAATTGTTGTTCCAAACCTGAGGCTTAATTTTCCCTAAGAATGCCATAGTTCAGCTTTCTTTTTCAGGGAACAAAATAATATTGGTTTCTTTAAGCACAAATACTGCCATAAATAACAAAACATGATACAAAGGATAAGGAATTCAAGGTTTAAGGGAAAAAATAAATAAATAAATAAAATAGAGGTAGTGTAGATCTTAAATAATACGCTCAGTTTTATACCTCTCTTGAATGATTGGTTTTCAAAATGTTGGAAACTTTAAAAGAGGGAAGAGATAAATGTTTAACTTCCATATAGTTATTTTGGGAAAAGGTAAATATTATCAGAGAATTCAAGAGCTAAGTTCCATCGTATATTTTGAGTAAGGCATTATTCACGGTAGAGGGTGGCAAAAGAGGCGGTAATAATTAAATGTTCGAGTGTGAAATTATGAGAAGAAATGAGTTTTCAAATAAGACAATGATAAGGTAGATTATTTAGGCATTGGATTGGTACATCAACACCGTTTTTAGTGTTCCCATAAAAGATACGATAATGATTGGAAGAAAAAGTTTGAAATTTATTGATTTAGTGTAGAATCTATATTATAAACGTCGAACTGATGTTGAATTCAATTTTCTTTGATAAAAGAAAATTATAAAATTACAAGAATTATGTAAACTCCAAGAAAGGGGACTAGTACACACCAAGCAAATCACCGGATTACATTGGTTACTATGTCGGACTGATAGAATCACAGGATAATATCCCGTTGGAATTTCCAACTCATACCTATTATATGATTTATTCGCTGACCCTATTATGTGATGCCGGTCAAGTAGCTTCTAGAAATTCTTCAATGAAGACAGACAATGATATGCAGCGTTCACATCAGGCGGGCTTCAAATGACTAGGCGTAGACAGAGACTAACTTAACCTATTCCCTCTTCTTCTATTTTATATATACTCCCAATGCTCATCATTCACAAATACAAGCGTTTGAAGAAAAGGAATTGGACAGGACTAGAATTCTAAGAGAGAATGGCAGGTGGAGCTATTCGGGCTGTGTTTGTGATGAGTTTTATGTGGGCTTGGTATTGTTGTATGGCTGAGCAAGGAACTGCCACATTTTACACTCCTCCATATGTCCGTAAGTACTGTTTTAATAATTCCCAAGTTCAATTAATTTCAAGCTTTGCAGCTTATGAATGATGTAATTGAGATTGACCAAAGTTAATGACTGGAATTAGGATTATGTTAATTATGTCATATTGGTTTTGGCAGCATCGTCGTGCTCTGGAAACGAGCCATCACAGTTTCCAGCGGGAGATATGTTTTCGGCAGCTAGTGATGTATTTTGGGACAACAGAGGTGCGTGCGGAAGGCATTACAGAGTGAGGTGTACAGGGGAAAATAATATGGGGGTTCTGGAGCCGTGTAAGAGCGGATCGATTGTGGTGAAGATTGTAGATTATTGCCCTCCGCCTAGTTGGCGTGGAACGATCGATTATCTCAAGCTGCCTTCGCTCGTATCGCTAATCCAAACGCTGGCAAAATTAAGATAAGCTATCAAAGGTATGCCGTTGCTGCCTCACTTTTCTTCTAATCCGTACTATTACAATTTGTAGTCGCTGAATTGTAATTCTTCGTCTTTTCTCGCAGGGTTTGATCATGCTGAGAAGTGTTTCCTTATATTAGTAAATAAAAGCAGCAGCATAGATATTAACGGCCGTTGCCATAAGCCATAAGGAGATATCCCGTTGTATTGGAGTCTAAGAAGAATGGTGCTATGAATATGCCTATTATAAATAAAATAAAATAAAGAGAGTTATTGAATAGTTTAGACTATTTCAATGGTCTCTAGACGTTTTGTTTAAGAGTTTATTGAGCTCTATTATAATAATTCTTTTAATAACAATAATAAGAAATTTAGTTTCTTATTATCTATATTGGAAAAATAAGACAATGATAGAATTGACATTAAAATTTTAAGAAACTGAAATTAAAACTAGGACAATTTTATGGAAAAAGAAAAAAGTTGTCAAATGGTCCTTGTTTTATCGGTGAAGTTAAAAGATTCAAAAAGAGTCAACAAGAAATAAGTGGTGCTAAGACATTTAATAAATTTTTTTTATGATTTGTTTAATTTATATATTCATATAAAAATTTATTTAGATTAGTTTTGAAACTCTTCTAAAAATCAATAAGTTGTTTAGTTTTAAGAATTTAATCATTCTAATTTGTCTATATAAAATAATTTAATTTTACAAATACTATTAAAAAATTATTTAATAAGAAAAAAGAAGAAGGTTATACTCTTAGAAGAATACTGCATAAGATTTATTATTTTTATTTCATGTCATAAAATTTTAATGTAAATTTTATTAATAAAATTAAACAATATCTAATTAGATTTTGTATTTAAATTTTTTTCTATCATCTCCAATATTTATAAAATACTAAATTTATGATCTATAGAGTTAGTTTATGAATATCAATTTTTTATCTGTATAGTCTATAATTACCATTGATCATATACAATTCATTAAATTTGCTATCCTTGCTAATAATCTTTTTAGCTTTGAAAATAGACTACAAAGTCTGTATGTAAAAAATTAAATTAAATCCCATAAAAATGAAATAAAATAACATCAACAATATATATTCATTTGGAGTTAGTTGACCACTTGAACTACTATGTAGAAATTCTTGATGGGTAATCATAATAATCAGTGATTTGAATATCCTGAACAATTATCTGAAATATATTTGGAAAAGTTGCAAAAAAGGCTTCTATAAAATAAGAATTATAATACACTATTGTTAAGTTTGCATTTTTTTTAACCCTACCTAGACTAGACATTCTAGTCAAGTTAAGTCTCTTCAAAACTTCTATAAATATTATTTTACTATAACATATGATATTTTAGAATTTTTTTTTATAATAAGAATATATCTATGATGTTGGTTGCTTGATGTTATCATGAATTCAACATATTGCAGTCCTTGTTTTTGTTATAAATAAATATATTTAATGTTGTTTTTTAAATTAAAAAGTAACAACAATTGGGGCTGATTTAGATAATCATCATTAAGAAACTAAGAGAAATCTTAAACATAGTATATACATAGCTAATATTTAAAAGAGAGTTCATAAAAGCATCATGAACACAATCCATACAAGTTGAGTGCCAACATAAGAAACCTAACAAAAACTAAGGTTAACAAGAAGAGAGATAGCTCTCCTTGTTCTTTTCCTTCCCCTTTCTTGCCTCCCCTTGAGTTTCCTAAAACTCTTGTCAATGGTCGCAAAACCTCCACCATGTTTCTGGTTTGCTCCTCCACAGGTCACCTGGGGATACTTATCTTGGCTATATTTTCCTTTTTCATGATGACAAGGAGGGCAGGTGAGAGTCTCCCCTTTTTCTAGCTACCTATTTAGAGTTGTAAGGAATATCATTGATAAGGGTATAAAAAACATGGGACAAAATAGGGCTTTAGTGGCTACTTTCTCCCCATTTCCCTTCACTAGTCATCTTTTCTTCTTTATCTCTAATGTATTTCTTCTTGAAGGATCTCTCTTTTTCAGGCTTTTCTATGGGAGTTCACTTTTACCACTACCTATCGAGTCCAAACTAGCAAGGTCCTTATGTTTAGCCTTTAGGTCCATATTCACAAGATTTTTCTTATTCCTAAGGGACCTCCACCTTCCTCCTTTTTGTTTCCACATGAAACTCCACAATCTGAATATCCTTCTCCATTTTTATTTGTTTATGGATATAATATAGAGAAGTCGTACATCTTTTAGTATAAAAAATACACACAACCTTAGTCAGAATTTGAGGGGTCAAGGTAGAAATAGCAAGGTTAGGGAGAATAACATGAATATTAATAGGTTGGGAAGGGCAAAGACTTTGTGAAACTTAAACAATTTAAACATAAACATCTGATGGGGAACATTAATATTTATTATGTAATTAAAGTATTCAAGTTGACTATGATAAGTAAGAAAGTACTTTAAGAAAGTTCATTTTCTAAAATGTTAGGAATAATTTAAGATTTAAGTGCATTTACAATTATAAATGAAATAAAAAAATTAAAAACATCTAGTAATTTTTTCACTCTACTAGGGTTTCATGTGTATCTTGTGTAAAACTATTTGTTTGAGTTCTCCTACGAGGTTTTCCATTCGTCATATTGCACTTAGTATAGGAGTTTTATGAGCTAGTTTATAATGGCCCAACCAGCAATGACCTAGTAATTGATACGCATGCTTGCACTATTGCTTCAAATAGCCATAGTGCCTCCAATGAATAAATGTCCTCACAAGTTCATCCAAGAGGTCTTCCATGAGGTAATCCTAATATTATTCTTCCTCTACAAGAATTTTATGTTGCATGTGAATGGTTAAAACAACATGCATTGATAGGGCATCTTGTGGGTAGGACTCCTCCCAAAATTCTACTCAGAGAATGAGTTACCAAAGATTGTTTTAATTCCTCTTTGGTAACCTATCCCAAGCTGATGTGGTCTTTGGAAATGGCCCTTAGTTAGTTAGTTCCTCCTTGCTTTTGTTCCAAAGTGGTCTCCAGACTTTCCAATCTCAAATACAAAAAGCTTAATGTTTCTATTTGGGTTCAGTTCCTTAGTCTTACCACTACCTTGCTGGCCATTTATTAAGTTCATTACTAACACCCTTGACAAAGTTGTTACAAAGAAACATGATAAATTTTTCAATGCTCACCCACAAAAATGTGTTTGCATTAAGGTTGATCTCTCTATGGATCTCAACGATTCTGTGGAGATATAGGTTGGTTCCCACACTTTTCCTAGAAGTTGCTTTATTTTAACCAGCCAAACACATATTATAGGTGTCATGCAATGAAATACAAGATCAGAGATTGCCTTTTGGTAGTGCCTAGGGTTAAACCCTCACCCAAGGATGCTCTAGTCAAGCTAGTGGGAGGAAAAGAAAACTAGTAATTGACCACTACTAGACACAAAGAGAAGGCTTCCTTGGTCCCCAAATAGTTAAATCTAGCATCAACTTCCACCACTTCTATGCATAATGGAGCACAAAACCCAGCTATTACAAGTTTGACAACAGTTTCATAGGTTTCATACCCTGGCGCTCCTCAGCAAGTTAAGGTGGCTACAAGGGCTAACACTCCTTTAGTAGTTCATACTCCACTCGCTATATCCTCCATTGAGACACAGACTTTACAACATTCTCAAAGTCCACTCGGGTGTGCTAAGAAACTATAAGAGAAGTAGCGGGTCATCACTCCTAGAGGGTTTCCCTCTAGTTTTAACCCAGTTCCAACCTTCTTGCAAAATAGTTACTCCTTCCTTGAGGATGAGATAAATATGGAAGATTTTTCATGAATTTTTTATCATGGAATGTGCAAGGTCTTAAAGACCTCTCCAAAAAGTACTATGTTCAGGGTACCCATCATACACTTGGTTATCTAGAGTTCGTTTCTATGCAAGAGGTTAAAATCTCTAGTTTCATTCTTTCTTTTGCCTATCACATCATTTGGCTAGATGAAAATATGTTTTCTTCTCAACACAAAGTTGGTAGAGGTGGTGTAGTTACTCTCTTTTTACCTTGTCTTAATTCCATTAATATTTCACATGGTTCTAACCCCATCTAAAAAATTATTTGTATTTCTCTTTCTACCAATAATAATTCATTTGGTATAGTTAATTTTTATGATCCCAATGATGTTGTGGAATGATCTCAACTTTGGTGTTGGATGGCTGAAAACATTCCCCAAGCTACTTGGGTTATGTGTGGTGATTTTAATATGGTTGAGTGGGCTTTTCACAAGGAAGGTATTTTTCCTTTTCATTGGACAGCTAGGGAATGGGATGTGTGTTACTTTATGCAGAATAAATTGGTCCTTTTTTATCCCAATGCTAACTATCATTGGTAGAGTGGGGTCTAGCACACATGCTCTTAATTTCAACCTAGCTTAGGCTATATATTAAAACATCTTGATTGTGCCATGATTACTGCATTATCTTTTTTCTCCTTTTTTGAATATTAATAATGTTGGTGTAAATTAGTACTTTACTATTTACACTTACTTAAGTTTACTTACGTTAATGCATTATTTAATTATATTGCATTATTTTATTATTTTTATTTATGAGACACTTAGGAGTTTGTGCAACCTTGTGAGTTGTCATGTTGACAACACAGGAGTATGCACCTCTATTTGAGCACATGGTGTCTACAATATTATTTTGCATGTCCCACCCTTGTAGACTTATCCTCACATCACCGCACTTACTTCCATGCTTAATGGATGATAATCCATATCTGGTGGACATGTGCTTGGTTGTGTGACACTTCATGGTGTTCACTTCTATGCATTCTAGAAGCTCTCCTGTAGCCTTTATATTCAGGGATTCCTAGTGTAATTTTGCGTCAAGTATTGAATACATTGTTATTCTAATCATACTCTCTCCATTTTTGGTGTACAGTTGTGCTTGTGTTTGAGTTCTTAGTTCTTGGGAAAATTCTGCCCTAATGCAGATTCTTACATGGTATCAGAGCAACTTGGAGACTTTCTCTTCACAAGCTGTTCGAGACCTCTTGTTGCTTCATCACCTCAGCCTAAATCCAGAGTGCTGCAGAAATTGAGACCATCCAACACTAGATCTGACCTCTCCATTGTGTTCAAAATGCTAAACTGATGAAAATCGACTACAAGCACGCCTACCTTGACTCAAAGTCGACCGTGAGGCAAAATAATTTTGCAAATCAAAACCTACCGGATCCGATTTGCGGTATGGGTATGGTCATTTTCCTAGATTTATGAATTTATTTTTGGATCTACAATTTTATTTTTCTTTGCTTTTTGTTATCAGTCTTGACTAAATATTTTCAAAAATTCGAAAAAATATTTTCAGAAATTCGGGAAAAACAAAATTTAGCAGACTCGGGCAATAACACCCTAGATCTGCCAATTTGGAGAGTATTTTATTATTTTTCACAGGGTCATAATTACATAGGCTATATAGCGGATTAAATCCGACTTAATAAGAAATCGGTGGACCAATATTCCTGACAGGCTCGGCCCTGCCTCAAACGCTCGCTTACTTTTTGGCCAATATCCAACCGTCAAGCGCACCACTGGTGGCCTGCTTTTTGTTTTGCACTTTGTGACTTTTCCATTACAAAATGCTCATAGGCACAACCCACCAGCGATGTGGGATTTTAAATTAAACCTTCGGTCATCATTTTAAACTCTGTGGCCGCAGTGAAGACCTTCCGGCAACATTTGCTCTTTTTTGCATAGTGAAGGCACCTAAATCGGCATCAGCAAACACAATTTCTGGCCGTTGCATCTTCCCACTTCGGCATCATTTTTTCACCTGCTGCTCTCGCAGACTCCATTTGCTGCTTCTCTAGCTGCAGAATTTCTTACCCGACGCCCACTGTATCATCTTCTCCGGCTTGCTCACTATCTTTTGGCCATGAAGGTTATTTCCAGCCGACTGTTCATTAAACCTTGGTGGTATTTTTTCACTCTCCCGTGCTGACCATAGATCGATCCTTGGCAATGACAGTCTGTTATGGGCGAGCTCAGTTTCTGCTGACTGCATTATCCTTCAGCTTGATCTTCTTTTTTCAGCTGACGACTGTAATCCATTGTTAATCGGCTTATTTACATCAAAAATTTTAAAAAACACTGCCTGCGTTCTGGTTTACTAGGCGTACTTTTCATTACGGCACCTGTGCACAGTGATTTTTGGCTCAGGCTTGTACCTGTCCATCCCGACAAACATATATTTTCAAACACTTTTCCAACGTGGTTTGGAATTACTCAGTGCCATGTGTCCACAACAGATACAGTCTAAGGACTCCACGTGTCATCCTGTGCAGAGGACTATTGCCAAGCCCAGCTGGTGACACATCCAACGCTAGTACTGCCACTTTTCCAGTGGAAACTGACCTTTTTTTCTGCCAAATCATTGCCACATCATCCAGATCCATATAGTACAGATGTGTGACTCAGCCTGCCACATCACCAAGGGCATACTTTTTTGTTAATGTTATCATTTCACAGTGTCAAATTTGACACTTGTCTGAACTTCATTTCTAGGAAATTTAGAACTGCATTGATGTCCATTTGACCATCAAATTTAACTTCGCAATTTTCCCACCAAACTCCTCTCCATATTGCTTTTTAGTTTGGAAATCTAACTTTGCGAGCCCGTAACTTGGACATCTAGACTCCGATTCAAGTGCAATTTTTTTTGAAATCAGGTAGAATTTCCTGAATTTTCAAGTGGTGGTGTTGTTTTCTAGTTTTAGTGTATAGATTTTGTAGAATTTTCATATTTTAGTGACTGTACCTGCATAATCTTTTATTTTGCAACTTTAGAAGCTCCGTACAGGCACATCTGGTCACCTTTTCAGGTTCTATTTTTTTGAAAGTGTATATTTTTTTGTCTACTTTCCAGATCTGAAGTCCAATTCTAGGGTTGTGTGGACAAATTTCTCACTTTCTGAATTAGGCCTTCTTTGGCATTGTAAGCTTTCATTCTTTTTCAGAATTGTTGTAAATCTGAGCTACAGTGCTTAAGTGACAGATTTAAGCCTCATAAGGTAGTTGTAAAAGCCAAATCAAATAGTCCACTTTGTTCATTTTGACAAGTGGCTTATTGTAAATGCACTACTTATAAAGTGCCAAAGCATCTCTTTTGGGGGGGTCTTTTGATTGAGTGAAATGGGGGTGTGTGTAGTGTGTTCTTGTGTCTCTATTTTGTGCTCTTTCATTTCTGCATCATGGGTTTCAAATGTCCTCATCTAACTTCACGCAACTATTCTACTTGGAAAGATATTGCATGGAGTAGATTAATGGAAAAAGGATATAGTTTATATGTTGATGGTACAATCACTAAACCTACTGATGCTAAAGAACTCATTGATTGGACAAATCAAGATCGACATGCCTTAGGTGTTATAAGAAGTTGTGTACATAGCGATCTTCTCTTCCCCATTAAAAATTGCTCAACCTCTAAAGAAGCTTGGGAAAAACTTGAACAGTTATATGGTAAAGTGGATGAAGAAAAGGGATTTCAGATTGAGGATGATCTACTTCTCTTAGATCCTAAAAATTATGACACAATTCAAGATTATCTCATCAAAGTCAATGAGTATAGGGCACTACTAAATGATTGTGGAAATCCCATGAAGGATGATAGGTTGATACATCACATCTTGAAGCGGCTACCTCCAGAGTATGCTAACTTTGTTTCGAGTTTTAATACTCACAAGTTGACCATGGGATCTTCTTACCACAAGCCTTCCTTTGATGGCTTTGCAGTCATGTTGATTGTTGAACAATCTCACGTGGTGGATTTTGGTCTTTTCAAGTCCTCTAAGACCAAACCCTTAGTAGCTAGTGATGGTCAGAAATCTAGTCAAGGGGGAAAAAGCAACAACAAGAAGAAGCAGTGGAAGTAGAAAACACAATCTGAGACACAACATGACTCATCTCAACAATGTGGTTCTTCTTCAAATAAGAAAGGAAGTAATGACAAGAAGGAAAAACTCTTTTGTGCATACTGTAAAAAGCCAAATCATGATGAGCACCATTGCAAAAAAAAAAGAATCGATGAGTTAGAAAATATACTCAAGAAGAACAACATTCAAGTGCTAGGTACTTCCAAGGATTCAACTCCTAACTCTTCAAAGGGTAAGGGTCAAGCACTTATGGCCAACACAAGTTCTTCTTTGGAATGGATACTTGACTCAGGTGCCTCCTACCACATGGGTTCTTCAAAGAAAGATTTTTCTTCATTGAAGTAGTCACAGGTACCACACATCTTTGTGGGAGATGATGCAAAAATGAAAGTTGAAGGGAAATGACATGTAGAAATGGAAGGTGGGGAATTCAAAGAAGTTCTCTACGTTCCAAATCTAAGCTCTAATCTACTATCAGTTTACCAAATCACTCACCTAGGAGATGGTCATAAGGTTGAGTTCCTTCCTGATTTAGTAATGGTGCATAGTCTAAAAGATGATTTATTGGTAGCAGTTGGGAAAGTCAATGATAACAGGAGGCTTTACTCCTCCCATTTTGTGCCTAAGATTTCTTCTCAAGCCTTGTTAACTTAATCTACTTCAAAAAATAACTTATGGCATGAGCGGTTTGGTCACCTTGACTTCCACTCTCTTCAACAACTTTGCACACAACACATGGTCAAAGGTCTACCCAACATCAGCTTTTCTAAGGGGGAGTGTTCATCTTGTTCAATGGATATACATCTCAAGGAGAAGTATGATAAAGGGAAGTCTTCTCGAGCACCAGTTGTTCTTTTACTTGTTCACATGGTATTAACAGGACCATTTGCAGTGACTTCAGTCAGCCAAGGCCGCTATATACTTGCATTTGTTGATGACTTTTCCAGATTCACTTGGGTCTTCTTTCTTCATCACAACAATGAAGTAGTTCACAAGTTTCAAGAATTCAAGACTCATGCTGAACACAAGTCAAAGAAATCCATCAAAGTACTTAGAGTGGAAAACGAGAACATAGATGTTGATAGGAGACTTAAGAACTTTTGTAAAATTGTGGGGATTGATCTTCAAAACTTAGCAACATTCAGTCTACACAAGACAAATGTTGCAACAATGAGGATTAGGACTCTCAAGACCATGGCAAGTTGCATGATAAAGGCCAAGTGTCTCGATCCTACACTTGAAGTTGAAACCATTAGCAGTGCTACTCACATACTTAACAGATCTCCTCATCTAGCCTTGGATGGCAAGACTCCTTTTGAGGCATGGTGCGGCAGAAAACCAGTTGTGAGTCACCTTAGAGTCTTTAGTTGTCTAACATGGGCAAACCTTTCTTCCAGGAGTTGCAAGGCACTGACACCTAGGCCTTGTACCTTTATTGGTTATGAAGACAATGCAAAGGCTTACAGACTTATGGATCCTGAGACACATGAGTTTTTTGTGGAGAAGGATGTTCACTTTGAGGAAAGTTCTCTGAGCTTGTCCTCTACTCCTCTCCACACATCCTACACAGTGGAAACTAATAGTGACACCAGTGATAGAGCTTCAACAACTTTAGACACGTGGGGTTCTATCAATAGTTGTAGTGAGAGGTCACATCAGTCCAGTCCACATGCTTATATTGCCACAAGGAAAGGTCCATCTCAGCATGGTACATCTCGTCTTCCAGCTCCAGCTTCAGTTGATTTGGGAGACAGACTTGAGGAGACACATCTTCTCATTGATGATGATACTCCTACAGTTGTTGCGAGGGCTCACTTTGATCCTCATGTCCATTCTCTACATGATCAATCTACATAGGTTGGTGTGATTGTGGATCCTTATGAACAACAATTAGTGGACATCTCTTTGTCAGTTGAGGAGACATATGGTTCCATGGAACAGGTTCAACAGACATCCTTGACAGATTTGCACTCATTCTTTTTAGCACAGTTGGAAGGGGTGAATTTCACCATTGGGTAAAAGCACAAACCTGTGTCACCTTTTATGAAGAAAAGTGATATCAGAACGCGATAGTTAAACATTAATGACAAAAAAAATGGTATTTGTGTTTAGAATTTGAAAATGATGTAAACTGATGAAATGTGTAGAATTGGATGAACTTTATGCCTATCATTTTTTTAAAAAAATTTGAGTAAGAATTTATTCATTTCTTTTATTTTGAAGTCCCTTTTTTAGCTATAAAAAATATAGGGTGTAGTTCCCGTCAAAAAAAAAAAATGCAAATCATCTTTTTTTATTTTGATTTGAAAATATCTTATATATGACATGTATATCTAGTGCACAAAAAATGAAATAATTAGTTTTTATGTATATTTTCTTTGTTATAAGTACTCAAACTCAACCTTCTCATAAGCCAACAATTTTTTCCTCCCATCAAAACTTCCCAATCAAATCTACACTTTCTTGAGAAAAAATTACATATTCATGAAGAGGACTCTCTCCTCTAGAGATAAATGTAATTTTTTTGTTTTTTTGGTATGATTTACTATTTTTTTCCATTTTTTAAGTGAGCATCTTCTGAAATGTTGAAATATTGACTTATAATATTTTGAAAATTTAACATATTATAACTAATCAAAAGACTCAAAAATTTATATAATGATGATATTGAATCTAAGATCTATAAAAGGGTATTTTTAGTTTTTGAATAAAATTGAGTTTTGATAGAGAAATGAAATTTGACCAAAATAGGTTTTGATATCACAAATGGTGACACAGATCTATGCTTTTACCCCATTAGTACAGGGATACTTGAGTAGGTTTCCAGGCTAGCACACATCTTCAAGATAATACCTTGGGTATTGTTTCTTCCTAAGGGGAGGAACACTATTCTACATTCTTGGACCAGCTTCTTCCTCGGAGTAGCTTTCACTTGTTGCCATTCTTCTTTTGGGGGGGGGGGCGAGCCTATTCTGTCTCTCTTCCTTCTCTTCTTCTCTTTTGTATATATTGGAGGTATGTCATAATGGTGGGGTCTTGATTACTTCATCCATCCATGCATCCTCTTCTATCTCTCTTTTTGGGGGAGGGTTTTCCCTCTTTCTTCGCTTTATGGGAGATTGCATTTCATTATGTATATGGGTACCTTACATGGCCTAGTAGCCGAGACCTATATTGCACTTCATCCTAGCTTGTGTAGGCTTAAGCGCATTCCCCTAACTTGCACTTAAGGGGAGGTGTTGGTGTAAATTAGTACTTTACTATTTACACTTACTTAAGTTTACTTAGGTTAATGCATTATTTAATTATATTGCATTATTTTATTATTTTTATTTATGAGACACTTAGGAGTTTGTGCAACCTTGTGAGTTGTCATGTTGACAACACAAGAATATGCACCTCTATTTGAGCACATGGTGTCTACACCATTGTTTTGCATGTCCCACCCTTGTAGACTTATCCTCACATCACCACACTTACTTTCGTGCTTAATGGACAATAATCCATATCTGGTGGACATGTGCTTGGTTCTGTGACACTTCATGGTGCCCACTTCTATGCATTCTAGAAGCTCTCCTGTAGCCTTTATATTCAGGCACTCCTAGTGTACTTTTGCATCAAGTATTGAATACATTGTTGTTCTGATCACACTCTCTCCATTTTTGGTCTACAGTTGTGCTTGCGTTTGAGTTCTTAGTTCTTGGGAAAATTCTGCCCTAACACAAATTCTTACAAATAATTATCTATCATTCCATTGTCGAATGTGATGTTGCTAGACCACTATCTCATTCTTTTATAATTTCTTGGCAAACTGTTGTTTAACGATCTGTCAGAACCAAATTTTTCCTCAACACATCGATATTGACACATACTTCTACTATTGCTCACATTCTATCTATTTGGAATTTGGAGCCAAGAATCCATTCTCAAACAGGTTGGATTCAATGGTGGAATGATGCTACTACCATATAGATGTATGTATGTAATATATTTTTATATATGTGGCATAAACACAAGGATTTGAGGTCATTTAAGTTAAGGAGAAATTGGTGTGTAGAATGGAGGAAAGTTTATATGGCTTGAAGAAAGTGTTGGAAATAATAATAAAAAGGTAAGCTTTGAGAGGGGGGCTTGATGAATTTGTACTTTAATAATAAAACATTCACCACATATCCATGTCATCATTTAGCATATAATCTGAAATAGATAACTACCCATGTTCATCCATAGAATGAAACAAATGACACATGAATAAATAAGTTTGTTACCCAAAAACGCTCAAATGAGAAGGTAAAACTCAAGTATGACACCCACAAATCTTTACTATTGCAACTACAAAGTGTATCCAATCAAGGTTACAAGAAGTTTGATCATAAATTATGATCTACCTTGTGCAAGGTTTGCACTTTTAAACGCTTACAAAGATTTTTAGGTCTCATCCTATTAAAGGATTTCAACACCGTACTAAAAGTGTGCCTTGTTAGAGGACTTAAACTTGCAATAAAATAAGCACTCAGTTAAGAGACTTACACAAGCCTATTAAGACTACTCTATTAGGATATTTTCTCTGCATCACTTGTTAGAATGATTCAACATCATTATCCTTTAATTAGCAGGTAAAAGCACCAACCTGTGTCACACATTTACAAAGGAAAAGGCTAACAAAAGTGTAGTTGTTCACATTCAATGTCATAAAACTAGTATTATTATTTAGAATTTTAAAATGAAGTAAACTAATGAAATGTGTAGAAATTGATGAATTTTAGGATTATAATTTTTAATAATGATTTGGAATAAGAAATTATATATTTTCCTATTTTTTAAAGATAAATTTTAGTTGGTGAAAAACACTGCAAATTAGGAGTCTAGTTCCCACCACAAAACTATATGGAAATAAACTTATTTCCCTTTCATCTTAAATTATGTTATCAATAATATATGTAGCTAGAACTATAAAAAATAAAAATGGGCTTTAGAACTATATTTTCTCTTTTATAATGATTCAAATTTTAACTTATTCAAATCGATAGTTTTCATCTCCCGCCACACTTTTAAAAATAGATCTATTCCAACCGAAATAAGAATTATAGATTCTGGAAGAGGACTCTCTCTTCTAGAATGTCATATAGTTTAAAAAAAATATATATTATTTTATTTTATTTTCTTTCTCAAAATTGACATGTTCTTGAGTGTTAAAATTCATACTTGTAGAATTTTTCAATTACAATATAGTATATATAATTAAAACACTATGAAATCTATATGAGAATATTCTTGACTTTAAGATCTATAAAATGGTGTCTATATGTTATTAAAACAATATTATAATAAATTTTAAGAGTTATTGAAACATAACTTTTGTGAAATAATTGTATTATTTTAGAATTTGGATACTAACTAGTATAAAACATGCATTTAATAGACATTTGCAATTGGAAATGTATGAGACCATATATAACTTAGCTAGAATAATTTTATCAAGCTCATATGTTTGGAAAAAAATTTATTTTAGATAGAAATACTCAAATTTAGTCGTTCTAATATGTCAGCCTGAATGGTGACACAACTTTGTACTTTTACCCAAGTACTTTGTTGTTAGATGTCAGATCCTCTCTTTCCTGGTGTGTAATTGATCTTTTTGAACATATAGGTCTCCTTTGTCATTTGTATTCTTTCATCTATTCTTCTTTAACTAATTCTGGAATTCATAACATTTTCCAAGCTCCATAGCCATTATGAATACTCTCTATACTTAGTATTCATATTTCTTATGACTCCTCTTCCTTTATGCACTATAAACTATTAGAGTTTATCTCCTTAAGTAAATAAAAGTGGGCTAGGGTTAGGCTGGAATCAATAGCTATGGTTGGTCCATTTTTTCACTCAGAACATCCCTAAATCTAATTGGCTACATGTACTACATATGGATTCATAATATATACCTATATACATCATATAGAATTATTAAACAATCATTTAGTTGGCTCAAAAATGGTGTACATAGAATTTCGGGTCATTAAAAACAACTATATCAAAAATTGTTCACTCAATAATTGAAGTCTCTACTACTTGATATTCACTATATCTTCAATGTTTTAGCTCATCTCTTGAGTGACTCAACATACAATGTTTGCTTGACTCCTAAGTGACTCAACACTCACTATTTATATTACTTGAGATGTATTTTCTAGCATGTTATGCTTGACATTCTTTGATCACTCAATTTGCACTAATTTCTCAAGTTTCTCTGATTACTTGGCTTGCATTGTAATTCTACTAAATAATGACTATGTATTTTGTCACAACCTCATCAAAACCAATATGAGATTAACAACCCTTCTCTTTGACATGAGTGGAAAAAACACATTTTCGTGCATATACAATCCATATTATGAGCATAACTCAAATAATATATATATGTGACTTGGTTCACATTCAAAATTTAAAAATTCCAAAATTTTACAAAATGGATGACTAATTGTGATACCTCATTCTTCCATTACTACCCCTAAGTAAATGTTCCCCTTTTATATCTAAAATTGATACTCCTTTTGAGTATAGTTGTTGTACCCTATTTCTACACTATATCACCTTATATTCATTGTCCCCCTTTCTTGAAACTTATATCGAGGGTGGTACACTGATAATGTGTTTATCCAAAAATTATTTGTGGATCTCCATTATGATTTTCAATGTTCCATCCCAATTGTTGAATACTACTTGTAGAGATTGATATTGGATGCCTAGCTCGGTAGCAAGGTTAAATAAGTCATCATGAGAATATTTCTTCATCAATGTTTCAACATAGTTTAGTTCCTTGTGTAAAACTTTCCTGTGTCAAGTCAACATGGTTTTGATGCTGATCAAGATAGCATCAATGTTATCATCTTATGCTTGTAGTGGGGCTAGCTTACATTGAGTAGATAGCAATCTTTGAAAATGAGTCTGACTTTGATTAGGAGATAGTTTCAATGTTGTTCCTATGGACTGTAGATCTCCTTATACTCAGTCAATAGCCCTTTGTACTTCTTGTGTGAATAAATTCATAGCATAGAGCATTTTGTATAGAGAAAAGATATTCTCTAACACCTTTTCTGAATCCTCTATTTTGGTTACTTAATCAACTTGTCATAGTGCAAGGGCACTAGATATCTATTCAAGTACCTTAGTGTGCAATTTCTTTTAGACAATTCTAATAGTTTAGTATTTTCATCTAGGTCTTCATCACTAATCTTATCCACAATGTGGACCAATTTGCCAATAATTGGTTTATCTACATTTGTAGCTAGGAGACTAAAAACATCAAGAAATATTTCTTTCATGTTATGAAGCACATGTTTCTACTTATGCTCCCTTCTTAGAAACTCTTGTTGTTTCTTCCTATGTAGAGCTTCCAATAGAATGCTCATCTCCTGAATGGTGATTGTGTTAAGATGAAACTTGGGAAGTTCAATTACCTTATATAATCTCACATCTCCATAAGACATTTCTTCTGAGCTCCTTGATGTTTTTGGACTGGGCCTTGATGTTTGTAATGCTATGGCATGAGTACTTGGCCTCTGAAAATATTGACTACTTGTAGGAGTCACAAAAGCTAGTAAGGTAACTAGATTTTGGATAGCAATTTGTTCCTTTGAAGCATTAGGGTAAAAGTACAAAGTTGTGTCACCTTTCAAGCTAACTTATCAGAATGATTAAATTTGAGTATTTCTATCTAAAAATCAATTTTGTTCAAACACGTGATCTTGATAAATTTATTCTAGCTAAGTTTTATATGGTCTCTTACTTTTCCAATTGGAAATGTCTATTAAATGCATCTTTTATACTAGTTAGTATCCAATTACTAAAGAAATCAAATTATTTTAGAAAATTGACATCTCAATAACTCTTACTATTTTTTATTATATTTTTTAAATAACATATAAACAACATCGTATAGAGCTCAAAGTCATGAATATTCTTATATAGAGTTCATAGTGTTTTAATTAGATATAGTATATTTTAATTAAAAAATTCTACAAGTATTTTAGCACTCAAAATTATATGATGTTGTAGAGGAGAGATTCATCTTCCAGAATCTATAACTTTTCTTTTGGTTGAAATACATTTATTTGAAAAATGTGGTGGAGATGAAAACTATCGATTTAAATAAGTTGAAATTTGAATCATTATGAAAGAGAAAATATAGGTCTAAAGCCATTTTTTTGTTATTATTTTAGCCACATATGTTATCTATAACATAATCTAATATAAAAGGGAAAAAATTTATTTCCATGTCATTTTGTGGTGGGAACTAGACCCCTAATTTCAGTATTTTTCAACAACTAAAAAGCTATCTTCAAAAATAGGAAAATATATCATTTATTACCAAATAATTATTAAAAATTATAATGCTAAACTTCATCTATTTATACAAATTTCATTAGTTTACTTCATTTCCAAATTCTAAATAATAATACTAGTTTTATGTCATTGAATTTGAACACTTATACATTTGTTAGCCTTTTCCTTTGTAAAAGGGTGACACAAATTTGTGCTTTTACCCAATAGTCACCTTCAATACTTCAGTCCTCTCAACTTGACTCATTTCCTATTGATCTCCACCTTGAATTTGTCAAGTAGGTGTAGGACTGGATTCCTGAACTAGTTTGATTTATGTTCCATCATTCTTAACTCTCACTAGGGCTTGCTTTGATGAAATGGGTGGCACTAGAGACAATTCTACTAGTGTTTTAGTAGTAAAACTTAGTTGTCTAGCACTCTCACTTTGATCATTTGTCTAGAGATAGATATAGGTGCACACTAGATGTGTCAATTTGTTTCTCCCCTGCTGTTGCCACTTCTACCTTATCAATTTCATCAGTTCTCACTAACATAGGATTTGTACATAATTGTGCTACCATGGTGGAACTCTTCAACATTTTCTTAAAGTCATCATCAGTCAAAGGATTGATGTTCTAAGAAGAATTGTTAGTAACATCCTTGATTTGTATTGATTTCTATTGACTCAGTTGATCTGCATGTGGTGGACTAACATTTGGCACTTGTACATCTTGTACATTGTGTTTGTCTTGTTTCTCTTCTTCAGTTGTGGCCTCTTCTATTGCTATTGCTTCCTTAGTGCCTTCCACACTACCATCCTTTATTGATACCTCTTGAGTTGGTTTTGTTGTCACTTGCTCAACTTTCTTAGGTTCTTACAATTATTTTTCACCATTGTCTTTTATTGTAGGAGTGGATGACCCATGGAATATTTTCTAGCTTTGTGTACTCTTGGTCACCACATCCTCAATCTTCTTATTCAGTATATGGAAAGCTCTACATTTTGTGGAAAATTTTGAATTTTTCCTTTCCATAGCTTTGGTAATCTTCCTATTATCTAACTTTGGGATTACTTGGGCTAGACTAGATTCCCTAGTCTATTTTCTTATGTGCAAATTATATTTCCATTTTTTCTCAATTCACTCATATAGGCTTTTAGGTAGGGAGTTGGAAATTTCAATAGTAGTTGATTTCAATGTAGCCATTATCACATATATGGATTCCTCTACAATATTTTGTTCAACCTTTCCTAACTTATCAAAATCTATGTGTTCAAAACTAGATAAATCTAAATTTGGTTTTATATTTTCACAAAAAATATGTATGTTAAAGAAGGGAATGTTGCTTAGGACCTTGAATTAAATCATGCCATCAAATTTTGTCTTCTCCTCATCTGACCTTGTCATTAGAGTGTGTTTCCTCATTGCATATGTCCCTTTTGCTGGTTGTCTTGGCTCTACTAAGGCAATAGTCTTCTTTCATTTAAATTTATCAACAACCTTGACTTTCTTAGTGAGTGCCCTTATCTGAGACCCAGTAGCAGGTATTTTTGGCTTCTCTTGTGAGATTTTCATAAGCTTCTTCTTGGTTTTCTCCACTTATCCTTTCTCTTCATCTCCTTAGTAGGCTTGGGTGCTTCCTTAGCTTCTTCTCCCTCGATACATTCTTTATTTACTTCCTCATCTTCTCCTTGTCCTTGAGTGATGGCCAAAGTGGCTTGGATTTATTCTTCCTCTTCATATTCTTCATCTTCTTCTTCTTCTCCCCCTTCACCAAATCTCTCCTTTAGCTTCCTCACAATTTTATTCTTCTTTCTTACCTCAGAAGCTATCTTCAAGTCAATTTTAATTTTGGACTTAGCTTTCTCATAGTTTCCAAATGAGGTGACACTTTTATCTATTTCTTTTACCAGTAAAGCTATAATAGTTGTAGATGCCTCATCAACATTGATCTAAATATGACAATGGCTTAGGCCATCTAACCCTAGGAATAGCTTCGAACACATATGTATAATCTGCATCCACTAAGAAGCAAACATCATTGTAATCTTTCTCCACTAGTGACACAAGAATCCTTAGTTTCTAGTTCATGGATTTCTTAAAATCCAGAAAATAACTATTCATTATTGACACAAGGTTATCTCTAAGTTTTTGAATGAATTCTGCAATTTGTACTATAATAGACCTATTGGTCTTCCAAGAAACTTTTCCAAATGTAGCAAATGTGTTCTACACATATGCAAATATACAAACTAGTAAAGAACCAAATTTGCAAGATGCACTCTTTGTTTTCCTTATGGCCTCTAAGTTTTTAGATAGTTGTTGAAGTTGCAACTCTGCAAGGTCATAAGTGTGGTTTCTCTTCACTATTTTGTATCCCAAATCTACTACCATGCAAGATACACTATTCAGCCTACCAGATTGAAAGAACATGTGAGCTATCACTCTCACAGAAAAATAAATTAAGGAGTCTGAGATAGAATCTATACACATTCCCCTATTGTTTCATATTGCATATGTGCTCTTCTCAATCATCCTCATTGAATCATTTTTCATGCTCTTAGGTTTTTTTAGAGTAGGATATCTTTTCACTTAGTTGATGATCCTTATCATGATCTAACCAAATGAAGTCTTCATATATTCCACTAAGCACAATCTTTATCCATTTAGTCTTGAATGCATTAGGGAAATCTAGGGCATAAGAAACCCTTTCCTTTCTACAATCTTATTTTCTTCCCTTAAGACTCCATCTACACAATGTTTACTGAGTAAATTCCTTATCTGCATATCTCTTATACTTACAACTTTTCATGTATAACAACACTTTACATCCTTAATCATTAAGAGTTTTGGCAGTGTCATCGATAATGCACCAGACAGGTCTCCTTTATATGTAATTTTAGGTATTTCTTGAAAAGGTGGTTGTCTTACATCATTACTAATTACATATTAAACACTTCATTTTCTTCCTTCCTAACACTTTCAGAAGAACTAGCTACCATATTTTATACTTAGGGTTCATGAAAATTCAAATAGTGAAACTCAACACTTGATAAATACCTTACTAATTTGCTAAATATGTCGAGTTGTAGTTGAAATCAGTTCACAAATGAAAGAATATCCTATTTAAATTCATCTTCATGCTCCTCGTGATCTCTTTGATTTATGGTGAATGTAAATGGTTTGAGAAGTGACTATATAATCTTTGAAATTATGCAATAAATGGTTAATTCTTATATAGTTGTAAGCTGAGTCATTATAGGGTTCCCAACTTACTCATCTTACAACTAATTTCCACTATGCTTAGTTCACTTAGAAAACTTGGCCGATACTATCATACGTTTATAACTCAAAAAAAACTAAAATTCCATTCATGCCTTCTAGTAATTTTGAAAACTTTCATGCTCGACAACAACATGAAAGCTAACAAAACTATAGATTTCTTCTAGGTTCTAATCGATACATTGCATCTTAGTTCATGCATATATAATTTTTTTAGAACTTATATTCTTGGAACTACTGTAAGATATATCATTGAAATATTAGTCCCAACATAAATTTTCATTGCCTAGTTGGGGGTGATGTAATCACCTAATCCATTAGATGAAGTGACCTCATCTAAACTTAATGTGCTACAATCTTGCTTCTTCTTCCATTTCTTTTTCATCCGCACTTTGACCTTTTGAACATTGAGATTTTCTTTTCCTTTATTATTTCTATTATTCAGTATTGGTGATTTGGTTGGATAATTTTTCTAATATGACCAATCGTCAAATAACTAAAGCATGTTGTCTATCAAACCATCTATTGTAGTTGCCTCTAAAGTGTGTTCTAATGCAATTCTTGGGAACATGTCCATATTGTTGACAATAGTGACAATTATACCTTGTCTTATAATCCCAATTGTATGATTTTCTATTTTGATGTACCTTTGTCTGCCTATTTGATGTCCATTTGGCATTAGACTTGCATTCATATTCTTTATGTCCATACTTCTGAAAATTGTAGCAATATCCTTCAAATCTCTATGTGCTTAGGTATTGGTCCTACATTCATCTGGGCCAAATTCCCTTTCTTGTTGGACTTGTGATAGTAACCCTTGAATTTTTGCTTAGGGTTCTAATTTGCATTGTTTCTTGATGCGTGACTTAACTTTCCAAAATTGTGACAAGTGGGTTTATAGTTCTTACCTTTGTTGTTTGTTTGTTCACCACTTTTAGATGATTCTCCTTCCTTAGTACTGGTGTATCCCATAACAATAGTATCATTGTTATATCTAGGAGATCTCATCAGTTTCTCAAACTATTTGATGCCTTCATTAGGTTTATTGAAACTTTTAGAAAATTCCTTTTCTTTTCTCTGTTCATTCTTCAATTGTTCACTCTGTACTTGTAGGGTTGTAATCTAAATATCCTTATCATTCAATTCATGGTTAGAAATCATCACTTGATTCAATATTTATAGTTACATGTGAAAAATCCTTTGTACCACTAATGTCTTCTCTTCTAGCCTATTCGTCAATATATTTTTGTCATCTTCAATCATGACATTATCTTCCTTAGCATTCTTTTCTCTACTCGGTCACCTCACATAGAAATACTAATTGGAATTTTTGTTCTATTTTAAGACTTTTATCGTCTTTAGTGAGGAAACCATTCTTTGCCATCTAATTTGCAACTTTGGCATCAAAATAACTTGAGTTTGCATTCTCAAATAGTCTAGTAGTGTCTTCCTCTTGGTAATGAGTGTCATTTTCTTCAATGTCTATCTCTCTCCTCTTCAATGAATGTTGCAGTTCATCTCTTACTTCCATGAGTTAGTGTAGAGAATGCTAAATTTTAATCTTTTATTTCTAAATAGTCTTTCCCAACTGATAGTGTTCCATATTCAAGAACTTTCTTCAAAGCTATAAATTCATCCTTCTAAGAGAACAAGGCTCCAATACCAATTGTTGGAATTAACAATGGGAAAGTCAACTCTGACGAGGGGCATAAATCTATACTTCAAAACTTTAACCATAAAAACTTCACCACACTTAGATCTCATCATTTAGCATGTAAACTAAAATAGCTAACTATGCATGTTTATCCATAGCATGAACAAATAACACATGACACAATAAGTTTTTTACCCAAAAACCCTCCAATGAGAAGGTAAAACTAGAGTGGAGATGACACTAAAAAATCTTTTCTATTGCAACTGTAAACTATAACCAATGAAGGTTAAAAGAAGTTTGACTATAAATTACGATCTACCCTATTAAAGGTGTGCCTTTTAAAGGCTTACAAAAACTGTTATGTCTCACCCTATTAAAGGATTTTAACACCCTGCTAAAACTGTACCTTGTTAGAAGACTTAAATTTGCAATAAAATAACCAACGAGTTAAGATATTTACACAAGCCTATTAAGACTACTATGTTAGGAGATTTTCTCTGCATCACTTTTTAGAATGAATCAACACCATGATCCTTCAATTAGTACTCTATTTTAAATGTTAGATATTCTCTTTCCTAGTGTGTGCTTGATCCTTTTGATCAGATATGTCTCCTCTATCCTCTTTATTCTTTCCTCTATTCTTCTCTAACTGATTCTGTAGTTCATAACATTGTCACAGCCTCCATAGCCATCATGAATGCTCTTTTTACTTAACATTCATCTCTCTTGTATCTCCTTCTCTTCCTTTACACAATACAAATTTTTTAGGGTTTGTCTCTTTATGTAAACATAAGTTTGCTAGGGTTAGGCTAGAATCAATGATTTTGGTTGATCCATTTTTCCACTTAGAACATCACTCAATTTGATTGGTTGCATGTACTACATAGGTATTCATAATATACACCTATATACATCTTCTAGAATCATAAAATAATCATTATTTCAGCCCAAAAATGCTTTACATAGAAGTTTGTGCCATTACAAACAACTATGTCTAAAAATGTTCACAGGTCAATTAAAGTCTCTGATGCTCAACATGCATTGTATCTTAAATGTTACAAGTCAGAACATGAATGACTTGGCATACTTTGTTTACTCAGCTCTTGAGTGACTCAGTACTTACTATGTATATTACTCAGCATGTATTATTTGGCACCTTATGCTCGACATGATTTGATCATTTATCTTGCACTGATTGGTTTTCTTTCATTGAAAACATAGCTTACACTATACTTATGCTAAATAATGACTAATTGTTTTGTTATTTCCTTGTCAAAACTAATTTGAGATTAATGACATGTACCTCAGCAATAGTATCATAAATTTGATATTATTATGCATGGTCATGGATACATACATGTCATTCAGATCATTGTGTTCATTTTAGGAGGTCAAATGATGATAGCTACATTATTTTATGTTTATATGTTAATAATATACTTATAGTTGGGTTTAACATGGATCACATTAATGGCTTAAAGGAATAGTTAGCACATTCATTTTTTATGAAGGATTTGTGGGTAGAAAAATAAATCCTTAGCATGAAAATTTGTAGAAATAGGAAGAATAGAAAATTGGCATTATCTCAGTGTGATTATATTAAGAAGTTGTTGTGATGTTTCTCTATGGAGAATGCCAAAGTTGATAGCACACGTTTACATGGTCATTTGAAGTTGACTAAGGAGATGTGTTGAAAGACACAAGAAGATGAGGATAGTATGTCCAAGGCACCTTGTGCTTCAATTTTAGGAAGCTTGATGTATGATATGGTATGTATGAGACCAAATATTGCGAACTAATGCTAGCGAACCTAAATGTTATGATAAAGTTGTGTAGATAGATACAACAATTCAGTGAGAGTCTGCAATGAAAGAAGAAATGCACTTCTTTACCAAAATATCACACTTGGGATTGACGCAAGTTTCCTGGAGGTAATAGTACTTTACAAAATAAATGGGTTAGGAGGTTGAAAGAATATGATGGAGTTAAGAAATGATTTAATGTGAGGTTAGTGATCAAAATATTTGTACATAAAAGGGCATTGATTTTGATGAGATATTTTCTCTTGTTGTTAAAATGACTTTTATTCATACTATTTTAAGTATTGTGGTTATTGAAGATTTGTATTTGGAGTAGATTGATGTTAAAAAATAATTCTCTATGGTGATTTGGATGAAGAGATCTATATGGAACATCTACAGAGATTTGAGGTCAAAGGTAAGGAGAAGTTAGTGTGCATATTGTAGAAAAGTTTATATGGCTTGAAGAAAACACCACAAAAATGGTATCTAAAATTTGATAGTTTTATGAATGAGCATGGATATAGTAGGTGTCATTAAAATCATTGTGTTTATTTTAAGGGTTTGGATGATGACAAGTACATTAGTTTACATGTCTCTATGCCGATGATATGCTTTTAGCTAAGTCTAACATAGATCACATTAAGGGGTTAAAATATCAGTTAGCACATTCATTTTCTATGAAGGATTTGGGGGTAGCAAAACAAATCCTTGGTACGAAAATTTACAGATTTAGGAAAGAAATTTAAAAATGACATTATCTAAGGCTGATTATATTGAGAAGGTGTTGCAATATTTCTCTATGTAGAATGCCAAAGTTGCCAGCACACCTTTACCTAGTCATTTGAAGTTGACTAAGGAAATTTTTTGAAAGACATAAGAAGATGAGGATAAGATGTCCAAGGTACCTTATGCTTCAGTTGTAGGAAGCTTGGTATGTATGAGGCTAGATATTGCTTATGCAGTGGGAGTTGTTAGTAGGTACATGAGTCATTCGTGAATAGAAAATTAGAATGTGGTCAAATGGGTTCTCAAATATTTGAGGGGAACATCTAGTAAATGTTTACATGTTTGGGGTTGTGCTACTAATTTACAAGGCTATGTTGACTCAAATTTTACATGAGATATTGATACCAAATAGAGTACTACATGATATATATAGTTATTATTAGTGGGACAATAGTGAGCTATGTTTGTTATCTATAGAAGGTGAATGATTTATCCACAATAAAGGAAAAGTTTATTGCCACTACAAAGCTAGCCAAAGAGATGATATGGCTTTAGTTCTTCTTGGAAGAATTTGGACACCCATAGAGGGATAATTATTCTTTTATAGATAGTCAGAGTGTTATTCATCTTGTGATGAATTTTGCTCTACATTCAAAGACAAAATATTCAATTGTGCTACTATTTCATTTAGTCAGTTTTTGATAATTGACTATTAAAGCTAGAAAATATACATATAGATGATAATTGAATAGATATGTTTATAAAGGTAGTGACAAGGGAGAAATTTAACTTCTCTTGAGCTTTGGTTGGTCTTCTCAACTAAATAGAATAAATGTGCAGCTGAGTTCAGGGTGGTTTGATCCACTGGGAGCCTCTGGAGTAGCAAAATTGCTACATGATCAGTCTCTAAGTGGGAGATTGTTATTTAGTGTGAGCATAATCAATCCCCAAGTGGGAGATTGTTAGTTTGTGGTGATTGATTAGGGAATACTATACATATTCTATAGTTCCTTGGTTGGTTCAAGGCTACTTTGTTGACATTTTTTGGGAAAACATGTTGTAACTAATTTTTAACTATAAAGTGGCAAAAATACTTGTATAAAAGGACTTAGAGTTAGGGATTTCATAATTTGTGATGCGATGATATCTTCTTGCAACAATATTGAGCTATAAGGGGTTACAAATTGTAATAAGGATGTAAGTTGGTGGATGCAGCCCAAAGACTTGGTGAACCACATTAATTCTTTGTGTCTTTTATTCTCTTATGTGTGGTTTATTATTCTATGATATTGGCTATATTTGTATGTAATTTTTGTTTATGTCTCTCTAAATCCTAACACATATGTTAGAAATACTCATTGATATCCATGTACGTAGGCATGTTCACTCTTTCCCTCACCTCTATAATGTCTTTCAACAAAAATGATGATATAAAATTGGGATAAATATCATATTTACTAGGCTTCCATTTTGATTGTCACCTCTATCCATCATAAGAATGTTCTATGGCTTTTTGGTCATTATAATGCCTTTTATTTTATATTTTATGATAAATATCTTTAAATATGATTCTTATTAAATAATTGTAAGACTAGAAATCAAGAGTTATTAGTGATAAGATAATATTGTAGAATTAGAGAATACCTATAAATTAATTGGTAACATATGTGAGAAGTTGAAGTTTGTATATAAGTTTCTGATAAGAAAAATAGGTTTTACAGGGATCCCAAAACCTGAAAGTTCTTGCATAGCAAAGGGCTGTAAAATGAGCCCTAAAATAGTACTACGGCCAACCAAAAGGCAAAAGGCCAAAAAGCCAAAGAAAAAAACAACAGAGGCCAAGAAAACCAAAGACAAGACTAGATAAACCTTCACTTACTTCTCCACCTTCCTATTAGGGTCCTGAATGTTTTTCATTGCTTCATAATGTAAAATTACAAAATAATTTTAAAAAAATATCAAGTTAATATAGAAGGTTTCAAAGATTATATGTTTTATCTTTATTTGGTAGAATATATTTTTCTAACAAAAATCATATTTTATTTTACAAATATTCAAAATTAATGAAATATATAATAAATAATAGAGAACTAAAATAAATTTGCCTTACAAATGTCATGTATTGTAAAATAGCATATAATGATATTATTTTTAAAAAGTACTGTATTTATATAACTGATTTATTTTAGAAAAAATTATCATGTAAATTCATGCCTATTATTTAAACTAAAAATATTTTAAAAGTACCAATAGAACAATCAATTCTCGGGCTGATGTGTACTGCAAATCTCAACTCCTTTCGTATAATTTTTTATTTACTATGAACGGTTTTAAATTTTGCAAAAGGAAACCTAGATTGACATCAGGCTAGACCTACTGCTTATTTTTCTTCTATAAACATTTTTTTCTTTTAACTAAATTATATAACCACAAATAACATACGAAACCATATTTATACAACAAAAATCATACATATCGATCGTATGGTAAACTTGAGCTAAGAAACTAAATCATACATATCTAATATTTATATGTAGAACTTGAACAAAGAAACAAAATCACACATATCAAAACTATGAAAGGATATGTTTACTCAAACATCAAACATAGAAACTAGTCACTACTAAAATGACGACAGTAAATCATACAGCAAATGTGGTATCATGATCTCTATCCAAATCCCAGTTCTTAATGCACAACTTCATTCTATATATACAACTAACCTCACTACATTAGATTTAGAAATTTGAACTATTTGGCTGTGACAATTTGAGTAGGACAATCCCCTAATTTGAGAGACAATGCAAGGCAGATCCTTTTCTAGTTTTTTGCGGGCTGTGTTTGTGACAACTTTTATGTGCGGCTGGTATTGTTGCATGGGTGAAAATGGAACAACATCATTTTATCCTAACTTTTTAGGTAAGTAATATTTCTAATTAATTTCATCAATCTGATCGAGTTCATGTAAGATGGTCTCCCCCCTCTAGAAATTTTCTAAAGTTAAATTTTGATGCTCTCATGAGAACCTTGGTAAGTCAGGATTGGGTCCTTGTATTAGGAATTGGCAAGGTGAAGTAGTCGCAATCAAAGCAGATGTTTTATAGTTGGTACTAGCAACCTTGCAAAAGCTCAAGCCTATTGGCAGCTCTAATTTTGGCAAAGAGATGTAATGTTTCTACCATCCATATTGAAGGTGATTCTTAGTTAATTATAAACTCTTGTCTCTTATAATCTTCTCATACTTGGAGACTAGCCTATATCCTTCAACAATGCTGGGATTTAATTGATTCTTTTTAAGCTTCTTGTTTCTCTTATACTCTGAGGGAGGGCAATAAACTAGCTGATTGTCTAGCTAATCTTGGTTGTGAAGGCTCCATATTTGAATCTTGCCATTCAGAGGTTATTTTTTTGAAATTTTTATGCTTAGCAGAGTGCCATATTCAGGCCACAAAGAAGATGAATGAAGCTTAATAGAAACTAGTACTATAATTGATCGACACATGGCTATTAGTTTGCACATTCTTTGTGCATGTTCACAAATGCTCCAATTCGACAGGAAGTTCAAAGCTCTCTTGATTTTAGAAATTCTTTCAGAAGGAGAGGTTCATTGGCATAATTGGACCCTTATCATTGTTGAGTATTGATATATATCATATTTTGAGTACTCGTGCTTAGTGCAAAGAAATTGTATTTTGTTGTAGGTATGCCTGGTATGACATATCAGCTTTTAACACTTTTGTACTTTGGCAACGATTCAGAATTTTCTTGCTAGTTCTTTCTTTGATGAACCCTTGAACTAGTTTATTAATAAATATATTATATAAGTGCTATGTCACTTTTTGATATATATATATAAAATTAATTTTTATGCTCTCTTAGAAAAAACAACAAAATCTCCAATTATTATCAAATTTAGTGTTGGGTATTCCTTTAATAGTAATTCAATGATCACTATGATCAAAGATATTGACTTAGGACTCAATTTATTGATCGGTATTCCTGTAGAGTGGTTGATGAAACATTGTTTTTTTTATCAATGTTGTATTGAGCTGTTATCAAATCAATTGATGGGTATCGTTGGTTATGAATAGTTTAATAGAGAGGTATTATTGTTGCAGCAACTGCTTGCTATGGAAATAATAGCTCGTAAATTCGAGAGGGAGGTCTGGTTGCGGCGGCCAGCAATTTAATCTGGGACAACGGAGGCGCTTGTGCAAGAAATTACTCGGTCAGATGCACGGGAACGATGACTGGTAGAATACAAGGTCCCATTCCCATTTACCGCAAAAATGCAACGATTGTCATCAAGATTGTTAATCATTGCGGCGATGGATGTCGTGGTACTGCAAAGGATTTATCTCAGGAGGCCTTCGAGACAATCACCGTTCCTGCAGCTGGAGAAGTTTACATTGATTATGAACAGTAAGATATTATTCAATTAATACATTATGGCTTGTTCTCCTTATTTTAGTTGATATATTTATTAATTTATTGTGGTTCCTTCGTTTTTCAGGGTCTGAGGATTTTGGACAAGGATGATACAACCGACATATATGTTGTTACTCGAGATGCAATGTAACAAGGTCTTATTTTTTTAATTCATGGGTCAAGGATTATTGGAGAATTTGACTCTATTATCTCAAGAGTGCCGAGCACCGGTTTCGTTGCCTATAAAGCATACCATATCCTTCAAATAATTAATTTTCAAAATTATTATAGGTTTAAATTAAAACGATATAATCAATTATATTTTAATATAAATTTAACTGATAAGTAGAAGACATTGATTCTTATTAATTTTTTTGTAATCGCCATAAATAGTATGGTCAGATAGAAATATTAATATTTAATTTTGTAAAATATTATATAAAAATGATATATGGTAAAAAATAATATATTAATTAATTTGATGTCTAACGTCACCACTATTAATACTATGAATTTTTTATTTATGTATATTCTATACCACTCCATAAAATATATTAGGAGTTTAATTTTCTTTCATTTTTCATTTATATGTTTAGTAGCTTATTTTATATAGAGCATATACTTGCAAGTAAAATGAAATGAAGTGATAAGTAGATGAATTACTTTTTTTTAACTGCACTATTTATAATAAATTTTGTAAATAATATATAGAGAAATTAAAATTTAATTTGTTGTGTGAATAGTTTTATTTTATTCTATAGTTGCACCGATTCCTCCAGTCTAAAAAACAATTATTAATTTTTTTTTCCATTTTTTAAGAGTTCAAACACTCCAAAATAGTAGAAAAAATTATAATGTAGGAACTCCTATTTTAGTGGAGAAATTTTGGAATAATTATATATGATTTATTTTAGTGTCTTCTCTTCTTCTTAAAAATGGAACAACATAAGCCCCCATGAAACAACATCCTTATTTTGAATTTATAAATACTCCACTAAATTAAGAAATGATTTTGATGTATCATTTTTTATAAATTAAATATTAATGATTTGTAAACTATATAATATAATTCATATTTAAATGTAAAGTTAGAAACTATATAAAACTAATAATCTTAAAGAAAAATTAATATAATATATTCAATTCAAATATACAAAACATCTAATTTTATAAACTTATGATAATATAATTTATAGGAAAATTTATCAAGTCTCATCCAAATTACACGTTAACTATCTAAAGACTTATATCTTAAAAGAAGGGTACAACTATGTATAACTTGGTAGATTTGTTGTCTAAAATATTTGAGACAAATATGAAATATATAAAATAAATATAATGGAATTTTCATCCTTTAATTTTATATTCAATATAAACTTTCTATATTTAGAAATCTATACAATAACAAGGGCTATGAAGGGAGAGTCCCTAACTTGTATAGGGAGAAGAGTAAGTAGGATTGAAAGAGGCTATGAAATTTGAAAATTTGATTCTTTCTAGGAGAGTTGGGGTTAGCAAAAACAACTTGTAGTGAACCTAAATTATAAATAGAAGACTATTTCAAAAAATATCAAACAATATCACTCATAGATGCAGAGGGAAATCAAATAATCTATAAATCCACAAAGGTTGAATCTAAAACCTATAAATTAGAAAATACCGATTCATGTAAATGTATTATATAGTTATTTCTAATAGACTTGATTTGTCTATATGTTCGACTCTATCTATGCACTAGTCTAGTTAAAGACTAACAAGAATGTTTAATTGTAACAGATTTGCACAAACCATGATATTATATTTATGATTCTAGGTGAAATTTTATGTGAGTTTAAATAGAAAGACAAGAATGTTTTAAAATTTATTCTAGTCCTCCAATAGGCCAAATTTCTAGAAATAATTTTAAAGTGATGAAATAGAATTAGAACCTTTTTTAGAATTCCATGTAATTTGGAATATATACATATGATTTGAAATAGTTGTCTAGTTTGCATCCCCATTATTGGGAACACTATAAACTAAGAAAATCCCATTCAATAAAGTTAGTTACTATGTTTTTAGTATGCAAAAGGAATATATCTAATGTCAATTGAAGTTAGTAGAAGAAGAGATGAATTTATTGAGAGGGTACAGAGTTTTAGGTCCTTTGGTAGGTTGTGATCTTGTACATGAGAAACTTGATATCATCATACATAGGATAATGTAAGAAATAACTCACTGCATCTCATCATATTTATTAAAAAATTATATTTCCTACATTTATTAACATGGAGAAGATAGTGCTTCATTTTATTTATGAAATACAAAGGATAAGTAAAAAATAGGGCTAAATTAGAGACTAACTTAATGATCATTTAAGTCTTCATATAATATTATTAGAATCACACTTACTGGAATCCACCTTTATAGCTTTCATCCACTCTTTTCGGTTTGACAAAATACTAGTATATTTGACAAATATTTGACAAAATGACTAAAATTTAGTTGTGTTGGGTGAAAGTATAGATCTATGTCACCTTTGGAAATAACTTTTAAGTTATAGTGGGCCCAGATCTGACTGAATGACTTATGGGGAGGACCAAATTTGACTGAAACTACGTGGCACCAACTGCACCCCAAGTGGCATAGACACATCCATAGGGGTGCGGCCAGCTTGAATCTAGTCAAACTGAGGCTGACCAGATCCAATCTGGCCAGAATAGAAAAAATTATATAAGGCACAAAAATAGAAATTTTCCAATCATTTTCATCATACAAGCTTGTTGGAACAATGCAGCAGGAAGAGCTACAAGAGACATTCAGCCATATCAGGCATGTCAATAATTTCCCCTAATTTTCTAATATGTTTTAAGTTTTATTTTATGTTTTCTTAGGTAGAAATATGGTTTTTAATGTGTATTTTAATGTAGATTGTTTTAAAGAGTTCATTTTTAAAATATTATTATACCTTTATATTTTTAAGTACTTTAATATTAGATAAAGTTTAGAAAATGTATTGAAATTTAGTAAAACTTAGAAATTATAATAGAAATTGTAAAATATTATTTATTGAAAATAGTAGAAAATTATATAGAAAATTTAAACAAGATTATAACAGTTAGAAAATTTTAAAATTTTTGAAAATATTAGAAAATTCAAAAATATTAGAATAAATAGAAAATATTACAAAATTTAGAAAATAGTATAACAATTAGAAACTTTTGAAACTTTAGAAAACATAGAAAAAAAAATTTAAATATAGAAAATTAGTTAGATGTAAATTAGAGATTATAAATATTTTTATTTATTTTTAATTACAAATCATTAGAAATTGTTATAAATGTAAAGGTTTAGAAACAACTATAAACTGTAACTAGAACCATCAAATTGAACTAAATCAAACTTTACCTCTAACCGTGAACATAAACAAATTCTAATTGAAACCTTAACATTTAACCTTAAGTAGGAGAAAACTAAACCCTAAATTTCTCTCTAAACCCTAAACCACTCTCTAACCATATAATCTTAAAACTTCTCTCTCTCTCTCTCTCTCTCTCTCTCTCTCTCTCTCTCTCTCTCTCTCTCTCTCTCTCTCTCTCTCTCTCTCTCACAACCGCTCTACAAATCCCATAATTTTTAATGTAACTTCATCTCTCCCACTCTTAAAACACATCTCTCTAACCCCTAAACCCCATCTCTCTAGAAATACTAAATCACTCTGTAACTCCAAAACCCCATCTTTGTAAACCCTATACCATTCTCTAACTCCTAAACCCCATCTCTCTAAACCCTAAACTACTCTCTAAACCCTAAGTTGCTCTCCAACCCCTAAACCCCATCTCTCTAAACCCTAAACCACTCCCTAACACCTAAAACCCATCTTAAATATGAAATCACTCTGTAACTCCTAAACCCCATCTTTATGAACCCTAAAACACTCTCTAACTCCTAAACCCCAATCTTTTTAAACCCTAAACCTCTAACTAACCCCATTTAATCCCTAACTTAACTTCATCTCTCCCATCTCATCTCTCTCTCTCTCTCTCTAACATTACTTCATCTCTCTCTCTCTCTCTCTTTCTCTCTCTCTCTCTCTCTCTCTCTCTCTCATAACCTCATCTATCCAAACCCTAACCAATAATTGTTAAAATAATTTCATCTCTCCTCCTCTATCTCTCTCTAACTCCTAAACCCCATCTTTGTAAACCCTAAATCACTCTCTAAATCCTCAACCCAATCTCTCTAGAAGCCCTAAATAGCTCTCTAACCCCATTTACTCCCTAATATAACTTCATCTCTCCCCATCTCATATATCTCTCTCTCTCTCTCTAATCTCATCTATCCCAACCCCTAACCTATAATCCTCAACATAACTTCACCTCTCCCCTCTATCTCTCTCTAACTCGTAAACCCCATCTTTGAAAACCCTAAACCACTCTCTAATAGAATTTAATCCTTGACGTAACTTCATCTCACCCATCTCTCTCTCTCTCTCTCTCTCTCTCTCTCTCTCTCTCTCTCTCTCTCTCTCTCTCTCTCTCTCTCTCTCTCTCTCTCCCAACCCTAACCCATATCCTCAACATAACTCATCTCTCCCTCTATCTCTGTCTAACTCCTAAACCCCATCTTTGTAAACCCTAAATCGCTTTCTTTCTTTGAAACCCCATCTCTCTAAAACCCTAAACCACTCCCTAGTAGCATTTAATCAATTGGCGTAACTCTCATCTCACCCATCTCTCTCTCTCTCTCTCTCTCTCTCTCTCTTCTCTCCACCTCATCTATCCCAACCCTAACCCATAATCCCTAACATAACTTTCATCTTCCCCCTCTAATCTTTCTCTAACTCCTAAACCCCATCTTTGTAAACCCTTAACCACTCTCTAACTCCTAGACCCCATCTCTATAAAACAAAAATTGCTCTTTAACCCCATTTAATCCCTAACATAACTTCATCTCTTCCATCTCATCTATCTCTCTATCTTACATAACCTCATCTATCCCAACCCTAACCCATAATCCCTAACATAACTTCATATCTCTCTCTCTCTCTCTCTCTCTCTCTCTCTCTCTCTCCTCTTCTCTCTCTCTCTCTCTCTCTCTCTCTCTCATAACATCATATATCCCAACCCTAACCCATAATCCCTATCATAATTTCATCTCTACCATCTATTACCCTTCAACTCCTAAACCCCATCTCTCAAAACCCTAAAGCACTCTCGAACTCCATTTCATCCCTAACTTAACTTCATCTCTCCCATCTCATCTATCTCTCTATCTTACATAACCTTATCTCTCTCTCTCTCTCTCTCTCTCTCCTCTCTCTCTCTCTCCTCTCTCTCTCCTCTCCTCTCTCTCTCTCCTCTCTCTCTCTCTCTCTCTCTCTCTCATCTACCCCAACCCTAACCCATTATCCTTAACATAACTTAATATCTCCTCCTCTCTCTCATAACCTCTTCTATCCCCACCCTAACCATAATCCCTAACACAATTTCATTTCTCCTATCTATTTCTCTCTAACTCCTAAACCCCATCTTTGCAAACCCTAAACCACTCTCTAAACCTATTTAATCCCTAATGTAACTTCATCTCTCCCATCTCATCTCTCCTCTCTCTCTCTCTCCTCTCTCTACTCTCTCTCTCTCTCTCTCTCTCTCTCTCTCTCTCTCTCCTCTCTTTCTCACAACCTCATCTTTCCCAACCCCTATCCCATAATCCCTAACATAGCTTTATCTCTCCCCTCTATCTGTCTGTAACTCTTGAGCCCCATATTTTTACAAACCCTAAACTACTTTCTACCTCCTAAACTCTATCTCTCTAAACTCTAAACCAATGTCTAACCCCATTTAATCTAATAATAAACTTCATCTCTCTGATCTCATTTGTCTCTCTTACATAACTTCATATTTCTCCCTCTCACTCATTCTCTCTCATAACCTCATCTATCCCAACCCATATCCCATAATTCCTAACATAACATGATCTCTCCCCTCTATCTCTCTCTAACTTCTAAACACCATCTTTGTAAACCCTAGACCACTCTCTAACTCCAAAACCCCATCTCTCTAAACCTAAACCTCTCTCTAACACTATTTAATCCCTAACATAACTTCATCTCTCCCATCTTAGCACTCTGTCTCTCTCTTACATTACATCATCTTACTCTCTCATAACCTCATCTATCCCAACCCTAACCCATAATCCCTAACATAACTTCATCTCTCCTCTCTATCTCTCTAACTCCTAAACTCCATCGCTCTAAACCCTAAACCACTCTCTAACTCCTAAACTCCATTGCTCTAAACCCTAAAACACTCTCTGACTCCTAAAACCCATCTATATAAAACCTAACTTCATATCTCTTTCTCTTTATCTCACCCTTATCTATCCCAACCCTAAATCACTCTCTGACTCTTAAACCCCATCTTTGTAAACCCTAAAGTGCTCTCTAACTCCTAAACCCCATCTCTCTATACCCTAAACTACTCTCTAACCCCATAATACCTAATCCTGTTATCTAAATTTTATTTGTACCTATTACTAAAAAAATTGAATTTAGTTAACATTTCTTTATATGTTGTATAATAAGTTTTTTTAGCAAGATTTATTTATTGAATCTTGATTCAATTATTTTATATAATAATCTATGTATATATGTATATGTATGCCTGCGGAGATCTCTTTTATCATCTATCTAGTTTTGTATGTTCATATCTTTCATCATTATTGTATCGAGGGGTAGTGCTTCTAGAGAGGGTAGTGTACATGGTCATCCTCATAGTGGTTCATCCCATAGATTGACTACTAGAACCTAGGACAGGGAGACATTATTCGATGATACTATTCAACACTTATAGAGTGAACTTGATACTATTGATTAGAGTCTACAAGCTTCACCTACCCTACAACATAGGGAGAAGACGATTGAAATTAGAGATGAGCTTATTAGCATGATGTGCATTATTGAGGGTTTTAACCCTTATGATAGTGTTAGTTTGGATACTTTTTTACAGTGCGCTATCTCATACTATCAGTGGTGATTTGTAATGGAGGGAGATAGATGAGATGGTCTTAGTGGAGAGTGTGAAGAACATGTTACCACATTATCAACCTTTGCAAAAATTCAAATAGTACTACACTATGATGTGTAATGATCCATTGGTGGCACCTTTCATGTATCCTCATTGACTGGCCATGCCTCACATGTGGCCCCTAAAGGATGAGTTCCCCTTATATTTTTGTAAACAATTGTTTGCAAAATTTCATCTACATTGAGAGGTTGACTACACTAATATCCCTGGGCATGCTAGGTAGGGTAAGGGTAGGTTCTCAAATAAAGTTAGACACCCAAATGCTCTTACACCTGTTAATAAATGGGCATTGGTTGGTCCAAAAATTTTGATGATACCAAAATGTTTGGAGTTAGTTGTAGCTAGAGATAGAGTGGCAAATGATACATGTAGATATGTGTATGAGAGGATTGCTACTATTTCTACCTAGGTGCTTGAGATGTCTTCTAACCGAGTGCAAAGACACATGACATGGTCATGATCTACATCTACAGTTGCTCACACTATTGTATCATCTTTAGGTAATGATATGTATCATGAGGTTGAAATCCCATCTCCAATAGATGTCTCAATGAATTTTTTAGTAGACTGCTTGAGGGCTATGAGTACATGTTTTTCCATTGATCTACTTTCAACCTATTGAGCTATACAATTGTTGACAGAACAACCACTTAGTGTGGTGCTATCATATGTGGCTGGTATCGTCAAAGATACGTCAGAGGCACAAGGTGGTTAGGGGAAAGAGGACATACATGTTGTAGCTACAACTCCACATTGACCATAGTTGAGAAGGATGTAGTCCCCCCTATCGAGGTAGTTTCTCACCCAACACAACATTCATTGCTCATAGATATGCTCATAGATCCTACACTTGACATTGGAGATGTGAGCTTTAGTGATATAGAACTAAGTGAGATAGGTAGGCATATATTTGCGATGACAATGGCATATGGGAACTTGAAAACACCTATGCATCCTCAGTAGTAGGAGACATTGGTAAAACTTTACAAACATGTTTATTTAATTGGACCTATAGATCTTATATTTAAAACTTTAGTAAAGTATAACTTGTGACATATTTGTTTCTTATATTACATAAAGACTACATCTACAACTCATGAGGGTGGAGATGGATAGACAACTATTGACCCCAGTCATCTTGAGTCATAGGTAAATTTAATTATACTTATGCTATTATTCAAATTGAATTTATACACATGCTCATGATACATTTGTTCTTAGTTAATCACATCATGGAGTGTAACATGATCATGTTTGATATTAATATATGCCATATACATGATTTTTGATATCAATTTACAATGATATCATTTCTAGATTTAGAGCTACGGGACATTTTACATTTACAACACATTCATATTTGACATATTTCATATTGGCATGACTTATTTGACCATTTACATTTATAGTAGGCATATATGATATTTTGATGAGCTATGTGACCATTTACATTTATAGTTGACATGTATGATTTTTTCATGAGTTACATGACCATGTTTATATGTAGTTGATATATTTGATATTTATATTAATAGAATAACTCTTAGTAAATGTGGAAATATATGTTTGAAATATCTCCTACATTTTTATTTAGATAATTTTTAATGTGTAATAAATTTATTTGTTCTATAAATTAGAAATAAATACATTATTTTTAAGATAATTTTTAATTTGTAATAAATTTATGTATTCAATAAATTAATGAAAATATGCATTACGTAATTTTCTAGGCATGTTGTAAAAGTGTACACAACAAATGTACATGTAAATTTAGAAATAAATACATTATTTCTTAGATAATTTTTAATGTGTAATAAATTTACATGTTCTATAAATTAATGAAAATACTTATTAGATCTTTTTCTAGGTATTTTGTAAACATGGATAAATATTGCAAAAATGAAAACATGTATAACTATTGAAAGACAATTTAAGTATATATAAATTTAAAATATTTTTATGAATCATTAAACCTATCTAGATCAATCAGGAAGTTGCTCGTACATATGGTCAGGGTCCTCTTTAACTTTAATAATCTCCAACAAATTTTCATGGTCCTCAATATCTAACCTTTACTTTGGTTTGCAACATCCATATTTTGGCATAATGTCAAACTGAATCCTTGTGGCTAAAACCAAGTGTCTATAATGCAAAACCTTTTGGCCAAGGATGTATTCAATAAATTGAACACCATTGTGGTAAATTTTTGTTTTCCAATAATAGGTGCCTACAAAATAAGATTTATAATTCATTTAGTATTCTTAATAATATAAAAAAGAAATAATTATTTACAATTAATCTATCACTCTCTAATTAGTTGTATACATATCATAAGAGGATAATCTATACCTTCTATAACAACTAAACTAGTTGTGTAAGACTGGTTATCATCGTCCTTACATGGTTCAGTCAACTTGATTTTCACTTTTGTGCATCTAAGTAAATAATAATCTACAACTTCCACGTTTTGAGGATCCACATTGATAGCAAAGATGTCACCTACAAATGTAGAGAAATAATGGAAATTATAAATATGAAGACAAATTAATATTAAAATGAAACATGTTTGTAGAAACTCACTTGGAGAAACTAAATCAAAAATACATTCATAATCAGCTTAATAAATAGGATTATAAATGTCTATTTCATTGTTATCTTCTTCATAAGGGGCACTTCTAATTATGTTTGTCCATGTCCATTCAAAGACTTAGCCAGTCACAATATTCTCGCATTGATCCATTGTCCTATTTTGAATGTAGACATCACAAAAATATGATTTTTATCCTACTTTAATTACTAGAGGTTTGTGTTTTCTAGTAGTCATTATTTGATGCAATCTTCTAATTCCAAAAATGGGTTGACAATTGTAAGGATTTGATCATTCAATATCTGTAATACATTAAATTGGTAAGTATATATGTCAATAATCAAAATATTAAAGTAATAATTTCAAAGGGGAATGGAAATATTACCTTTGACTTCCCAAAAAAATGTTTATTATATGTTTATCTTTGCACGTATATAGGAAAGAAAATTGTATCAATTTTAATAAAATATAAAAGAACTATCTAGCAAATGGTCATACACATCAAATTTGATTAGTACATAACAATATTATACCTAAAAGTTCATGTTGACAAAGTGCACAGTTTACACATAGTCCTGCTCCATCATGCTCTCCTTTTCCATGACAACTTTCAAAGAAGTTCAAAAGAAACTTAACATTTCATCTTGCATGTTGTGTTGCAAGCCAATTGAATGCTGTTGAAAACTTAAATTACCCTAGGAAAAAAAGAAAAATAAAGTTATGAGTTAACGAATCTATATATAATTAATTGTTCAATTAATTAAATATGTTCATGAAATTTTAAATTTTAACTTTCAAATACACTTACCAACACAACCATTAGACCAAATCCAATGTTTACAAGCCTTTATCCCATGATTAGTGTTGGGTGATGCGACGCGCTCCCCTGCCCACAGGTGGTTAATTATGTGGTGTTCCATGTTCACTAACAGTCATGGCTTTTGGTGCAATGGTAAATGGGCCCAACAATTGGTATCAGAGCCTGGTTTTGGCTTGGTCATGGGTTCAAATCTCCTCGGTGCCATCCCGACCCGCGTAAGCACCTGGTATGCGCGTCGAGGGGGAGATTGTTGGGTGATGCGACGCGCTCCCCTGCCCACAGGTGGTTAATTATGTGGTGTTCCATGTTCACTAACAGTCATGGCTTTTGGTGCAACGGTAAATGGGCCCAACAATTAGCAAGATTATCAAAGAACATTCCAAAAAAATGAGCTACATATCTCCTATGATGAACCCTATAATCACTAAGATAAAAATAGGCCTCCTTGATGATAATGTGTTTTTTTGGGTCAATACTTTCTACCCCATCCACCTCAAATTGCGCATGTCTATACGAAACTTGTACAAAAATTGCAATTTTATCTAAGGGATAATATTTGTCTTGAATTTTAGATTTATGGAAAAAAAGGATAGTTTTTAGAGAAGTCTACAATTGATAGAATACATCCGAGTCGAAAATAATTTTTTGAATCTCGAAACTATTTGGCTTGCCATATTACACCATGATAATGTTGGATGTGTGGATAAATCATAGTTCTAAATTTATCCATAATATCACCATATCGAAAATTCCTCTACTTCAAAGTTATTTTTTTTAATTCTTCTCCTTTCCTTGTTCGATATATCTCATACTCAAATCTATTCGACACAACTGGTGTTGAAACATCAATATTGTCCATTTCATATCGAAATTTTCACAACTCTCAATAATTTGTGCATGCATTTTTTATGCATTGTACATTGAATTCAATTTCTCTTAAAATAAAGTCTTCATCCATCTCCATCAAATTTTCCTACTACAAACCATATTTTCCAAATGTCCTACTACTTCTTGGAACTTCAACAAGATCTTCTTCAACTTCAATCAATGGATCTTCAATTAGTGACACTATATTACGTTTTGTCCATCCTTTCTTTTGGCCATCTCTGACATGATCATATATTTTTGCTCTTTTTGCTTTATTCCCCATTGCACGAAAACCTTTACAAAGAGCTTGATATCACATGCATACAAAAGACTTCTAAATTCAATTACATATATATTGGTAGTTGCATTAAAGTATTGCTAAATTTAGATTAATCAATTTATTAAATATATTAAATAATTTAACTATTTAATAATTTTAATAGTTTTCAAAATACTTTAAAATACCTAAATTCATTCTAATAATGTATTTAGATAAAATTAATTAATTAATTTTAAATAAACAATAAATTTAATTAATCGATTCCAATACAAAAATAACTTTAAAAATCTAATTTCTAAATATTTCTTCAATAAAATTTCATTTAAAACTTTACTTTTTTATCATTACAAATGCAATTAGTAATTAAATATAATAATTAAAAAAATAAAACTTTACCTTTAAAATAAAAAACCTATTTTATTGAATTAAATATAACAATTTAAAAGTAAAACTTTAACTTTAAAATAAAAGAATATATTTTATTGAATTAAATATAACCATTAAAAAAATAAAACATTACATTTCAAATATAAAACCTATTTTTTGTTTAAAGTTTATTGAATTAAATATAAAAATTTAAAAATAAAACTTTTCTTTTAAAATAAAAAACATATTTTATTGAATTAAATATAAAAATTAAAAAAATAAAACATTACATTTCAAATAGAAAACCTATTTCATTATTTCACATTATTGAATTAAATTTAACAGTTTAAAAATAAAAATTTATCTTTAATTTTTTTATAAAAAAATTTAAAAAATAAAACATTACATTTCAAATAGAAATCATATTTTATTATTTAAAGTTTATTGAATTAAATTTAACAGTTTAAAAATAAAACTTTACCCTTAAAATTAAAAAAAACCTATTCTATTGAATTAATAAAAAAATAAAACATTGCATTTCAAATAGAAAACATATTCTATTTTTTATAGGTGCTCATGCATGTGATCTTGTGTGAGTGAATTTTGTGTCATACTGATCTGGTTAGATTACGTCCGGCCAGATCTGGTACGACTAGATTGGATCTGGCTAGAATTGTTTAGATGTCATTCAATGTGGCACTTTCTTTCATGTTTTCTACAATTTTGAAAAACTTAACACTTCAAAGGCCAATTTTATCATCAAAATTAGGGTTTCAAAAAAAATTAAAAATACCACTGGATAGAACTTGTACTCAGAATTATACGAATATAATTTTTTTTTATAGGTGACCCAATATCAATTACAATAATTAAAAAATAATGCAAGTAGGTATTTCAACATTGAAGATGATGCGCCATCGAAAAAATATAAAAATTAGTAGATGATAATGAAAAATAATTAAAATGATGAATTATTTTACAGGAGTCCTCTTCAATAATATATAACATTTGTAATTGTTAACATAGATTTACAAGGGAAAAGATGGTGGGAATGAAAAAACATTAAATTAAGAAAAGTTCAACATTAAATAGGTATAATACACAAAATATACAATATTTTTGAAAATTTCTTTTTGACAGTTCTAGGTACATATGTCATCACCAACATAGCTCAAATTTAGATGAAAATACATTTACTTGTGGTTATTTCTATGGTGGGAACTATAACCCCTAATTTGATAATTTTTTAACATTGTAAAAAAAGGTCATTGAAGATTATATAAAAACACTATTTTTATTTTTTAAAATTCTAAAAAAAAAAATTCATAAACTTTATCATTTTATACACAATTCATTAGTTTACACCAACTTAAAATTCAAAAAAAAAAATGATTTTTCCATTGTTGAAGTCTAACACTTTTTTGATGTTAGCATTTTCCTTTGTAGAAGGGTGACACATGTTTGTACTTTTACCCTGCTATTTAAATTTTTATACATGTGACTATATCAAATCACATTCCACTATTTCTTTATAATTTACAGCTATAGGTGACTAAATAAGTGACCAATTTGGTCATTGGGTAAAATCAAAAGGTTAACCTAATTGAAATGTCTAAATACACTATCAAATAAATGAATAAATAACTAGTGACCAATGATTAGTCTCATAAAGAAAAATAGCTAAATAGATGACTAAATCATTAGTCATTAATAATCAATCTCCAAAAAAGAGGGTAAATAAATTATTATTAATCCTTTATAATAAAATGTGATAATATTATCATAGAGTAATACATAACTTAGAAGTCTAATTTTACTAGAAATGCTTGTTCACCAATGGGCTTATTCCATGATAAAACCATGTACACTTTTCTTAGGTTAAAAGCACAACTAAATGAGGATTCACATGAAAAAAATCACATATTGGGTGATAGGGGGATGAGGGGATGACTAGACAAAACATTATGACAAGGAGCAAAAAGGGCCTCAATTTAGGGATGAAAAATGGGGGTAGTTGGGGTGATGTTGGGAAGCACATAAAATGCTAATAATGAAAAATCTATAATATTTAAAAGTAAAATATCAAAATAACTCTAAGAAAATACTAAATACTTCAAAATTTTTTAAAGAAAAACTATTAAATCTAGGAATGCAATATTTTTATTAAATATCAAATATATCATAAAGAATACTATTACATTTAGTTGCACCAACTAGCCTATTAATTACCACCAGTCACATTGCTTTATTTTTTTGTTATAAAAATAATCATAGTTTTTGTAAAATTAAAGCTTGTATTTCAATTTTCTTTTAATAAAAATATTATTTATCTGAAATCTCATTCATTCAAAACAATTTTTGTTATAGGACTCCTTTTTTCTAGCCTCCTGCATATTCCATTTTATTCATTTGTTTGCACCAAAATGATATTACAAAGATAGTTTAAAAATTAGATTCAATTATTCAAAAATAATGTAACTATATCAATTTGATTGTTATTATATAAGTTTTACAATTTATCTATTGTTAATTATATGAAACAAGTATTCTATTATTAACATGTTGATATCAATTTAAATTTGGTTGTTATAAATAAAATTGTTAAATTTACTTTTCTCCTAATAAGTGAATTCACAACACATGTATAATATATTTTTTAATTATAACTTAATTAAAATGTAAAATGAGAATGAATTCATGCTTATTAAAATTGGACATTTAATTTATTTCTATTGAAAGACATTTTTATAATTTTAAACATTTTTATTTATAATTTAATTATTGCTATTATATATCTTTATAGATAATTGGACATATAAAATTATTATATTTTCATATAAAAATTGGATATTAGATTATAAAAAATGATTTCTATTTCATTTTATTATATTTTGGTCTATAGATTACTATTTTATTTTAATAAACTATATTATTTTATATATTTAATCATCTATAATTTTGACTTATATATAATTATAGTTAATTATTAGAATTAAAGGGTAAGTACTAGCCACTATGTGACACTTGTTACAATAAGAAAACATGCTATCAAATTATATTCCAATATATTATTCTTCAATTATTTTTATAGTGTTATATAAAAATATTTAAGAAAATATTTCAATAAAAATTAAAAATATTTATTATCCTAAATTAATATTTTACTATCTTAATTTTTTCCTAAATAGATAAGAACATAATTTTTGATGTGTTTTTGTTAACATTGATACATGTTTGTTCATTTTTATCGAAACCTAATCCAAGGTGCTAGCATTCTTTAACACGTATAAGTGAAATTGGTAAATGCTCTTAAATATGTTTACAACTTTGATTTCATAATCTATAGGGTTTCTAAAGCTGGATTTACAACTTTGGTATTCTTGGATATCAGGAGAAGGGAACTTCCTATATCGTTGAAACTTTAAAGCTACTATGTTAGCAAATACATGTTTTGTTGAGGGTTACAGATGACAATTATAGTGAATCTCTCAAGACTCAAACCATACAAGGTAATCCTCTTTTCTTTCCTTTTATTCTAATGGAATGGGTAGTGATTAACCTTATTTATGCTCTTTGATTTTCCTATGGATAAATCTTTTATCCAATTTGAAAACTAGATTGATATAGAAAATTTGATGGTTTAGACCCTATGTTGAACCACTAACTTTTTTAGTTTTTGAATTTTTAAAAGATCAACATACAAAAACATAGCTCTTTAGAGTTGAATTGAGATCTCAATTCCAGCCAAGGTTTTTTCCAATCCATAAAAATAGTATTGGTATTCTCTCAAGGGTTTTGTTCTTATTGATTGATTTGGCCTCTCTCTTAAGAGGTGGGAAATGAAATGTTTTCTTTATTATCTTCAATGTACCATGATTTTTCAAGAATTTGAAATTGACATGATTCACAACAAGGTGTGTAAATTTGGTAGTTTTGGCATTTGGTAAATAGTATTATCAATATTGATTGTTTACGGTTAATAATCATTCTCTTTTCTTTCTTATTATTTTGAGTAGAAACTAATAATTTAGATAATATACATAATAAAGGATAGAGAGAAGATAAGTTCAAAAATGGTTTTACTATTGATCATGGTGAAAATCAAATTTTGTTGATACTTTCTTTTAGTGCTTTAGAAAGTAAGTGATTCTTAACAACATTCAATGCATACACTTTTCTTAATATTTTGTAGTCTTGTATTTTTTGAGCTTGTACTTCTATAATATCTAACTTTTATTATATACTTTTTTTTACTTTCTCTCTTTAGGATTTGTAAGCGTCTTCATCTCCATCCCAAAAAGCTTCTAGTTTTCACACTAAACCAACAATCATCTCTCTCTAGGTATTCTTTTCACTCATAAATCATTGTTTTCATAAAAATAATCACATATGGTTTTTTTTGTTTTTTCAAATTTGAACACTTTGAGTTGGACCTTATTGCATTTTCCAATATACTCTATTGCACTTGTTATTGATGTGTTATTTTTAGTATATAGAAATGGGATGCAAAATTATTATATTTTGGTAATGTCCCTTTATTTGACCTTTTAATTTTTTTGGAACTAGCTTTGAGTACACCGGTCTATTCCATTAATCCTTTCCATATATGGGTATTCATTTAAAACTCACAAGAAAATAGTTTCTGATTTAGGAACATCAAAGGCTATCCCTATCATATTTGAGACCAATTTACTAAAATATGTTTTAAACATTTTCAAGGTCTTTGGACATCAAATGACTTGAATGACAAAAAAACTATCACTATTGTGAAGCAACACAACTAGAATAGTGATAATGCAATCCGTCAATACAACAAGATAGAACTCCTAAAATAAAGCACTTGCAGTGTTGTTTAGGTTGATTAAACTCTCCTCTAATCATGTTAGCCTTTCGGAAATTTTTATTTGAAGAAAATGTCAACCAATTTGAATGAACTGAAGTCACTATTATTAAGAAAGGCCTAGCAATCACACTAGGGCTAGGTAGTTCTCACTCCACACAAAAAGATTTGATTGAAAAGGCCAAATTCAATTGAAAATTACTTTAAACTTATAGCGCAATCCAATTGATTCAAATTTTTATATAGTGGAAGCTGAAGATATTAACAAAACTTTGTGAGAAGCCTTGGTAGTGAGGGTTTGGAGACTATTTTGAGAACTGATTGATCTTTTTATATGTTGAACAACTAGTCTTTTGACTTGCATCAAAGGAAAGAATTTTTTCCATACATAGTGCCACAATTAGTTTGGAAGAAACATTAGTAGAGCACCATAATTTATTTACTTTAAATTGTTATTAGATAGATTTCTCATCATTATTAAAACCCTTAAATTAGCCCATGAGCCTCATAAGTAGTCTTTTAGGCCATAGATGCCAATATGGCTTACATATCATGATCATTGATCTCATTAGATGAAATGACCCCACTAGCCTTATAAACATCATAAAATAACTATATTAGCCTTATTATATGCAAAAGATGACCTCTAATGATCTTTATTTATTGTTTAACTGTTAGTATCCTTTAGGTGGCCATGGTGTACCTTGTCTCCCTCAGGTGCCCCTATACCATCCAAGAGCTAGCATTGAGCCCCAAGTCATCATTTATCATTTTACATCCACCATCCTATGCCCATGTTTGTAGATCCCACATACTTAATTACAAGTGCTGGACCAAGAAACCAAATCTTCTATTTACAATAGGATGACATTCACAACTATTATAAGAAGTAGACCATAGGGGTTTTTTCTAGTTGGCTCCTTAGGATTTTTGTCTAGTCGGCTAATAAAGAGGTTTTTAAAAAAAAAAAATTGTATATAAATATGAGTTTCATTTTTTACAGTTTGCATTTATGTGAAATCAAGTTATTGGCTTTTGAATTGGGTAGAAAGAAATATTTGACAAACTTCAACCTATTTTCAAATTTTGGAGGAAGAATTTACGACATGGGCAACAAAGATAAAAGAGCAAGTAAATATGCACGAAGAAGAACTAAGGAACAAGAAAATGAAAATTGTCAAAAAATGCTAGTAAGATACTATCTTAGATCAAGTACACATGCACAATCTTTTTTCCAATGTATTTAATTACTTTATTTAGTTAGTATTAGGGTTTAAATCCAATTAGGAATATCATATTTATCTTAAATTAGCATTACTAGATTAAATTAATATTAAGAGTTTATTTGAAATTATGTTCATATTTAGGCCATTAGGGTTTATCCAATTATTTCCATATTAGTCCTTAGGGTGAATATTACATTATGAATAAATTTAAATTATGAATTTATTTAGCATGGGAATTACCTTGTTTATTCAATTATGTTAATAATTTATAGTCCATTAAGGTTTATTAGATTATGATTAAAATTAAATAAATGAATTTATTTAGGACGTAGTCAACCAGGACAACCTATCAACATTGGAGAAGGTTCATCCCAAGTTCAAACAGGTACATGTGCATCTCTTGCAAGTATATAATATAGATCTTTCTAGAATTCTAGGTCTCTATCAAACTTTATATCTTTAATTTTTAAATTTAGTGAGCGATATTTCCCCTTATAAACTTACTTGATTTTATTTGTTATATCGTGCACGTGCAATTCTAGTAGATGATGAAAATGTTGGACATGAGGAAATTGAAGATGAAGCAATGGATATTGAAGAAGGACCATCTGAAGGTTAGATAATTTAATCAAGTACATAATATTTCACTCTTGAGTTAAACATGTATATATGTATACATATATGTCCCCTAAATCTAGATTGTATCTTAAGACTTTGTTTCATTTTTTCTTGTGCAGCCCGAGATCAAACAACAAATGAGAATGTTAATTTAGCTCAAAGATTGAAGAGAAAAATTAATCATAGAAACATAGATCATTTAATTGAAATGGATGTGGAAACATTGAGAGAATATTCTAATCAACCTACACATACTACAAAGAGGAAATTGAATAAAAAGTCTAAAGACATAATTGCACAATTTGAGAATCTATCAACAGTGGAGAAAACTCAACTATTATCAATTTCACTTCTCAAAGATGAATTAAAAGAGCCACTGGGACTATTGGGTATAGATACAAGTATAAAAAAGATGAGGACTTCTAAACTAGAAAAAGATATTGTTGAAAGTGTTAAGGAAGGGTTACATTCCATTGGGAAAAAAACTAGATCTGCAGAAAAATCCATTGCACAAAGAGTGATACTAACATCTATTTTAAATAAGAAAACATCCCAAAATAGACAGATCTCTTCATTATCATCTCATTTTGGGTATAGTCAGAAGACAGTACTACATTATCTAAAAAGGAGAAACAATTTGAATGATAGTACATTAGAAGGCAATTGGGCACTAATGTGTAGAGCTCCTCAATCTGACATGATTGGGGAAACAGTTAAGAACTTAGTTATTCAATTTTGGATTGATAATACTCGTCCTTCACCAAATAGAAGAGATATCATCAAGCAGAGGATTGGGCCCAAGGAATATATTCAACACGCAAAACATTGGTTGGATGTCACTCAACATGAATTGTATCTCTCATTTTGTAATTTAAATCCTAACATAAAGATTGGACAAACAATGTTTGAAAGATTGAAGCCCTATTTTGTGAAGATAAATAAATCTTTTGAAACATGTTGTTGTCGATATCATGTTGAATTTGATCTGTACTATGAAGGGTTTCAAAAGATGATAGAAGAAAGTGGTGAAACTTCTCAAAATACTTTTCCTAAATGACCAAGTCAATTCATAACATCAATCTTATGTGACAAACCAAATGATTGTGTCTGTGAAATAGATTGCGTAAGAGGAACTTGTGAAACATGTGGTAACTTGACTAAATTTCCTTTGAGAGAAGAAGATACTAATACGACAAGGATGGTAAAATTTAAGAGATATAAGTACATAAAGTCAGAAACAAAAGCTGGAAAAGAATCAACAAGGTTAAAATATGTAGAGGATGAGATATCGGCTGGAGAATTTATGTCAAATTTTCATAAATTGATTCAACCATATATACGCCATGCATTTTTTGCTAAGTGGCAAGAAGAAAAATTTCAAACACTAAGAGAAACTTTCCCACTTGGAACAATTCTATCTGTTGTTGACTTTGCAGAGAATTACTCTTTCGTATCTCAACAACAACTTCAAGCAGAATACTACTATACAGAGCAGGTTACTATTATGGTTCAAGTGTCTTATCGACATGCACAAATTGATCTGGATGGTGTGGAAAGTACAAATCAAGCACGAGCCATTAAAAAAGAGTATCACTTTTATATTAGTGATGACAAAGAACATGACACACATTTTGTGGAACATTGTTTTAAGACATTTTTTGAATATTTGAAAAACAAAAACATTAAAATAGAAAAACATTTGGTATGGTCAGATGGATGTGCAGCACAATTTAAATCAGCTAGACCATTTTATGCATTATGTAGATATCATCGATACCTTAATATACCACACATTTGGAGTTTTTTTTAGAGTGGACATGGAAAGGGTGAGCAGGATGGTGCAGGAGCTTGTATCAAACGTTCTTTAAGAAAGTATCAAATGGACTATAAAGGATATCACATTAATAATGCTCATGATGTGGTTGAGTGGTGCAAAACACATTTTTTGGTGCCAACAAATATAGATAACACATCATCAAAAGCGGATCGAGTCGTACCATTTAGAGTCTTTTGGGAGGTATCAGCTATATATAAATTAATTTGTTCATATTTTTAAATTGAATCTTAAATTTATATTTAATATGTTACCTTAGATGATCTCTAACTAAATTATGGACCTTGTGTACACATTCAGGTGTTGATAGAAGATCAATGCATGCATGCAAGAGGGTAGAGAAGACACGATCTTTGCATTCAGTCATGAGTACAAATAGTAATGTGTGGTCATTGTATACAAGAGAATACTCATTTTTTTGTCCTAATTGTATTGATGAAGACTATGGTGGTTGCATTAATCAAGAACGTGGATATGTGGGTGAATGGACTTTGGTGCCACTAGATGTTATTAATACGAATGAGTTTGAGGATGAGAACTATGATGATATTCCATTGATTTCTAGTGATTATAACCATATTTCAGGATTGATCAGAGTTGGTATGTATGAACTATATATATACCTGGATCATGTACATGTATACATTTTTCATAATTTTGGTTAATTTTTATTATATATATGTACTTATGTAAATGACGTGTATCCAGAATTTTGACATATATAAGTTTGTGTAGGAAATGTTTTTGCAGTCATAGCAGAATCAGAAAATGTAGAAGGTGCTAGCTATTATTTATTACGTTGCACCATGGAAAGAGAGAAGCTAACAAAGACTGAAATAACTGATGAAATTGTTTTTCCCACAGGTTAGTATATAGTTGAATTATGTATATATGTATGTCAAGTATCTATATTTTTAATGAATTCAAATTCTTTGACTTAAATTCAAGATTGATGTATTTTTTAAATGTGTACATGTGCAGGTTCTGTTGTTGTACAAGGAACATATTTGAAGCAAATAAAAGTACTTAAAAGTGGGATTCATTTCACTGATTATCAACCTAACAATAAGGTATATCAATATAGTAACCATGTTATTGCCACTGGTCTAACTCTTCATCCAGTCAAAGGACCTGGAATACGTAAGTGGAGGCTCCATATTGATGATCATGAGAAAATATTAAAAGTTATCCAAGAACGAGTTGATCCACTTCATATGAGATAGAAACAACTCCTAATTTGAAATGTAACTCATGAACAATTTGAAATTTGGTTCAAACTATTTGAAATTTGGTTGAACAATCATTTGATCAATTTGAAATTTCATGGAATAAGTAATTTTCTAAATTGAACTTTTACTCTTTCATTTTGAATTTTCTAAAGTAACTAATTATAGAAATTATGAACTTATATGTACATGTGTGTACACTAATTACTTGACATGTGCACCTTGAGGGAAAGAAATTCGAACACCACTTGTCTTAAGAGGATGAAATTAGGAGTTTGTAAAATTAATTATATTGAACTTTCTATTTCACTTAACTTGTCAATTTTTGGACACATGTACGCTTTCAATTTAACTAATTAGGACATGTGCTTTCAATTTCAGGACATGTGAGCTTTCAATTTAACTAATTACCTGACATGTGAGCTTTCAATTTTACGACATGTGAGCTTTCAAGTTCAAATTGCGATTTGTTTAACTAAATTTTGAACATGTACATGTTTTAAGTTGGACTTGAATTAGAACATTGGGCTTAAGGGGATAAAATCCTAGGATACATGTGTGCACTTGAATTAAAATTTCACTATGATTAAAATTTGAAATGTAACTCAAGAACAAATAAAAATTTGGTTCAAACTATTTCAAATTGTGTTGAACAATTTGAAATTTGGTGTCCAATAACTAATTTTCTAAATTGAACGTTTACTCTTTCATTTTTAACTCAATGCAAGAATTCATTTAACTTTCTATTATATTGAACTTTCTATTTCATTTAACTTGTCAATTTTAGAACACATGTACACTTTCAATTTAACTAATTAGGACATGTGCTTTCAATTTTAGGACATGTGAGCTTTCGATTTAACTAATTACTTGAAATGTGAGCTTTCAAGTTCAAATTGCAATTTGTTTAAACTAAATTTTGAACATGTACATTTTTTAAGTTGGACTTGAATTTTACAACATTGGGCTTAAGGGGATAAAATTCTAGGATATGTGTACAAATAAAAGGGATGAGTTCTATAGATTTACTCAAGTTAGGAATTATGTACAACTAATTACCTGATACTTTAACATTTAATACATGTTCAATATATTACCAAATATTTAAATTACATGAACTATTTATATATATATATATATTTAATCAATATATTAAACATGCACGTACATATCTAAATAAATTACTTACATATCTTAGATAGAAACAATTTATAATATACTAGATCTAGATCTAGTATGTACATTAGATTCCACAACATAATGCAACATGTATCAATCATCTCGAGAACAAATAACAAAAACATGTATCTATCTAGAGATCTATCAGAAGATAATATCAAATATAAATATAGTGTGCACACATGTAGACATGTAAATCCAGGTACATCTATATCAAATCAAATATAAATATAACATGCATCATGTGTGTATATAAAGTGTCTATCTAACATATATGAATGTCTCTCTAGATGAAAGTCTACAACGAATCATCTAGATAAAAAAAACTATAGATCATCACGTGCAGGACTATCATTGCCACGCCTCCTCACAATGCACTCTGAAGACTGACTAGTATCAAGGTGCTCACTAGGATGTGCTGACCCCTATATATAAATTCAAGAGAAAGTGATATCAATACATACATACATTTAATCAAGAGAAAGTGATATTGAAATACATGTACATGTATTTAATCAAAACATAAATAAACATTACCTGTCCACTACTGACATCATCCAATGAGTCTCGACGACGTACACAATTTGGCATCAAAGCTGGAGTAAAAATAGGCACGTCCCCCTTCATTGTACATGTGCACGGGCAACACATCAAATTAAAATTTCTCTACATGATTACATTTGAATCTACGTGCATGATAGACATGTACATGTGCACACATGCACATGTCTAAATTAAATTAGTTTGAAATGATTGAAATTTTAACATGAACTTGAAATTTTTTTAACCTGTGTAGATGGTGGCATATGATAAGACTCGGACTACCTAGCATCGATCGTGTCCACTAATGCATCCAGATTTAGTTATGTCACATCAAGCTCAATCTCTGCATCTACGCGGGCCCCATGGCTGGTGACTGGCACATGTCCTAATAATGACGAGCCAAGTGGACTATGTACATGAGATGGCATAGAAGTAGAATCATCACGTGTCAACAAGTCCATCCACCCTGTGGTCGAAAAGCTCAAATCATCATCATCAAGGCCCACATCTGAACTCTGAGCCTGCATTGTAACACTGGCTAAAGGGTCTGTGGTATGTATATGTCTCTGTGGAGAAAAAGAGTGGTCAGTAGATGGATCATCATGTGTAATACCACCATGACCACTACTTGATCGATGAGAGGAATATGGCTGAGGATGTGTCCTAGTACTACCATGGGCACGACCTCGAACATCTGATATGGGTATGCCAAGATGCTCTGATACAAATCTATATGTATCTAATAAATCCTCAGCCAAACCAATCATAGTATCTCGTGCCAACACTCCAGTGTGACCCTCTAAGCTAGCCACTGAAGGGATGCTTGCTGCACTGTACAAGTCTCCTGAAGATGAAGCATAGGATGATGATCTGGAACGCCGACGAGACATCAAATACTGACCATCCTCATCACTCAAAATAGATCTGACAGCTGTTGCAATCTCTCCAACTCCCTGAAGGACCCCACATAACTGAGTGGTACGCATGGCCTCATCAGCTGATGGACCTAACACAGGGGAAATAGTAGGTGCCCTCTCTCCGACAATCGATCTATGTGCCAGTGGGGGATGACCTGGCTACCTATCAGCCAATCTACCACGCCCCTATCCTAAATGTCCTGGTAAATCTATGTAGTTCACTGCCCTGCGTAAGCAAACCTCTGTATAAAGCTGTCGGGCAAAATAGAGTGGAATTTGTTCATTATTTGGATAATGACCATGGGCAGCAAGGAAGCGTGGGTATATCAATGCAGCCATCTGTGGATCTGTACACTTAAGGGGAGAATACCCCTTCACATACTTTTGTGAAAGATAATGAGGGAAACATTCCCTCTTCAGGACATCTTTGGGCACCAAGTCCTACACCTCCTGGAGTGAAAGACCAGAGGAGACCTCTCGTCTCTTACTGTCAAGGACAGCCTGTATAGTATGTGCAGAATATGGGGCAGCGCCATGAATCTCATCTCGAATAAATGTCAGGCTGCGTAAGATAGTTTGACATGTACCACTATAAACACTGGAGCATGTGCCACTAGTCAGGGATTCCTGGAGTCTATGAATCTCCTGGTTAGTGCAATCATAGAGCTCCTGAGGTGGGATAGGTAGCTGATCACGTGGGACATGATGCTGCTCATGGGGGATAGGCTGCTGCTCAGGGCCTGGGATAAGCTACTCGGGCCTGGGTATAGGCTGCTACTTAGGGCCCAGGATAGGCTGCTCGGGCTCGGGTATAGGCTTCTTAAGGGGGACAGGCTGCTCGAGGGGGACAGGCTACTCGGGGGGGATAGAAGGTTGTTGATCAGCCATGTCAATGTATGTAGGTGCATGTATAATGTGTAAACCTAAAAATTAAAATTAAAATGTATGACATTTAATAAACTTGAAATTTATATTAACATATATGTATGTACAATTTGACAAAATTAAAAAACTTGTATCTAAATTGTTTTAATAAAATTAAACATGCACGTATATGTCTACATATATATAAAAGTCCTAAAACTTAAATGAACATATACCTTAAAAGAAAACTAAATTTTAAAACACATATGTTGTTATATATATAATGTTTGTAACTTAGGGACCCTTTAAGAACTACACGTGTGCAAGTTATAGATCTATCTAAGTTAGATTGAATGTTCAAAGGTTTTAGACATATGTGTGCACATAAACTTGTCAGATGTAATTTAGCTCCACGAAGTTTAAATATGTGCATATATATGTATATATAGATATATGTGTATATACATGTACATGATATGTATATTTGCACATATAGATCTATCATGCACATGTGTATATATACATGCATACGTGTGCATATATATATACACGTGCACATGATATGTGCAAATATATATATATCATGACACATATGCATATATAGATCTATTTGTGTACATATATATAAAATTGATGTATCATTTTGATACCTTGATATCAATGTTTAATTAGTTTTAGGATTAGGGTTCAATTTGGTTTGTACTATTTGATTAGGTTTACATGCTTAGGTTTCAATTAGGACAAGAGTTAATAAATTGAATTAACATTTCAATTCAATCTTAGGGTAACGGTTCAATTTTGTTAATGGCTGGGGAAAGGATTTAAGGTTAAATTCAAGGTTTCTACTATTAACTTGGGATATATAATTACCTGTTTATGATCATGGTTTAATTCAATTTGGTTTATAAGTATAATATTAATTAGTTAAGGGCCAGGGTTACCTTTCAATCTAGTTTGATATACTCAATTTGGTTTAAGGTCAAGACCCAGGGGTTAGTTTATTTTAGTGTTAAATATTAAGATATAATACTAAATTATGATATCACTCATTTTTTGATATTTTGATATGATGGACATGTCATAAATGACATTTCTATATGATTCTTTTGATATGATATGCATGGATTATATATATATAATCTTATGATTTAGCCCGTAAATTATCATTTATATTATAAGGGTTTAGAAATTAAATTTTAAGATCTTGAGGTTAGGGTTAGGGTTTGGATAATTAAATTTTAGTTTTAGGTTTAGGGTTAGAGTTAGAATTATGGTTAGGGCTATGATTTAGGATTGAGACCACGATTAAAGGGTTAGGATCATGTGGTCGGAGGTCCCAAGTACCTGAGTAGAAATTATAGTCTAGATCAATTAGGGTTAGTAAAGTAGGCAAGTTAGCATTTAGGATTTAGTGTTATAGTTATGATTCTAGGGTTAGGGTACATTGGGTTTACATTTCTATTAGTACTATTTATAGGGTTAGGATATGGGTTGACACTGGTATTAGTATTATTTTTAGGGTTATGGTTTGTACATCAGGGTTTAAATTTATGGATCTAGGATTATGATTAGGGCTTATAATTTAGGATAAGGGTTGGGGCTTATCATCTAGTATAAGGGAACTTACCATTATAATTTATGATTAGGGTTAGAATAATGGTTTAGTACTTAAATTAGTTTATATCCAGCTAGCTTTTAAAATTAGAGTTTAGCATTTAAATTTAACAAATTTTAGGATCTTAGTGTACATACATCTTGATTCTAGGGTTTAGTATAATTTAGGGTCATGGTTTAACATTTATTCAATTATAGCTTATAGGTTTGTACATGATCATTGCTAGAAGTATGGTTAGAGGGTTAGGGTATGGGTTTACATCATGTTGAACTAGAAGTATGATTCTGAGGGTTAGGATTTGTATTAGCAATAAAAATTTTGATTATGGTTTTAACACATAGTTTAAATAAATTTATATAATTAAAGTTAGGATCAAGTATTAATATGATTTACTATTTAATGTTGGGGTTTATCATTTAGACCTCTACGGTTCAAATTGAGATTTAGAAAAGTTTTATGGTTTCAAGTGTGCATCTAAGATTAGGGGTTATAATTTATGATTAAAGGGTTTTGCAGTTAGGATTATGACCAGGTTTAGTATAATTTAGGGCTACTGTTTAGCATTAAGGAACTTAATACTTAAAATTTAAGTTAAATATATTTAATCTTTACATGAACATTAGATTATATGATGTACATTTTTTTATGTAACTTGTATATTATTTAATCAAGTTTTGTTCTTATAATTAACTTTTATTAATTAAAGGTTGTAACATGTATTCTTTAGGTCATACACATTCTAAGTTATATATGTTTCAAGTATGTATGTATATGTATGTTATATTCTTACCTAGATGCAAATTAATCTCTGACATTCGTATATATGTATTTAATTTAGGCTCTAGACCCAAGTTAAGACATGTGATTGAATTATAATATAGTTAATTATATACTTAGATTATTTTTAAATTCAATTTACAAACTGACATTATAGTTAATTCTAAATGAGGCCTAGCCAAGGGATCCAAAGAACTAATCAAAAGTTTTACTAAGCAAACAATAACATACATACAATAATTTACAATTATAAAAAACATAAGAGATTGCAAATTCCTTAATGAGCACATTTACATTTTATTTTTAAATAATTATAAGTACTAAAAGTAAAATAAATAATAGATCCACATGAAATAATACTAACTAGACTTCAGTTCAATCCATTTAAATAATTTATATACATTTGTTCCGAATGCCACTTGGCAAATTAATTCGGAATGCACAATCATCCACTGTACATGTCACAGGGTATGAAAGGTTGAAAGAATATACATTTATAAAATAGTTTACATCATCCATTTTCGATCCATGAAACAAAGTACAATACAATTTAAGTAAAATTATTTTAAATAGTATTAGAAGTTTTTTGTTTGGATCGCTTGGCAATTTGTTATGTGATTAAGTACTTACTTATATATGTTTAGGGTTTTATTGTACATAACTATATGGTTAGGTCATGATTATAGTTTAAATAATGAATTTAGGTCGAGGTTATATGGTTTTAGGTCAAGGTTATATGGTTCTAGGTCAAGGTTATATGGTTCTAAGTCAAAATTATATTTATTTGTAAAATTACATGTAACTTAAACAATAAATTTACATATAATCTAATCATTCAACATTGTAATAAATACATAAATTAAATACATTTGAAAACATCTAAAATGATAAATTTTTAAATAAACTTTAAATTAAAAGATAATATTATATACTTAGATCTAATATAGATGAAAATTATCTTTAAAAAATTCTTATTTGTGCATTTAGAGATTCATAATAACATTAGAGGCTTAAGCATGAATAGTAAAATAAAATATATAAAGAAACATATATAAAAAACAAAAAATATATAAATTTTAACTAAAACAATAGAAAAAAGGAAAAAACAAATGTTTCATACCTTTTTCAGACGGTCGATAAAGCGAATGCCAGTCTCTCTCCAACTTTCGATCGAAATAATGAGGAAAGAATCTGACTGTGCCGCTATTTATGCTAGCGGGTTTCATAGTTTTGATCGAAACTTAAGTAAAGTTTCGATTGAAACTTTAAAACCACGGGGAAACCCGCGTTCCAAGTTTCGATCGAAACTATTCGGCACGGTTAGTTTCGATCGACAGTTACTTTCTATCGAAAGTAATTAGTTTCGATCGAAACTTTGAAAAAGAGCTTCTATCAAAACTATACGGGTAATTTTTCGGAGCCGCGCTTGTTTGGAGGAATTTCTTCCTGCAAAAAAGTGTAACCCACTATTGTGGGTTCACCCTTTGGACTTAGAAAAATAAAATCAAAGTTGTTTTATGTTTGGGCATATTAAACCACTCAAAATGATGAGATAAATTTTTTCTATTAATTACATCATATTATGTAAGATCCTATGTTGTTTTCACAAATTGTATATGGACTCTATTTTGTTGAAACATTAAAGTGTTAACACCAATATTCCAATTTACATATGTACTTGTACATTCCTTTTATGTTGATGCTATGTTTTTTTACAAATTTTATATGGATTCATTTTGTTGAAATGTTAAAGTGTTAACACCAATATTCTAATCTACATATGTACTTCAACATTCTTTTCTATCTTAAACTTTCTATTAACAATAGTTGATTTAATTAAGTCTTATTTCCTAAATTCATTAGAATTGATAGTAAGTAGAAACCCTATAGTCAATGGTAGAGGATATTATACCCGATGCTTAGATTTGAGTATCATGTTCCCTCACACTTTTTATTGCAACTAGGATCTTGGATGAGTAGCCAATAATAAAATAGAAGTAATTCTTAAGGAAAGAAGAAAAAAACTTTTTGTACAGTATAAGAACATATAAATGATAACCACCTCAAACATTGGGCTCTCCTCACTCTCAGATGGAAGAGATTCTTTCTCCATTTATATTATGTCATAGATATACAAAAGATAGTTTGTATCTTATCTCACATATCTTTTTTATAGGAAGGATAGTTTAAAATTTGAAAATTTAGACTCAAGGGATCACTTAGAAAGGGGAATTAATAATACCAAAAATATGATTAGAAATTTCTTACCATTTCTAGAGCGAGTGGCCATAATTTCCTATCAGTAGTCTTATATTTGCACAAAGAAATAATAAAAATTAGTTTTTTGTAGTTATGTTTAAATGACAAAATTGAAGAAGGGATATGCACAACCATTTTAGTGATTCATATTGTATGAAATAGTAATAATAGATGTAGATTACCAAGTTGACATAAATATAATAGAAACCTCGGTAACCTTATTGTAATAACATAACTTGAAGATCGTATCTCTCCTAAAAAAACATGGTTTCAAAAATGTTGCATTTAAAACAATCTTTTCTACTAAAGAATCAAAGCTATGTTCATTCTATCTAATTGGAGATGGATTTTTTTTTAAACATTCATAATGATCACTATTTATCGAAAAAAATTGATACCTATCTTCTATTATAGGTGGATAAATATGAATTCTTAGGTGAAGCATGCTTATTTTATTTATTTTTAGCATTTTGCTCATTGATGTAGTGCAATTATTGCATGTAAATATTTTTGAAAAATGCCTCAAGAAAATGTGATTCTATAAACTACAATAATTTTAGGATAAGATCTTAACAAATTAGTTGAGTAAGATTTAAAATTATCAAGTGTAAAGCCAGACTAGACAACCATTTCTAGTAGCTTTAAAACAGGGTATGTATATTCATCATTGAATGTTTCAATGCCAGGGAACATCTATAATTATATAATAGCCTAATTAGTTCAAGGTTCTCTTAATTTCATGTTTTTATGGCACTATTTAGTTGTTAATATTTTTTATTTCTTAAAGGTTCTGAATTAGTCCTTAGAGCATTAGCAGAATGTTTCTAACCATTGGAAGAGATTTGAATTATGTTTTTAATTTGATGTTCTACTTAAAACTTTTGGTTTGGAATCAGATTAGTGTAGTTAATCCATGATGGAGATGAATTTTTTAAGGGTAATCCTGGATAAATCTCATTTTCTTAGGAATATTATCGATAAGAGAATTCATGAACCCACACAAACTCATAAGAAGCTCTTAATTTTTAACATTTACTTGTGAGCAAAACTCTATAAATTTATTCTATATATTAGACCCTAAATCCAACCAACTACTTATCAGAATAAAAAAAACTCATATTCAAGGTAAATCCTTCCTCTATATCAATACCTTTTCAATCTCTAATCATAAATTCAATATGTTGAATTCATGTTCATTTTGTGATGTAGGGACTTACTACCTATATTATCCCTATCCTATTTCACTCTTCCTCTTAATCAATTCTTTAACCACTTTATTATAGAGCACACAAGTACTCTAGACTTTACCCATACACCCAACACTTAAAATTCAGTGAAACTTGGCTTGACTAATTTGGAAACATCCTAAATAGACCTTGGTGTCTGTTATGACAATCCAACGCATTACCAAAAACAATTTTCAAATTAGAGCATATCTTATTCCCAAAGCACCCACCTAATGTTATACAATTTCTCAAGTCCCTTTCTACACTTCAAGCACTTCTCAATAACTTTAGCATTGACAAAGTATCATCCAATAACTTGTTACTATATTGTCAATACAATTCTTTTTCCAAAGTTTCACAGTTATTTTACTGATTCCAAACTCATGCCTATATGTGCATGACACCCTGTATATCTTGGAGAGGTTAATATACAATGTGCTCGATATTTACACCACATCTGGGATTTATCATAAGTGGAATATAGAGAAAACTACATTTTTTTTTTCTCGAGCTACCCTAGAAAGGGGTTTACACAACTTTCACCAAATTTCAAATTTCTTACTCAATTGTCAATGGATTTCAGTCAAACAAAAACAAAAATTTCAAAGACTCGAGCCTCCATCACATCAAATTAAAATATGATGAAGGTATTAAAGTTTGAGATGTTAATATAGGTTGAAATTGGATTGGTTATTTAGGAAATCATAATAAAATAAGTTTACATAGTTACATAAATATCCCCTTAAAAATTAATGAAAATAAATGCCACAAAAGACAAAACTTGGTTGATTCAACTCCTAGAAAATAAAATTGATAGATTTTCAAAATGGTATCCTTTAGATAAAAAATAAACACTAAAACATGATTTTGGTTGTAAAAATAAGGAATATTAAAATTTTTATTTTTATTGATTACCATACTCCGTACATTGACCCCCTTTTATGCTTGCAATTTCCTAGTATTTATTAATCCATACTCACCTTTTAGATTGAAAAATAATCATGTAAAACTACCCCAAAACTAATAAAAATTTCTTGTCTATTATCATTTACATGTTTTCATACAATTGGATTAAATTGGTCAAGGAGAGATTACATGCATTTTCTTTGAGGTCAAATAATTCAAGGAATCAAAGCATTATAAGAGGGATTTGAGGAGTTTTTCTACTATTAATAGTAGTTTTGGAAGAGCCAATTTTTTTTTAACAAGATTGAAAAAAGTAAAAGAAATGAGTCCCATTTGGAGTGAGAAAAAAGAAAGTAAGAGTGGATAGGCATAGAAACCAATGAATTGACAAAAAAGAATCAATAACATATCACTAAATGTAATAATAGAGAAACTCAAAATGATAACACATAGAGAATAAAAGTGAGTGAACAATACAAAATCAACACTAGGTCAATAAAGAGGGATATAACTAGATAAGAGAAGTCACTTAGTTTGAGTTTAATGATTTTTGAAGACATGAAGCACCTTGCTACTCCATGGAAATGAAACTAATGTGTTCCTTATTAGAACTCTCTAGAGTTGCATGATCTAGATCTTTGATACCAGGTCAAGTCTTACCAATAATTTGGTTGGATTTCTTTTCCATGTTTGTAATTCATACTGAGAATATAATGAGAGAAATAGTGTAGTTTTTAATAGTGTTGTTACTACACTTTCCTAATTCTATAATATTTTCTTTTAGCGCATCCAGTTTTTTTTAGTCCTGAATCTTATCTAGAATTTCTCACTTGTGAAAATTAGTGGACTTCTTGATGTCTACCAAAGCTTTTCATCAAATATAATATAACTATTACCTCTTTCATCATTCTCATTGTGAGTAACTTTTTGAACATTTTATAGTATAGCCTAAAGAATTTAATAATACAATAAATATTGAAAATCACTTTGGAATATTATTTTTGAGGTCAAAAACATTTTCCAAGGACTTGATTTTGGGCTTAAGGGAAGCACAATTTTAGTGAGGAGGAATTATATAAGGTCACAAAAATTATTAGAAGCATTATTACTATTAGCTTAATTGTTCTCAACAAAGACACAACCATCATTTTTCGAAGCTTGATGATTTGCAAGAACAACTTTTTAGGATATTAACTACTTCAAAACGATCTTTTTTCCTTCAAAATTTCAGTTTCTTGAAGTTTTTGACATTGTGAAGAACTATAATTTTGGGATATTGAGGAGGAACATTAGTGTTAGGAATATTGTACCATTCATAGAATGAATATTATAATGTTTTAGTAGGTTACTTATACTCTATTTTGTAGTTAGTGGTAAAAATATGTATTTGTATCTATCCATCTTTAACATAGGTCATAGATGGATGAATGCCATAGAATAGATGAATAATAATTGACTTACATTACATCTATCAAATTTTTCAATTGTCTTTTAGTTCAAACCATTGAATGTTGAAAATCAATGCAATTGAAAACTTATTATCTTATATTTAGTTTCAGATCCAACTCAATTATTAAATAGATTGCATTAGTAATAAATTACCATAAACTCAAATTTGGGTAATGATTACATATATTGTGTTCTAGAATATATATAATTCTAAATCTTCTAGCCTGATTTTTGTTGGTCAAACCTTCTAAAGCTATTCTTACTATTCAAGGATGGAAGCATTTGATGAAAGACGAGGATGGTATGGTTTTGATCTAGTTTAATAACTTCTTGGGTGATGTTTGAAGTGTTCTCATTTATATCTTTTCACCATGTGAGCCTCACTTTTCTTTTTTTAATTTGGCATTCTTTTTCGTAGGGTTAGTTTGCATATTTTGTGAACAAGTCAAGTCCAATTTCATTGTAGCATTTTGTGGGTATGTTGAAAATGAATATGTAATGATAATTTTGAACTAGGTGGGTCTTTTATTGTATAAATGTTGTATATTCAAAACAGAAATTAACCTTGGATTTTTAGCTTTGTTATTTTTGAGTTATGTCAATTTTTTAGAGTTATTAATTTGCTGCAAATTATTTTATTATTTTCTCTTTATGTATCAATCCAACTATTGAAAAGTACTTCTTAAACTTAAAATGCAAGGAAAATGGGGTAGAATATTACATCATGATGGGTGTCTACCTAATGTATTGATGTATGCTTTAATTTACCTTTCATAATGTGTTAGTGATTTCTTTCTTGACTTTTGACATGCATATATTCACTTCTCTAGCACACAATGCATCAGTCCTCTGGGACCATGAAGCCTATGTTAAATTGGGAAAACCTAAGGGACAAAAATAGTAATACTTACATGGAAAGACAATCAGTGTGAACAAATATTCATTTTCTTTTGAAGATGACAAACTATAATAAAGCTTCATTTAAGGGCAAAAAAAATGTGCTTCAATGGAAAGGCCCTCTCTTTAGAGCCTAGACAATTCCTTGTTTTCTTGTGAAGCCCGCAAACTATAAAGTAGCTTTATTGATTTCTTGATCCTTTTTCTAATTGTGATGAATTGTTGATGAGGTTTTTGCATCACACTCAGAAAGACGGGTGTCCCTTAAATGCTAGACATTTCTCATGGATGAGGAATACATCTCCTATATCATATACTCCTCCACTTTTGAGATGTGCACCCTTCATATGGTACTCAAGTGCTTCATACATAAAGGCACACACGTGTGTAACTTTTTTATCATTTATTCCTATATGTTCAAAGTTATTGATCTCTAGATTTTTTATACAACTTTGAATCTCCTAACACCTATGCAACAATTGTAAATATTGGTACACAGCTTGTATTATCAATACATGAGTTTTTGTGTTACTCTTTTTTTTTTTGTTAATGTTAGCATAAAATTTTGAATTAATTTTTTTAAATACTATGTTTGGTTTATCTAGTCTTTGCATGCATGGTGGGTTTTTTCTATGTAAATTTCTGATTTCCACTATATACTTGTAACACTGTATTGCCAAATGTGAGAGAATTTTTAAGAAGAGCTACAAGGGAAATGATCGGTTACTAAAAGGAAGCTATTGAAGTTACACATTTAATTATTTTTCTAATATATTTTTTATTAATTTATATGTTCCTGATATGCCAAATAGAATTTCTATGAAATTGAAACTATGTAATTCATTTTGTTTATAAATCCATCTAGAAAAAAACATTTTTTGTAGAGTTCTACTATTACCAACTTAGTTCTTATTTGCAACAACATCATGCATTCCAAGATCCTTTCCATCATCAAGGAATTTTAGAAAATCCCTTTAACTCGTAGTGTACTAGTTATTAATTTAGATAGTAAAGTCTCTATTTGGATTTCCAAATGGAATATAAACAAATTTTATGAGGCTCACAATGAATCCTCCATACCCTACACTTGCCCTAATAACTAAGGGAAGGAAAATAAAAGAAGTTACGAATTTGATCCTTGACCTGAAGCCATATATCTAGTTCCATGCTAAATGAATATGACAATTCACCCCAAATACACTATCTTGCCAATAATTTCTCTACTGCTGAATATAATCCAAGTGATTAGTAGCAGCTCATCCAAATTCCTCATGAATTTCACTACACCATGTCAATCTATAGTCACATTAACAATGGGCCCAATAAATTTCCTATTGATAGAAATCACCTGATGTTTCATTCCAATAGAAAAAATTTCAATGTAGGACAAATTCTAACTTATATATTAGACTAGACTTGTAGACAATGCAGTCTATATCGCAAGAAAAATGCCCACCACAAGTAGAAATAATGGTCTCCTGCAGTCCCCCATCGATGTCTCCTCTTGGAAGCCCATCCTCTTGCATATTAAAAATGTTAAAAAGTGTATTAAAACCATACTTTTGTACTTAACACTTTCATCTTTTTGCCTCTCTAAACATCACTAACATTACAATGAGCTTTTATGGGTATGCAAAAGTATCAAATATAGGTCCTTGTTGATTACAATTTAGAATTTTCCTTGCATGGACAAGAAGTGAGAGTTACTTGTGCATGAATTGACTAGGTTGTACTCTAATATATTTTTAATACCATACTAGTGTTGCAATGAAATGCCCAAGTACTAGACACTTCCATGGTCATATCCTTTACTGTTATAAATCTATTGAATAGACGAGAATGGAAGGTATCTGTTTATCAAATTTGAGATGATGTAAAATATTAAAGGACCCTATGAGGGAAGATGCATGAGTTTAAGGAATAATTTTATGGTCCATAACTATTTCAAAGTGACTTTCATATTTTGGAGTTTTTTTTATAAAAATCAATTATACTACCTTTTCCTTTTTATCATCCTTCTTCTCTCATTTTTTGTAGTACATTTTATTATAATATAAATCTTTTTATCTACTCATTTGAAATGAAATTTTATTTGGTAAATATTTCTATGAGAATCTAAAGCCTATTTTTTAAGATGAATATGAAAATCAAAATATGGGATTGCGATTAGGATGTCATCTCAAACTAATCCACTTCCTATATTCATTGTATTTGACTATTAACAACTAAAATATATTGAATTTGTTTCAAATTTGGTTAAAAGCACAAATCTATGTCACCTTTCAAGTTGACTTATTAGAACAACTGAATTTGAGTATTTCTGTCTAAATATATATATTTTTAAACATATGATATAGATAAATTCATTCTAGCTAAGTTATATATGTTCTCACACTTTTCCAATTGGAAATGTCTATTAAATGCATGTTTTATACTAGTTTATTTCCAATCACTAAGGACCCGTTTGTTTGCTGGAATTAACCTAGAATAGGGAAACATGAATAGGAAAATTGGAGTAAATCTATTCCAATTTTGGTCCAATGCAAGAATAAATCTAATTCCGAAAAATACTTGGAATTCGATTTATTCTCATTTAGGGCCAAAATTGGAATAGATTTATTCCAATTTTTCTATTCCCGTTTCCCTATTCTAGGTTAATTCTAGCAAACAAATAGGCCCTAAAGAAACAAAATTATTTTAGAAAAGTGGTGTTTCAATAACTGTTACTATTTTCTATGATATTGTTTTAGTAATATGTAAACATCATTTTATAGAGCTCAGAGTCAAGAATATTCTCATATAGATTTCATAGTGTTTTAATTTAATATAGTGTATTGTAAATAAAAGATTCTACAACCACATATTTTAACTCTTGGATGATGCTGAGTTTGAGAAAGAAAAAAGTATTAGATCATATGAAAAAAATCTAAAAATTATATGATGTTCTAGAGGAGAGAGTCCTCTTCCAAAGTGTATATTTTTCCTCTTGGTTAGACAAGAATTGATTTAAAAAATGTGGTGGGAGATGAAAACTATCAATTTCAAGTGTGTTGAGATTTCAATCCTTATAAAAGAAAAAATGTTTTACTATTATATATATAACATAGTTTGAGATCAAAGGGAAATAAATTTATTTCCATATAGTTTTGTAGTGGGAACTAGAACCCTAATTTTTAGTGTTTTTTAGGACCTAAAAAATCATCTATAAAAATTAGGAAAATATATCAATTCTTATTCTAAATAATTATTAAAAATTATAATCTCAAGCTTTATCCATTTCTACAAATTTCATTAGTTTACTTCATTTCCAAATTCAAAATAATAATACAAATTTTATGTCATTGAAGGTGAACATATATACTTTTTGTTAGCCTTTTCCTTTACAAAAGGGTGACATAGGTTTGTGCTTTTACAAAGTATATCTTTTAAACCTGATGCAAGAGCATCTTGCATGGGAAAATTATTTATTTAAAAAAAAGAAAAAAAAAAAAAAAAAAAAACTAGAGGAGAGAGAAAGTGATGAAAATTAGAGGAAATAAATAAATTTAAAAAAGGGAAAAAGGAGAAAAAGAAAAAAGGAGGAATTTCTATTTTCAAGGTGCATAGGTGACTTAAATTTTGTTATTTTTTAAATGGTTGTCATTCCATTTATCGAGGTGTGTGGGTAGAATTCTAGAAAGTTGTGGATATTGTAGAATGTTATGGAAGTTGTAGAAGGTTGTGGATATTGTGTAAGAGAAATTATAGAAGGTTGTGGATAAGTCATGTATTGGGTGGCAAGTGCCTATTTAAGCAAGGCATATGAGAATTTCTAATCAAGCTCGAGAAGGAGAAGCTCAAGAAGTAGAAGCTAGAAGGCGTGAAGACTTCAAGGTGTGAAAGCTCTAAATTTTTAGCTCTTCAAGTAGAAGTTCTTGGTGAAGTCTTTGGTGTGAAGACTCTTATTTGGGATTTCTCTTATGTTGAAGAATTTGTAAACTTCTTTTTGAAGAAGTCATATCTATGATATCATCTTGTGGGTGTTGTAAGGATTTTTCAAGTATAATAAAATTGCTTGTGAAGCATTTTTTTTTATTGCTCTTGGTCAACATATTGTTGGATTCTTGGTTGTGAGTTGGTAGGGTGGTGTGGCCCTTCATCAAGTGGTATCAAAGCTATCTTCATCAAAACCACCTTGTCCATCTTTATTTCCTTCTCTATGTAGAAATTTTAATATACTAAATGTTGTTAAAAAGTAATGCACTATAGCCCTGACCTATTTGGGAAAAGTGGGCCTTCAATGCATTGATAACATACCATAGGCCCTTAGTCACATCCAACATTTTTATGTCTTATTGTTCCCTTCTACCCAAATCTAGAGTCAAAGGTTAAAATCTTAATTTGTAAATTTCTCAAATAGATTTATTAATTTTAATGAGATGTGTTTCTACCAATTACTCATGTACAACAAGAAGAAATAATAAATTGTTGCAACTATATGGATGGGTACAAATACTCGAGAAATGACTAATATACAACCAAAAACCCTTATCTACAACTATTGTAGTTATTTTATCCAAAAACTAGAATGATACAATGTGATGCTCCACCAAAGATGATATTAGACTTTCCTAGAAGTAGATGAAGAAATAATATAAATTGGCCACCGCTTCTTAGATCTACACTTATGAACATAACTATTTGACCTCCACAATTATAATCCAATATTTCTTTTCAATAATTCAATAACTCTCTATGAACATAACTAATCTATAATATAAATTGACACCTGGAAGGTTGTAGGCTCATTTATCTCCCTCAACTACCAAGAGTAGTTGTTCTTGATAGCCCAAATTCTATTGCAACCTAATGTTCTACCTTTGGGTGTTTCCGTGAATCTATGAATAGAACTTAGAACATAGTTCAAGTCAGATCTAGTGGAAGTAAATTTAATAAGGATACTCACTAATTTCTTGAATACAAACTCATTTATCATGTTTGAGTCTATTTTGACTAAATTCTTTAGCACCTTATCAATAGGTGTAGACTAGATTTTGTAATTTTTTGTTTTAAATTTTTTTTAAAAATCAATTGGTAGCCTATGATGCTCTGCATCATATAAATATGTCAACATATTTTAGTGCTGAAAACAACATCATTTCCTAATTTTGTGACAACCAACAACATAATTCTAGAGAGATCCTTTTAATACAATGATACATACATCTATCTATGATATCCTACATTGTTAGCATTTTTTTGGGTTGTGATATACAATTTGATAACAATAAATCAAACGTTCTAACACCAAAATATCAAGCATACATATGTTTACATCTCAAGCATACAAACATCTACACATAGGGCATTCTTCCATAAGCACATCAAGCATACTAGTATCATTTTTCATAATCCCTAGTGAAAAATAGTTGTTTGGAGGCTAAGATGAAAGATTTATTGATTGCTATGATGGTTGTAACTGAAAATATAATTGTTCCAACATTAGTTGGAATTTTAATTTTCCACTCTATCTTTATTTCTTCTAGGATACAAAAATAGAAGTGTTCTATATGCTTAGAAGGAAAAATGCAAAGTTTATGATTCATTTCATGATAAGTGCATTAGTGTGATGACATTTGAAATTTTAACACATGTATGGATTTTCCATTGTTTCCTACATAGGAAGAATCTTTCTATGCTAAAATCTAACTCAAAAAGAGTGGCTAAAAATGAATAAGGAAATTCAAAATGTAGTACAAACCAAATAATTGAAGTTTTGACTCATATTTCAGCATTCAATATCCTTAAATGGTACCCTTTCCAAGATATAACTAAACATTCATAACAAACGTAATATCATCTTTCTAGTTATATTACATTATGATGTTATATTAGGAAATATATAACCTACTTGTAAAACCTCAATAAGTAGCCATTGTACAAGTTTTTGATTAAAACTATAATGTTAACTATTGAAAAGAATTAAAATAAAGAACATTTTCAAGTAGTCTCCCAAATCACTTACTTCCATATTAAATGATGCAATATGAAGGGAGAACAATTATTTTTAGAGGGAGGAATTTATGATTTTTTTTTTTTTGTTCTGATAGTAAATTGAATGAATTTGTTTCGAAGACCTAAAACATAATTGTTATAATTGTATAAGCCTCTAGTAGAATAGTGTAAGAAGGCTAAGTAATGTTTTCATCTCTAATGTGTGACTAAATTTTTTATGCAATCAGTGTGATCAGAGTATGGAGTGCTTGAAGAAACAAGAAGTTAATGAGTTTGTGCTACAAGGACATGACATTTTTAGCGAAATATGGAGTCATTACCAAGGCCTAATAAGTATAATTGTTAAAATTTAGTGGTGAATAAATAGTTTAATAAAGTTCTTATTAAGAGTCACTATGGGTCATGATTATACTAAATAATTTAGGCGAATGGTAGTGTTTAATTAATATGCAAATTGATGTTATGGATGGGTACAATTTTTATGATAAAATGAAAATGAGTATATTAGTTAATAACATGGTAAATTTTGTATGCATGAAAAAACCTTGGGGACTAAAGTTGATTATTGTTAACATCTTTGGTGGATACAAGAGTAGAGTTATTGGATGATTGAAGTCCCAAAGTGATAAAAAATGGGGTATGGTTGGAGTCAAACTACATAAGGTATGTTGAGTTATCATTGATTTTTTAATCCTAAGAAAGGACTACTAAAAAAGAGTTCATAATTATGATGTTATAAAGTGTTTTGTATTTAATAATTCTTATTTTATGGTGCTAATATCTCTCATACTTTGCATGAAATATTCTAGTTTTAGTGTCTAAGTTTGGTTGTGAATATTTTACTTTTGCATCTCCTTTCCTTATGTTTGAGCATGTGTGTTTCCTTTACAATGTAGAACATAAAAGGATTTCCTAATAGATGAACTCATGTATGTTGACATACTTCTCAATGATAGCTTTTGAGTAGATTTAATATTTTGGTTTATTAACATAATTAAGTCTCATTTATCATTGAATTTAAGGCCTATGTTTCTCATTATATTGAAATATTTATGTCTTCATTGTTAAATACAATGGCATCTAGGCTATGTTCAATTATTTATAAAATATATGTTGTATTTAATTACTCTCTAAAACCATATTATGTTCTCCCTTATGATAGTTACCCTTGTGATTTTCTCATTATACCTTTGTAATTGTACTCTTACATTCTCATGAGAGATTAATAACAAGTGCACTTCCTTAGGAGACATAATGAAACCTTAAACTACAATATTGATACTTAGATTAATTTGTTGAATTGATTAAAAAGCACCAACGTATGGTTGTTGATCTTGAGGAAAAATATACATCGCATAGTTAGATGAAATGTATCTATTTCTAAGAACCAAAAATCAATTGTAGCTCTATGTTAGAAATACAAAGGATAAAGGTACACTAATTGTTTATAGATACTAGCTACAAATCACTAAAAAGTTATAATGAGGTTAACTGAAAACATAAGATCAAGATGATGTAAGGAGTTATACATGGTATGATTGTTTTTAAAAGGTCCTAGCTTAATGGAAGAGCACCTACTTTACAAGCAGGAAGATGGTGGTTCAATTCCATTGTGCCCTATTATGAAAAAATACACTACACTAAATATGCTACTAAATATGTGACTAACTATTGGAGAAAATATACTCCTAAATATATGACTAAATCAACTATCAAATATATATAAATATCTGATTAAATATACTACTAAATATACCACTAAATCAATGATTTAAATTAGTGATCAAATAAATGACTAAAATTGTAAATGGCTTGATATTGACCACTTTTAGTCATGTGACTAAGTTTAGTCACATATATACAATTTTTAGTAGTCTTTTTAGTCACATATTACTACTTTTGTACTAGTGAAATATTTCTCATGGTAGCACAAGTGATACAATTATGAAAGTAGCATCTATGTTTTATTCCATCACTAACTTAAAATTTATATCTTCTTCTTCTACCCTACAAATCATTGGTTTTTGTGCTAAAAAATAATATTAGGGGACATGTAGGTTTTATCATCTCAATAAATTAAAGAAACATGATGCACCACTAGTTCTATTTTTCTCATCTATGCTTCAATTGTATCAACATTAGTGTATGTACATAGAGTAAAATCATGTGATCTATAATACCATAATCCATAATCATGTGTACCTTTCAAATATCTAATTTTTTTTTTTACTACTACATAATGTGTCTCTTTAGGATCTACCTAAAATCTTTCCACAATTATAGCTGCATTAGCAATGATAGGTCCAGTATGTGTCAAATATCCCAATCTATCAATCATAGATATATACATTCTATAGCTTAGTAGTAGGAGACTAATCTTTGCTAGATAATTTACATCTTATTACCATAGGCATTTTAATAGGCTTACAACTTTCCAATCCAAATCCCTATTAAAAATCTTTAATATACTTATCTTGTGATATGAATATATGATCTTATTTCCTACAATGTTTAATGTTAAGAAGTATTTCATATCACCAATCAATATTTCATATTAAATTCCTTCTTCGTTTCTTTAAAAAATACCTTCATCGTTACATCCAAAAACTATGTCATCCCAAAATACTTTAACAATCATGTCATTGTCATTCTTTCTTAAATACAAATTGCTATAAACATTACCTTTCACAAATCCCAAATTTTTAAAATACTTATCCAATGTTGGATATATGAGGCTCTCGGTGCTTGTTTCAATCCATATACTTACTTTTTAAGTCCATAAACTATATCATCCTGATCCATTAAAGAAAAATAATCAAGCTTCTCAATGTATACCTCTTCTTCAAGTTATCCATTTAGAAAGGATGACTTGATATCCATTTGAAAAATTATAAAATGCTTGTTATTTTTATACCCCAAATGCATTCCTACTTATTCTAATCTAGCAATAGGTACAAATATGTTTTCAAAATCAAATTTTTATTGCTATGAATAACCTTTATATACCAATCTTTTTTTCCTCAGAACCTAACCTTGTTAATTCATCTTGTATCACCCATTTAGTTCCAACAACATTCTTATCTTTATGTCTAGGAGCTAATTCATAGGTTTTGTCATAGGTTTTATGCAATAATCATATTTGGAAGCTTCATCAACATTCTTAGGTTCACCTTGAGAAATGTAACATAGTGATTCATGTACTTTGTTTCTTATCATGACTCATTTATCCTTATCTCCAATAATTTTTTCCACATGGTGATTTATAATAATATTTCTATTAAGTGTCACTACCTCAATTATGATTTTAGTATTAGTTTCATATCTACATTCTTCTCTATACTCTTCTCTTTGTATTTTAGGGAGGAATTATTTGTCAATTTAATAAAATAATTCCAAAATAACATTATCCATGTAAGTAATTTGATTAGTCTTTTCATTAGAAATATAATCAAGAAACCTTTCCTAAATTCTAAACTATTCATCAACTCTCACATTAGCACTTTCAACAATAGTCTTAGAGATTTGATTAAAAAATTAGTATGCTTTTATTTTGAATGAATACCCAAGAAACATAACTTCATCACAACTTGAATAAAATTGTACGATATCATCATCTCTTTTATTGTAGTATTTGCTTCCAAAGATGCTAAAATAGTTTTTAGAAAGTGTATGTTCAAACCAAAGTCCATAGGGTGTCATACTAATGCCTTTTCTACTCTACACTCTATTTATAGTGTATTCTATTGTATTTATTACTTCTCTCAAAAATATTTCTGATACGTCATTTTCAAGAATCATTTGTTTTGTTGCCTCTATTATTGATCTATTTCTTCTCTCTACTATTCTATTCTTATTACATGTTTTAAGGGTTAAGAGTTATATCTTTATGCCATTATTTTCACAAAATTTGCTAAAATTGTTTGAAATAAACTTTCCTACTCTATCAGATCCTAAGTATTTAATCTTTGAACAAGATTCATTTTTTATCTTTAAATGAGATTCATTTTTAATATTTACAATTTAAAGCATTGTTACTATCAAATCTTTAATCTTTAATATTTATATAGCATGAATTTCTCAATAGATCTAGATTTTCTCTAAGAAATATAACCTGAATCATTCTAGTTTAATCATCAATAAGAAATATGAAACAAATTTCATCATAAAATTCTCTTTCCTTTGTAGGACCACTCAAATTTGGGTGTATTCTCTCCAGTTTCACTAAAGTGGTAAATTTATTGCTCAAGAATGAAGTTTTCTCCTATTTTGTCATTACACATTCTATACACACTATTTTAGTAGGTATCTTAATCTTAGGAAATTTTATAACTGCAAATGTAGTACTGGGCTTAAAAACACTTTTGAAAGCCTATTTTTGATGCATTAAAAAGAAGCCAAGGTAAAGGGGGGTTGACCACAAGTTACAATAGGTTAGAGACTAGCTAGTACCCATTCAATAGTAGTTCATCCTATACATTTTCTTATCATAAAAAATAATCCATCTTCACAAAAAGATTAAATTCCTTTCTATGAACAACATCATGAAAATTAAGCATAATATCAAATTGACTAAGAGAAAAACCATAGTAATATTTCATACTATAGGTGCTAGTATACTTCCCTCAATGATTCAAATTATACATATTAGCCCATCTAGGCATAGAGTTCATAAATAACCATAGCATCTCAAAAAATTAAAAACACAAACATATGAGGTAAATCAACTCTTTCTACCCTTCTTTATTTTTCATAGCTATGTCTTCCTCATCCTTCATAGGTTTGTTGAGTAGGGTCTTAAACTAGTCATCTCCTAGGAAGTTGTAGAGAGAGTGAGTGACATCACTTTCCTTTCCATCATCCTTCTCCTCTTTTTTAACCTAAAGAACACATAGTGTTGTGGTAGCCGAATGGATCACCTTAGTGGTGTAATTATAAATGGTCTTGAATTTCTTGTATAATGTCATTTGGTTACCAACAAACTATTGAAGGGGATTCTCTAGTCTATTCATCACGTCATTAGTTTTATCTCTTTCATGGGGGACTCCTTCACCTTCCCCCCACCCCTCTTTGCATTCCTCATAGAGGAAGTGATATCACTACCAAAACTCTTATCTAGGGAAGGGTTGACTTCAAAGGTATAGGAAACATGGGAGGGGCTAGGATTATTCTTACTCTCAGAGCCATAGCTAGTGTGCATTATTTTCATTTTCCTCTTCCTTGTAGCTTTAGTCTCTATCTCTGTGGATTCAGAGCTCACATCCTTTTTGGGTGGGGTTATAAATTTCTCTAGTTTATGATTTTCTCTTGATCTCCTAGTAATATTATTGCTCCTACCAAAATCTATGTTTGAGTCAATAAAACTAATACCCTTCCTTATTCTAGGAAAAATTTTGACAAATCATTTCAAGGTTGACTAAAGGCTTGGGTTTTTGGAAACCTGAGGGGTAGAAATTGATAGCCTAGAGTTCACAATTAGAGGCCCATTGAGGGCTTGGCAGAATTTTTAAAGATTTAACATGAAGGGATAGGGAAGAATGTAAAAAGGTTTCCCTTCTTCCATAATCTTCCAGATGTTAAAAACACTATCTTCCAATGAATATAGAATGAGATGGAAGAAGGAAACTAAATCATAGTTTCTGAAATGGTTTAAAATGGAAAAGTGATAATAGAAGAGCACCTAGAAGAAGTGCTCAAGTGTTATGTCATGCATGATAACATAGAAAAAAATATCCTTGGGCTCAAGAAGATCTTCTTTGGAAAAGCCACCATGAACACTCAAATGTTTTTTCTTAGAGTGGAAGAATTTTTGCAAGCTCACCTCATGTGAGGCCCTAGATTTTTCTCACCAAATCTTTCCTTTGAGAGATAGGCCTTCCATATTTTGTAGGAATTCCTATGTGTGCTCAAAAGAAATACCTTTATCAACCACCTTTTTATTGTCCAATGATTCCACAAACTACATGGACACATGCTAATCAAACCCTTCAATGCACTCCATGAATAGAAAATGCCTCCTTTACAAAAATAAAACAATGTCACTTTACTATTCCTAATGTAATCCTCAATCTCGTTTGGCTCAATGTGGTTAGATCTGGCTACCATGACTCCTTGTACAAGCTCAATCACAAAACCCTCGGTATCCACTGGCATACCCGTATTGTAGGTAGGATCTTGCATAAAGTAAAATTTGGATATTTTATCATTGTAAATAACCTTATTGTCATGGTTTTGCAACCTTTTATGAGTACAAGGAATAACTTTTCCCTAACACCACCATATCTTTTCATGTATGAAGGGTACTTTCCTCACTATGCTCAAAGAGTACAAGATATACCACCACCCCATTTTATGATGCACATGAATGTTGCAATTATGATATTTTAATGTGCTTGTCCTTTGCAGCCACTTTCCTCTTATAAAATCCCTATGGATTGTCTTTCCACATCCATCATAAAATATTCCAATGAGATTTTCATAAATAATGGTAATATTAATACCATCCCTTTAATTAATATCATTAAGAAATTTAATCCATAATGGTTCCTACCATTCTAGCATGATGAATAATTGCCACATGTTATAAAAATTCATATCATGTTGATATATTTTCTTTTGCTATCTATGTGAGCTTAGGTGAATAGTTTGATCTAGCTGATGTCACCCCATTTTTGCATCTCATTAAAGCCATGCCCTATATTTTTAGATCAAAAGTCATGTTTTTACCTTCCCAATAGACACGACCCACTATCACCTCTTAAAATATAATCATCAAGGTATAGTTTTCCTAGATAAGTGAGTTAAATAGACTTAGAATTTCCTTTGATAGCTAACCTCTCCATTCCTCTTTCTTTTACAATCTTCACACTCCATAAGAGAGCCATGACTCTCACTTCATTTTTTGATCCCTTATAACAATATTCCATGAAGAACACAACAAGCCTTCCCACTTAATCATAGATAATCCCACCAGTCATAGCCTTCCCCTCCTTGGGTGAGCGATTAAATTTTAGCTTCAACCATGAAGTAAGGGAAGGTTGCCATACCATGTTGTGTCTTGTGTTGACCTTGGCATTTCCAAATTTTGTTAGAATCTAGCTGAGGCTCCATGATTTAGTATATTTAGTATCATAATCACTAGGGTGGTTTGATGGAGGCTTCCAATTCCAAATATCACTACATTCCTTCAAACGCTTGATTAGCCAAAGTACCACCACAAACATGGGATGAATTGTCCCAAAAGATATGGTAATTAGCTCCCTTTCAAATTTTCCAATTCACAAAAGGGAATAACTACCTTCTAGAATGATCTTGGCCTTAAAAATGGTATCAAATTTCATGTGAAAATATCTCTTCTTCAATAACCAACTATCATACACCTTTGCAACTAAACATGTCATTAAATAGGATTTAACTAAAATACATTATGTTTTTTCATCATACCAGTACCAATTAGCCTAACATATTTATCTATGATAGTGAAAGTCTTATCTTTTAACTATAACTAATACTATTTATCAAATACTCATCTAACACTCAAAAGATTAATTTTTCAAATCATTTCTAAAGTAAACATCATTAGTGTTAGTCTTTCCATCAATTGGAATGGATTCTTTTCCTTTTATATGATAGGATGAATTATTTATAATTCTAGCTACTCCTCTATCATAACTATTGAATTGAAGAAACTTATTCATATATCCACTCATGTGATAGGGACAATGAATAATTATAATCTAATTAGAAATCTTATTTTCAACTTGTTATACTACATCATTTTCTTCTCTAACTTATTTGTTTTTAGGGATTTCTTCCTTAATAGAAACAAATCCTATTTCACCATCCTCATCATCACTTCTAGTCAAGAATTTTACCATTTTGAAAGCAATTTTACTATTGTTGGTAACATAAAATCAATCCTTAGGAACTCTTGATTTATAAGGCATTCTAGAATTTAAACTTCTTTACTTTTCTAGGAAATTTAGGAAAACAATGACCAAGTTCATTACATGTCCAACGCTTCAGTTTTTTGTTACATATCGGTTCTCTCTTTATAAGTATAGAAATTCTTTCCTTAAACTTCTTGACTTCATCTTCTCTTGTTTGACTATGACTGACATAATCTCCACTTGTACTTGCACTTCTTTTCAACACAAGTTTGTGTCCTTTTATGCTAAGAGATGTTTCTACTCTAGGAAATTCTCTACTTTTTTTCACCCAAACCTTAGCTAACAATAATCTCCCAGGAAGAGTCTCTCTTGTAAAATCAAGTGTGCACGAAGTAAATTAATTAAGAATCTTTGTCATTTCTTTGTATTCAAGTATCCATTTAAAAAATATTTTCCATACAATGAATCTTGTGATTTGTGTCATACACCTTAATTCCTATAACAATCTTTGATATTCTACCAAAATAAAATTTTATAGACTCATCAATCATCTTTGCATATTGAGATAAACTTATCAAACTGTATAATCTAACCCTATAAGGTTCTTTATCACCTTCAAATATACTTAATGTAAAGAGTCCCAAATTTCATAAGAAAGTCTTCAATTTTTCAGCTAATGAAATTCAATTTTAGGAAAAGCTTACAATAGTGCCTCCATAGAAAATGTTTTTGTACATGAATCAATCTTTCTCATATTTCTCACAACCTTCAAGCTTATCTTCTTTAATCATGGTCTCATTCTTTATAGTAACCAACTAGTCATCTAGACCCATGCACAATAAATGATCATTATGCAATTAGAGAAAACAATAATATCATTATTAATTCTAAAAATGTAAACAATAGATGCAATAACCATCAAAAGATAACCTTTAACAATAACACTAGATTGGTTAGCTAGGGAAACCCTAGTAGGAGTGATGTTGACAAAATGAAATAATAATATGAATGTTGCTTGTAAAAGGATGGACCTTGTTAGGATTCAATAAAATAAAAAATTAGTATATATGAGTCCTTCATAGGAGACTTTATATCCTTGTTAAGATATTACAACCATGTTTGGCATTGTTTCAACATTGTTAGGAGTTGAAAGGAAGATAGTTAGACCCACTTTCCAAATGGTTTTTTTAATATCCTCACTAAATAATACAAATTATTTAACTCAATAACTATTCAACAAATCTCTGCAACTTTCCCACCAAATATAACCTACAATTTTTTCATGCCTTCATAGTCATTGAGGCAATGCAACACACCTGCCCCACACTATTTCCCCTACCCCACACTATTTCCCCCTCTTCTAGAGCTAGTACATGTGTGTCTAGATATTTAAATTTTCCTTTCCACTATATCCTAGAATGACTATGAGTTACATTTGTTGGTGAATTATGTCCTAATGGAATCATGTGATGTTACCAACAATTGTGCCTATTAGGGCTTCCTTTCTCTAGAGGGTCCCATCATGGATAGCAATAGAAATGAGCTCCCAAGGTCATATTGGATAAATTCTATTGTTGAATACAAGATACCTAAGTACTTTGAAGAGAAACCAAAATATACCTTAGGGGCTATAGTACCATAGATCTCACTCCTAGACTCTGTGGTTGATTTAATTTCCTTGAGAATATCCTCGTGTCTCATTGGAAATTTTGTCTTGTTCTAAGCTATCGTGGATATGGTGTAAAAAGATCTCTCCACTAGGTTGAAAGTATATGGATTGGTGATTTTTCTATGATGGAAGGCTCCCTTTTCCTATTTAGTTTCACTAATAAAACAAACCATGAGTTGGTCATAGTAGGTTCTTAGCACTATGGAAAACACCACTTGATGGTTGTGAAATGGTAACTAGGCTTTACTCTTGAGCTTGACCTCTAAAGATGTGAGTTGCTTTAAATAATATTACATGGTTTCCCCTTGGATTTTTTGGATAAACAAGTGTTTAGATAGATTGGAAACTCTTTTGGGCATTTCATTAAAGTGGATATAACAACTAGCTCCAAGAGTAAACTGGGTTTTGCTAGGGATTTGTGAGAATGTTGGTATCAAGAAACCATTTTCGACTATGGTGGATATGAAACCCAAATGGGGTACTTGGTCACAACTAATCCTTTGAATGCTACACCATTCTACCAACATTGTAATATGTTTGGCCATTTGATTCTGGAATGAAAAAGGAGCAAAAAACTTGAGGATAGTTCCCTCACCTATTGTGGTGGTAGTTGAAAGAAAAGACATTGTAACATTGACAAACCAAAAAAACCCCAGGAAACCATGAAACTAGTATGTTCAATGGATACAAGTATTGAAGTACTCTAGGAACTAAATGAAGCTCATAGTAAGGAAAGGGAGAGGATGGGAACCCTTGTGGGAAGGGTGTTGATGATAATGAAAAGGATATCATCTATTGTCAAGCTGAGCAAATGGAAATGATGGATCACAAGGAGGGGGAGATTATTAAAGTTCATTCCTTGCAACTGGCCCAACCTAAGGAAGGGGATGTGCACCTAATGAAGGAGGATGAGATTTAAAATATCTCTCCCTATAACATATCCACAAGCAAGGGGAACAACTCACTGATCACAAATAGAACCCTTGTGGTCTCACTCCTAAGTATTGTTGAAATATATTTCCCTATCTCTATGGTTACAAACCTTGACTATCTAAATATTCAAGTTGAATGGATGGTCCCTAAGAGGAAGCCTAAAGGTGGAAATAAGGGTGGTGTTGGGTAAACAATGAGGGTGGGGATATCTTCAATCAAGAAACTCCATCAAAAGGAAATACAAAAGGAAATAACACAAGGAAAACAAAAAAACTTGAAGGAATGTGAGAGGGCTTAATAGCCCCAAAAAGTAGTATGAATCTAAAAAAAAGATCATTGAACTCAATACTAACACGATTCTTTGGTAGGAAGTGAAAATGACTGAGCAAGTGTTCTTTAGAGTGGCTAACTACATTTTACCAAGTGCTAAATTTTATTATAGTGGCGCTAATGGTGCTTCTAGTGGCATTACAATGACATGGAGCTTAGATAAGGTTGTAAGCTATGTAATCTTTCTAAATACCCACTTTTTGGTGATGGGTTTCACCTCCCAAAATAGTAACTAGAATTCATTTAACTTATATGCCCCTAACACCCACAATGGTAGGTTGGTAGTCTAGGACAAGGAAATGAAAGTGTCACATTAAATATGGTAGGAGAATATTTTGTGTATGGGAGACTTTAATACTCTACTTTACCCTTTAGATAAAATGGGAGTCTTGGAGGATTTCTCTGAGAGTATGCATGACTCAGGGGGCTTCCTTAGGCAGAGTTATTTGATTGATATCAACCTTCACGATTTATCTTTCACATGGTACAACAACAGAATGGGGAAAAATATAATCTATCTTAGGCTTGAATAGGCCCTCATCTCAGTTAGCTGGGACATTCTCCCAGATACTTCCCTAATGGAAGATTTGAGGACCATTTCATACAATTCAATGTTGGTTTTCTCATGGATAAAAAATAAAACTAATAGACAAAGAACCTTTAGGTATGAAATCACGTGGCACTCACACCCAAAGTTCAGGGATTCTATTGCGTGGTGGTGGAATATTCTAGTTGAAGGAATGATTATGTTCCATATTGGTAGAAAAATTGAAAGAATTCACAAAGAATTTAAAGGGTGGAGAAAATCATCATTTGGAAACATTATTAAGGAAAAGAAGACTATTGAAAAAGAAGTTAGAATCTCTTTGAGCTTTTTTGGAATAGGGTAATGCTTCCACTAAACATCAACAAAAAGAGATGGATTATCGAGATAGGTGGAAGACCCTTCTAAATCAATAGGAAATCTTTTGGAAGAAGAGATCTAGGGTTCAATGGTTAGAGGAAGGTGACCAAAATATGACCTTCTTCCATAGATCAACATCAAGAAGAAAAAAGAGGAACATCATAAGCCTTCTTGTGGACAATAATGCTCAAGAAATAATAGAGGTGGATGGTATTTAGGATTGGACTAATAACTATTTTAGTGAAATTTACAACCCCCCATTTAATCAAGCCAATAATGACACATATGAAAGTATTTTAATGTGAGTTAAGCTGATTGTGAATGACCAAATGAATGAAACCATGAATGGTAAGGTCAAGGAAGAGGAGGTGAGAAATGAAGTGTTTAGTATGAACCTATACAAAGCCCGAAGACCTGATGGGTTGCACCTAGATTTTTTTAAGAATTCTATGATATCATTAAGTAAAACATGGTTCATGTTGCTAATGAAACCATTAGAACTAGAATGTTATTGAAGGAACTTAACCAAAAATTCATCATTTTAATACCTAATATTGATGAAATAAGACATCTTGAAGAATTTAGAACCATAAGTTTATGAAATGTGATCTATAAAGTCCTAGCAAAAATTTTGGTTAACTGCATCAATCCCAGTCATGATAAGTTTATAGGCCTACAGTAGAATGGTTTTGTCTAAGGGTGATAGATTCTGGATGTAGTCATAACCACACATGAGGTAATTCACTCTATGAAGAGAAGTAGGAATCAAAGTATGGCCCTTAAACTTGATCTATCCAAGGATTATGATAAGGTTAGGAGGGAATTTCTTTTTGATATTCTAACCAAGTTAGGATTCAATGAGAATTTTATTAGGATTATGAGGGTTACTATGAATATGGTCACATTTTTAGTTCTTGTTAATGGGGCCCTAGCATAGATTTTTCTTACTCTCAAGGTCTCTATCAAGGTGATCCCCTATCACCTTACCTATCCATCATTGTGGCAGAGGTGTTGATCAAATATTTAGTGGCCCTGGCTAATTCTTGTAGAATCAAGGCATCAAACCTATTTCCTTATGTTCCCTATAAGTTATCCAAAATTTTTTTGATGAAACCTTCTTATGTTTAATATATTTAGTCCATGAAGCTAGAGAGTGGAAAATAATTTTGATCTAATATGAGTAAGTTTTAGGACAATGCATAAAATATCCAAAAAGAAAAGTGTATTTTATCCATAAGGACACTAGCTTAAGAATAAAACTAACTAGAGTTCTTGAATGGTAGTAGGAAATTATTCTAAATACCTATCTTAGTCTCCTACTCACTATTAAGGAAGTGTCCACTCCAACTAGAATGGGATGGTTAAACACTTTCAGAGAAAGCTTACATGCTAGAAAGGAAAAATATTGAGTAGTGTATGAAAACTCTGACTTCTCTCACCCTCTTTGTAGGGAACTCTAGTATATTTCCTCTCCATTTTTAAACTCCCAAGAAGATTTATGGATATTCTTTAAAAAATACAAAGAAATTTCTTATGGCCTAGATTAGAAGAGAAGTCTAGAATGAGTTTAGTGAGTTGGGAAAAAGTCTTTCAACCCAAGGCCCTTGCGGTATAGAATATTAGAAGGATAGGGCATATGAATAAGGACCTCCTAACTAAGGTTGGTTGGAGATTAATGAACTCATTGGGTAATTAATTCAATATTGGGAATGCTAAGTTTCTTTGTGGTAACTCATGCTAGCATTACCTTTAGACTAATGCTCTCTCCTAGGGATATAAAATTTGGAACAACGTGGTGCACACCCAATTTTTTTTGAAGGGTACTCACTAGGTTGTTGGGGATAGAAAAAAAGCATCAAATTCTAGGAAGACCAATGGGTACAAGATGACCCCCTCATGCACACCAAGTTCAAACCCTTAAGACAAGCTTGCACTGGACATTATGGAACTCTCATTGGAAGCTATATCACCCCTGATAGACAATAGATAAGAGTTCCTAATTAGGAGTTTACGAGGATGGGGCTCACTCTGGAACTCTAGAAACTACTTTCAAGTTATCACATCCCTTCCACCTTAGTTGATGACTCTATGGTTTAGATACTTACCCCCTTAAGAGACTTGACGGTGAAATTGTCTTATCTTTGTTGTCTCAGGGTGGATGTGGCCCTAAGGGATTAGAGCAAGGTCTAGCACCCATGGATCCTGCCAAAATTGAAATTCTTCTAGTGGACATCCTTACATGAGACAATTCTTACCTTCAATAATCTTCAAAAAAGAGGATGTTAGTTAGCTAGCTATTGTGTGTTATGCTATAGAGAAGCAACATCTATCCCACACCTCTTGATTCATAGTCCTTTTGCATCGAAAGTTTTCATAGGAATTATTTCATTATGGGAGCTCTAGTGGTGTGCTAATGAGAACTTACAATAATTTATTCACCAGGATGAGCCTGCTAATCACCCATGCCCAAAATCCTTAAGGAAGTTAATTCCCTCATATATCTTATGGACAATTTGAAAGTAGAGTAATAATAGAATCTTTAGGGACAAAGCAACCCATAGTTTGGTAGTATTTCAATATGTTACAATACTCTTAAAGCAATGTAGTCTGAATTGGAAATTAAAAACTTCCCTAAACCTTGTGAGAAGACAAGAATAAAGTGGATGTTAGTATGGGACTTAGGCCCGATGATGTAAAAGTTTGATAACTCCAAAAATATGGCTAAGCATAGAATGACTTGATACCCCCTCGTGCAGCATAGATAGAACTTAACTTTTATGGGTTAGCAGTGGCTAGCAGCATAGTGATTGGGGATGTCTTCTAGAATAGTATTGGGAAGCTGCTAGTCATCTTTAGTGGGAACCATGGAGTGAGATAAGAAAATGAAGCTGAATCCTTGACCCTACTATGGGGTATGATAATTGTGAGAGCTAGATGAATTAATAGATTAGTAATCAAGGGGGGTTTCATTTTTATTATCAAGGAGATCAAAGGAAAGTGCCAGTGTATCTAAAAGATCAAAATGATAATTGAAGAAATTCACAAGCTGATAAAGGGGTGACATGAGGTCCACATGGACCACATCTACCATGAAGGAAATAGAGTCGCAAATTATTTGGAAAAATTTAGCTACAACATCATGACAATAATTGAATCAGAGGATGTCAGCAAAACCCCATCATCAAGTCAAGTGATAATGGAAAGTGAACATCCTTCTCACAATGCCTTATGAATCATTACAATTTTTGGCATGCTTTTATGAATCCATGTGGGCAAGAAGAACATTGATTTATTATCAAAAAATTAAGCTTTGGCAAGATTGTGTGAAGATTTTTTTTTGTGATCCTCTTACCATAAGCATTAATTGTTTCTAGAAAAAGAATGAGTCACATGGATTTGATCAGATGTAAAAAAATGAAAGGGATGGATTGCAATAACACTTTGACTAAGCCTCACTCAAACTATAGCTAGCGATAGTTAATTTTAGAAGGAAAGGTATTGATTACACATGCCATTGATAGAGAATTTTTGGAAATAGTGAAACCTTGTGATATTATGATAGGTTTGGTTTGCCTCCACAATTTAAGCTTAAGGGTGAATTACTTAATTTGTCATGGTTGGAAAAATTTAGTCTCCAACAACGGGATGATAGTAAATTTTGACAAGTTGGTGGTTGGGCTAGGTGAAGTAATGGGTGCTAGTGATAGCATTGAACCATTCAAGATTGAGGATTACATAAGAAAAAGTGAGGTTGTATGCATTTACCTTTGGGAAGATTGTTTTCTACCATTCATCAAAGGCATGGAAAATCATGATGATCATATCTCCATTCAATTCATCAACTCTTGGAAAGACAGGAAGGTTAACATTAATGGGATGGATTTTGAAATTATAAAGGAGCTTGTCACTAAGGTCAGTGAGTTATCCCTAGAGGGAAAAAATTTGTGCAAGCACACCAGTGTCTATGATTAGATGAGCCTGAGGATGTTCTTTGGACCTAATGATGAGCCAACTCACATGCATGGTGGGTTTTCTAGAGATAATCTTTTAGAGCATTGTGATGTGATTTGCTACACCATTACGAGGTATAATATTCTTGAAGATCAGTTCTAGGTACTATATTACTACCACTTTCCCATTCTTAACTATTTTAGGAACCATTACTTGATTTCCTTTTGCTACCTTATCCTATCTTCCATGGAAGTTTGTGTTTTTAAGGATAGGAAAAAGAGAGAAGAAGGTAATCCATTTTATGTCATTCATCATGGTTTGATGAACAAACTTTACAAAAACCACGTTTCCTTAAACCTAACACTTCTTGTTAACCCACTGCCTACCATTACTAGCCAAGTCTCGATGGACCCTAACCATAGCTCAAGCTATTAAAAACCAAAAAAAAATGTAGTTCATAGGTGAATATCAGTCTCACTAAGTTTGATACAAACATGATGAGGAGAAAGAAAATTTCTAGGAGAGCTAGTAAATAGCTTCAAGTGGAAAAATTTAGAAATTCCTCTAAAAATGAATTTAGTTCAAAGTCCACTAAGACCAATAAACTAGGAAGAAGGTAATCGCTAGCCTTCCTAGCTCCTCACACATCTCGAACACACTAGAATTCATCTTGTCCACAAATAGAAGTAGAGGGTAGGATATTACTTCTCCCATGAAGGATGCTCCCAAAGGTGAGGGAAAGAAAGGGAGACATAGTCATAGATAGATTCATAGAAAGTCTCAACTAGAGAGGCTAGAGAATTTATCGAAGGAGATTTGGGATAACCATATTAGAATTTGCCAAAAATTCTACACTTTGGTAGAATTCACCATGAAGGTCATGCATTCTATTTCCATTGGTCTCTATTTTTTGCAAGTCAACAAGGATTAGAAAGACATGGGAAGAGACAATAATACCACCTACTCCATCTATGGTTTCCTAGTGGAGGATTGGATGAAGATGCTTCTTGAAACCCATCAAAGAGGAGGGGGTGGATTTTAATAGTGAGGAGCCTAAGGAAAAAAAGCATGAGGAATGGGGAGAGAAAGTAGGCAACTCGCCCCTAGTTTCTTTTTTTTTCTTTTTATTTTATTGATCCTATTGAACTTGATTCCCTGTGGGGATTTTACTATGTTTAAGATAATGAACTAGACTAGTAGAAACATTATGGTTCCTTTATACTATCATAATTTTCCATTTTATACGCTCATTAGCAATAGGACTATTGATAAGGGTTACTTTATTTTGGAGCTAGTCTTTATTTTTTTTTTGAAATATAAAACTAGTATTGGTTAGATAAGTGGGAGGTAACTTCTAGCTATTCTACAACCTCTTTTTACTTCGGGGTCAGCCCCCCTTTCTTTTGGATGTTACTAATACTACAAAAACTATCCAACAACAACTTATATATCCAATTAAAGTTCCTTGCAAGCTCATAATTCCTCAACTGGGTCAATCTCTTCTCTAATCTAAAATATATTTTTATTCATGCTCACATATAATAATATGATCTCATGAATAAAATAAACACACTTTACATAAAGGGAAACACCTTTCATTTATATCAAGTCCTAAAATATATTACAAAGTTTTCCTTGAGGCTTTCCCATTTCACAATAATACTAAGGTAAATCATTAAGATATTACAATACACCTTGCAATATAATATTACATATTTTCAAAATTATAAGTAATATGTTAGCTCAAAGTCTTCATAACTTTACACTCTCTAATCACTTGATTATGCTCACTAACTGAGGTATCTTCAACATATCTTTAACATTTTTCTTAGCTCCCTTAATTAGATTAAATCTCTACTAGGAGATAAAATCCAAACATTATTACATTCTTTCCAAAAATTGTGTATGTAACTTGTCTTCACCAAATTCTTCATAATTCTATCCAATCTTCATGTTTCCATATGTGCACCTAGTTGTAGCATCTAGACATACTGTAGAACATCTCTAGAACTGCACATAAGTTGATCTTGATTCCTCAAACCTTGTAAATCCAATCTCTCTCTGATCTTTATGTAGTATTCATAGGATAACAAGTATGCTGACATCAATGAGAAATTGTGTCTTGAATGCAACACATAACCACATAATCATGTCTCCAATACTACTAGGATAATCTACCTATGAAATACCATTAGCATTCACACTAACAATAACTTTGATGCATTAACCAAAAACCATCTATGATTTCCTTAAGAGAAAAAAAATTAAAATAAATTAAAATGAGAGGAAATAATATATTCACTAGCATACAAGACTTTTCAAGAAGATAATGGTTAGTTGATTTAACAAAAACTTTGCAGTAGTTATCCTAAAAAATGATCTTGTAATTGTTTCTATAAGCTTCCAAATAATTATAAGATTATGTTGTAACTTGGTTAGATGCTAAGTATCATGAATTAAGTGGTTTTTCCTTTCTTATTTTTCACTACAAGAGTACTTTTTCCTATAACATTGGCATCTTTATCATCACCAAGTTTTACTTCACTCCTCATGAATATATCTAATTTAATAAGGACATAAGATTTTCCTATCATATCATTTGAGCATCAACTACTAGAAAAAATCCATGTCCTTCTAAGGTTCTTTTGCGAAATTCCATGCATGGAGTTCTTTGCATTTTCAAGATATTCTTTAGTATAGTTGGATCTTGACTTATTCAATTTAGAATTTTTCTATATACATTTTTACTTGTAGTTTTTATACCTTTCAAAATATCTACACTAGATTATTCTTTGATCCCACTAACTTCTTTCTCTTCCTCGTCTACTACCACATCCACTTAATGTAAAAGAATCCACTTGAGGTATGATTGATTGAAAAGGGGTTTTATGTTTTGCTTCAATTATGAATGTGGATTCAAAGTCTTGCACTAGATTATTTTTTGAATAATGCATATGGTCTTCATGTGATTTCAAAGAACCTATAAACTCTTAAGTTTTAAAGGTAGCTTGATCATTACTTTGTTTAGTAGCAATGATCATTGGATCAAAGTTTGGAGGAAGCAATTTAAATACATTTTCTACAACATTTTCCCTTGACTATCATGATGATTAATAATAGTTTGAGCCCTTTTAATAAACTAATGAGTGATATCAACTTCTCTCTTCCTTAAATTTTTAATATCTCTTTGAAGGGTTTGAAGTCTCACCAATCTTATCATGTGAGATCCCTAGTATTCATTTTGAAGGGTCTATACATCCAGTTATGTTGCCATACTAGCTATATGGGGGATAATAGACATATCTAATGTAGTTTGAATGACGAAATGATATTGATTAACGTTCTACCTTTTTTTTCTCAACTAATTTGTTGAGCTTTTTTAAGGCATTTAAATCATTCTAGTCCACAGGCTTTATGTATTCTCCTTCTACTAATCCCTAAAGATGTTGTGATAATAGTAGGGTCTTCATGTTAATACTCAAATATTCATAATTATCTACTTAAAACAATAGAAGTGAGTAGAAAAATTTCTCGTCATTTTCCATTTTGAAAGATCTTGTAGAGAACCATTATCCTACCTCCAAGAAAATCTTTTTGGAACCTACTCTGATACCAATTGAAGATCTTAATCACAACACTTACACTAAATTGATGAAATTGGAAATACAAAATAATAATATGTTCAAGAATAATGAACAGAAGAGATGAAATTCAAAGCTTTGTTTTATTAACTACATTAAATTAAAAAAATACAAGTCTTCACCCTTGTTTGCTGATCAAGGAAGATAGAGTGTTAACTACACTAAAAGTTCTAAAATATGAACATGATAAGAGATTGCATGATAAAAAAATTCTACATACTATGCAAAAATTTAGTTTTATTGGGCATGAAATGAATAAAATAGTCTAAAGAACATTGTAACAAAATTGATGCAGTCGAACTAAAGCTTGATGTGGTGTAACTAAAGCTACACTATGAATACATTGTATGTATTCCTTAGTTCTATCAAAGAATTTCTCTTACAAATGCACTCTAATACAAGTCTCAACCATGTTACAGGATTTCCACATCATTGAAAATATATTTTATAATAATTTTGGTTAACATTCCTTTAAGGATTTCTTGATGTACAACTTAAATATTTGGAGTATACATCTTTGAATTTTTTAATATCAAAATTATGACATTAAATACATATAATAAATTATATTTTACAAAGTCCTCAAGTTGAGTGGAGGATTTACTTTGAAACAGATTACAATGTTTGGCAAATACTACCATAGTTGTCATTGTCAGTGATGATACCTTTGATTGAATAGTGTAGTCGTGATATTGATACCATTGGACTGTGCCTTTTACCTTTCCTCTCATTGAAGTTCACACAAGGGCCATTACAAATGGGAAGACACTCAGACATGTTCCTTATTGAAACTTCAATGTCCAACTTGATGCATTAATGTTGTTAGGGATGATCAAATTCTCTCATTAGTTCTATAATGGTTATAGTGTGGAAAAAAATGAATGCATTTGGCTTCACCACTTGGGGTTGGAAATTATTTTCTTTGATCAGATATAATGTTTATGATTCCACTATTTAAATGCACCACACATGAACATTTTTGAGTTTTACATCCTATACATTCCCTTTGTGTAAAGATTTCATGTCTCTATCAAAACTATTTTTGAATCACATCTATTCAACATTATTTTTCAATGGGTAGTTACTTAAGTTGAAGTTTTTGTGTCTTTTGATTTTTTGAAAGCTAAGGATTGATGAAAATAACAATATTGTATAGAATGCAAATGATGACCACTATCTTTTTCATTTGTGTCTCCATAATCCAAATTTTTACCATTAATTATTATCTTTTCTAAAAGTTATAGTTTGAGAGTGAGAAGGAATGTTGACCAAGAGAGATGAAATATTGATCATTAATAGTTAACCATTAACACTAAGTAGTTAAGGTCTTAACCTTTGATTTAAGATGTTAGCCCTTTTGTTAACCCACTTTTGTGTTTTAAAAATATTAAAAGATAACACCTCAACTTCAAACTCACATAAAATTTAGCTTGGGACTTCATTGTATCATTTAAATATGAAATGAAGTTGAAAATGATGAGGATGATTTGGAGAGGAAAAAAAATCAAGAATCCCTTGAATTAGTGGTCTTTTTTGAGGCTCAAAGATAGGTGTTTCTTTTCTCATTTTAACTAAGTCTTTTGAAACACGAGAAGGTTAAATAACAACGCAACATAATGTTAATAATTTCAAAGTTTTTGATAGTATTTACTTTACTACTATTCTTATTGGAGGGTTTTTTTAATTTAGAAAGGGGGTTGGGTAATTTCATGGTAATGACTATCGTCTAGTCTTCAAACAGTTGTTTCTTTTTGTATTAGGCTAGCCCCCATTTTGGTTGTTTCTTAATTTCAAAAACAATGCAAAATAATTAATATAGATAACCTTCGCTATATGAAAACATTAATGTATCAAATATTTACAAGGATACTATGTCAAAGGAAATGAGATTTAGATAATCCAAGGAGGAAGCATAGGTTAGTAGTGTGTGTAAAGTTGTAAAACTAGTGTGCGTAAGTAATATGTGATTTTATGATGTGCATGATTTAATTATATAATGAATATGCACTTGTAAATTATGATTCAAATACTTTAACTTAATTTTGGGTATGGGATATCTCTCAACAAGCATGTAATTTAGGAACTATTTATGATTTTATATATAGAAATGTTCATTTAAAGGATGTTGATTATGACCTATTAATGTATTTTTAGGTTGCAAAAATTTTCAAAAAGTGACCTCATAATGATCTTTGTGGTGATCATTAGGTACATTTATTTCTTCTATAGATTCTATAATTTTTTGTGATACTAAGTTTGAGACAAGTTACTTGACAAGATAATTTTATTTTTTTAAAACATATTCTTTTTTTTTTTTCCTCCATAAATTTATTACACTAGTGATTTTTTATTTGAAACCACAAGTAATACACATCAAGAAAATGTAGAGTTGCATTTCTCATCAAGCATCTATAAAGAATATGAACTTGGAAGAACACATCATAAATTAATGAATAATTGTAAAATGTTAAGTAGGTTTTTGTTTGATTAGATTTTTTTTATCCAATCCTTTATTAAGTCTTCCATAGTCCTTATTGTATCTATTTGATAATGAATTTTGAATTTAATTCTTACTTAATTTGAATATCTTTAAGATTATACCCAAATTCTATTGATTGATCTATTTTGTTAACTTACCTCTTTAGTTACGTATGCTACAATGGCTTCAGAGATATTGAACAAAACACTGAAACTCATTCACAAAATCCTCAATACAACTAAATCAATAAAAAGAACTAGCTTATATATACCTCTATATATATTACACCGAGAGTAATCGTTCTCGAGGCACCTATTTTCATTTAATCCCAAGGTTATTTTAATCACAGTTGGGATTTATTAAAATGAAAATAGGTGCCTCGAGAACGATTACTCTCGGCGTAATATATATAGAGGTATATATAAGGTAGTGGCAATCGTGGCACAATAGGAAAAGTATTTTTAAATTTTTTTCTATTTTTTTAAGATAAGTGTTGAATTATTTATTTCTTTTTAAATACAATTGTATAAACTTACTATAAAATTATTCTTGAATATTTTATTTTTAATTCTATATATGGTGTTTATTTGCATCGCTTTAATTCAGTTTTATTTTAAGCATATTGTTATGTATATTGAAGAGTAGAGTTATCGTTAGGGTTAGGGTTGGGGCTATTGTTAAGGTTTGAGTTATGGATAGCGTTAGAGTTACAGTTAGGAATAGAGTTACAATTAGAGTCAGGATTAGTATTAGGGTAAGGGCTAGGGTTATTTTAAGGATTATGAATCTTGTTAGGGTTATAGTTAAGGTTAGCTTTAGAATTAGAGTTAATGTTAGGATTAGGGTTAGAATTAGAGTTAGGGTTAGAGTTAAGGAAAGCGTGAGGGTAAGAATAAGGGTTTAGGTTAAACATATAGTTAGGGTTAGGATTATAATTAGAGTTAGGGTTTGAGTTAGAGGCAGAGTTAGAATTGGTGCTCGAATAAGGGCTAGAGTTAGAGTTTAAATTAGGGTTATAATTAGGGTTAAAGTTAGGCTTAGGGTTAGGGTTAAAATTATATTTACGGTTAGAGTTAGAGAAAGGGGTAGAGAAAGGGTTAGTTTTAGGGTGATGGTTAAGGTTAGGGTAAGGGTTTGAGTTGGGGTTAAGGTTAGGGTTAGGGCTATGGTTTTCATCTAGATTAAAGTAAGGGTTGAGGTTAGAGTTAGAGTTTTGAGTCAGGGTTAAGGTTAGAGTTAGGGTTAGGATTAAAGTCTAATTATGGTAGAGTTAGATTTACAGTTAGGGTTATATTTAGGGTTAGAGTTAGGGGTAGGATTATGGTTTAAAAAAAGAAATTTTCTTTTTGGCGTATTGTAATGTAAAATGTTATAGTCAAACATAGATATATGGTTAGGGAAAAAGTTACCATTACAATTAATGTTAACCTTAGGGATAGAATAAGGGTTAGGGTTAGCATTAGGGCTAGGGCTGGAGTTAGGGTTAGGCTTTGAGTTATGGTTAAGGTTAGGGTTAGAGTTACGGTTATGGTTATTGTTAGAGTTATGGTTAAGGTTTAGGTTAGAGTTATGTTTATGGTTAAGGTTAGGGTTAGAGTTATGGTTATGGGTAAGGTTTGGATTAGAGTTATGTTTATGGTTAAGGTTAGGGTTAGAGTTATGGTCATAGTTAAGGTTAGGGTTAGAGTTACGGTTATGGTTAGGGTTAGTGTTATAGTAAGGCTAGGGTTAGGGTTTGAGTCAAGGTTAAGGTTAGAGTGAAGGTTAGGATTTGAGTCAAGATTAAAGTAAGGGTTATTGTTAGGGTTAGAGTCCAATTATGGTAGGTTAGAGTTATGCTCATGGTTAAGGTTAGGGTTAGGGTTAGGGTTATTATAGGGCTTGAGTTAGAGTTATTGTAGGGATAGGGTTAGGGTTTGAGTCAAGGTTAAGGTTAGGTTTAGGATTAGGGTTAGGGTTTTAGTTAGGATTAAAGTTAGGGTTAGGGTTAGGGTTAGAGTCTAGTTATGGTAGAGTTAGATTTAGGGTTAGAGTTAGGGATAGAGTTATGTTTATGGTTAAGTTTGGGGTTAGAGTTATGCTCATGGTTAAGGTTAGGGTTAGACTTATGGTTATGGTTATGGTTAGGGTTAGGGTTATAGTAGGGCTAGGGTTAGGGTTAGGGTTAGGGTTAGGGCTTAAGTAAGGGTTAAGGTTCTAGAGTTATGGTTAGGGAAAAGTTTTGACCCAAGATTAAAGTTAGGGTTAGGGTTATGGTTAGAGTCCAATTATGGTAGAATTATATTTAGGGTTAGAGTTAGGGACAAACTAATGTTTATGGTTAAGGTTAGTGTTAAAGTTAGGGTTAGGGTTAGTGTTAGAGTTAAGGTTAGGGTCAAGGTTTTTATTAAGGTTAGGGTTAGTGTTAAGGTTAGGGTTAGGGTTAGAGTTAAAGTTAGAGTTAGCATTAGGATGAAAATTAAGGTAAGGGATAGGGTTTGAATTAGAATTAGGGTTCTTGTTAGGGTTAGAGTTATAGTTAGGGTTAGGGTTAGGTTTAAAATTAGAGTTAGAGTTGGGATTAGGGTTAGGGTTAGAATTAGGGTTAGAAATATAGTTAGGATTAGAGATAGAGTTAGGGTTAGGGTAAGGGTAAGAATTAGGGTGAGGGTTAGAATTAGGGTTACAAATATAGTTAGGGTTAGTGTTAGGGTTAGAATAAGAGTTAGGGTTAGGGTTAGAGATAGAGTTAGAATTAGAGTTCAAATAAGGGTTGGAGTTAGAGTTAGAGTTAGAGTTAGGGTTATATTTAGGGTTAGAATTAAGGTTAGGATTTGAATTAGTGTTAGAGTTAGGGTTACAGTTAGTGTTAGGATTATGGTTAGGATTAGCATTAGGGTAAGGGTTAGGGTTAGTGTTAGGGTTATTGTTAGGATTAGCATTAGGGTTAGGGTTACAATTAGAGTTAGAGTTAAAATTAGTGGTAGTGTTAGTGTTAGTCTTCATATAAGAGTTAGAGTTAGAATTAGAGTTAGAGTTAGGGTTCAAGTTAGAGTTAGAGTTAAAGTTAGAGATAGAGTTGTGATCAGGGTTAGATTAGGGTTAAGGTTAAAGTTACGTGATTAGATTTAGGGTTAGGGAAGAGTTAGGGCTAGGATTACGATTAGAATTAGGGTTAGGGTTAGAATTATCATTAGATTTAGGATTATAAAGGGTTAAGGTTAGGGTTGGGGGGAGAATTAAAGTTAGAGATAGAGTTAGAGTTAGAGTTGGGGTTATGATTAGGGTTAGGGTTAAAATTAGAATTATCTAGTTAGAGTTAGAGTTAGAGTTAGGGTTTGTGTTATTATTGTTGTTAAGATAATTTTTGGGTTACTAATCATATTATAGCTAATAAAATTATGATTAATAAATATTATTACTCTAAATTATAATTATAATTTAGAGTTAGAGTTAGGGTTAGGGTTAATTGTAATCACACTCTCTCTCACATGTCCCATTCTATAATTAACCCCCCCCCTATGTTGTTCTCTTTGTCCATCTCTTTCTCTACATATATACATCTCTCCCTCCATAATTATTGTCATTATCTATCACTATCCATCATACTCTTCCTCTCCCCATCATTGTCTACATCTCTTTTGGGCCTTATATATTCTTTTTCTTATTTAGCTCATCTCTCCCTACTCCCCTTCTATATATCTACATCTCCTGCCCCCTCTAATCATCTCTCTCTCTCTCTCTCTCTCTCTCTCTCTCTCTCTCTCTCTCTACACACACACACACACACACACACACACACGTCACCTCATGTTATTTGGCTCTCTTTAAATTTGACTTCATTTCTAAAGTTTGTCCCAATTTATAATTTTTGTTTGTATTTCTATAATATAAAATCAAGTACATTTAATAGAACTTAATTATCCTTAATAGTTTTTTATACAATTAATAAATTTAGGTAAAATTTTATAATTTTTATATTTGATTTAAGTAACAATTTTATTATCTTTTCTTTCTTTAATATAAATATTATGTTAAAATTCATTTGTAAAATCTAAAATAATTTCTAAACTTCAATATTTTACAACCTCCAAAATCTTATTATTTTAATAATAAAATAAAATTACATATATAAAAATCTTTATTTTTAGGATTTGGAAAAATAATAAACTTTCATATAAAATGAAAACTACAAGTGAAACATTAACCAAAAAAGATTTACAAAATTTTTTTCCTTTATACTTTACAATTCATTACCAAAATAATAGCAGGTTTTTAAAAGAAAGAGAATATTTGTGAAAACAAAAACTTTCTGCAGCTATCTCAAACTGTTATTACTAAGTTTTTCTAGATTTAGTACTATTCTTTGGATGAACTCAGAGATATTAATAATCAATATTTGTAATAATAAAATTAGAAACAACATCAAGACTAACAATAATTTAAAAAAAAATTAAAAATAGAAGCAACAATAATAATAAGAAAAGAGTAATTTCTTTCAGTGTTTTGTCTCTTCCATGCACCGTTTAATCTAATAGTCATGCACCAATTCACCAAATAAGGAAGAGAATGTAACATGTAGTTTGAACTTTGAGCTAGAATCATGAATTTATGCATGAAATACAGAGAATCAAGCAATTATAAATTATTAATCACAAGTTCTACAGCTGTCTATGTTTGTTATAACAACAATTACATAGGAATCTTAGGCTAGTCTCATTCGATAAAATTAGATTAAGTACAAAGTTAGTCTTGATTGTAGTGTAGTTAAATAAGCATGTGAAAGTCCATATGAGGCATTTCTCAATATAAAATATGGCAATTGTAATCTATTTTAAGTAGATGAATTAATACAAAAATTGAAGTTTTTTCTCTATTCTCATTTTGCTATAGCAATTGTGTTTTTGATATTTTTGATAAGTGTTGTAGCATGTTATATTTAACATTAAATTAATCTTTATTATTATGTTTAACAGTAGTTTCAAACATTATTAAAAAGACTCTAAATACAACCAAATCACATAATCTAAGAACTAAAACATAAGTACCCATCACAGGAACGTTAGAATGCCCAAAATTGCTAAAATAATTACACCTGCAACTGCTGTTACAGAAGTAATTTGTTCCTCCAATCTGTTATCTTTCTTAGACTAAAGGAGCACAAGAAAAAGTGAGATTGATATTATGAGTTAAAAAAGAAATTTGAATGTATTTATAAGCATTTCTGCTCAGAGATTTCCTATAACATTGTGTTAATCCCTGATTTCCCTTTTTTTTCAATTGTATTGCTAAGAAAATCACCATGGTCAAACTCTATATCCAGAGTAATTATCACATTGGACAAGTCATTCAACATTGACATAATTATCCGCACCATTTTCCAATGAAGAATCCGATCAGAATGCCACACGCTAGACATCGTGACAAAATTACAAATCGGTGGGAATGAGCCAGAACCTCTCAATCCGCACTTAACCAGATTAAACCATCGAAAGAATAGGTAGCAGGAAGGAACCTATAAATGTGAGCTGCAGCAGAGCCAATTACAAATGCATATCCAGATCTAGAGTCAATCATTTACCTTTAATCCATTCCCATTCAGTCCCAGCAATGCGCTAATAGCGTCAGGAAGCTCGATGCATGAATTAGAAGAAAATGGATAGATTTGGTTAGGAAAGTACATATTGGACCAAAATATTTTAGAAATAAAAATGAAGACACCCTTAAAACACTCCCATCAAGCACCATTAACAATGAAAAGTATTATAAAATATATAAATCAAACAGATTTTGAATACAAATCTAAATATAAATCAAACATGCAAGAATAAACTATTAAATGCAAGCCTAAATAGTTATGAACAAAATTCTAAATCTAAATGAAATTAATTAAAATTGAAATCTAAATCAAAGTAGAATATTATAACTAATTTTGAATTTCAATTTACATCTACATCTAAATCTAAATGAAAATGTAAATAAAAAATAGAAATCTCACCTACAAAAATGTTACTCCAAAACTTCAATCTACTCCTATTCAAAAACTCCAATCTAATCCTCCAATAACCTCCACCTCTTCCTTCTTGCAAAAACATAAAATGAAAATGAAATGAGGAGCGTTGGTTTTATAACTTCTGACAGGCTCCTCATATCCCCCAACAAACGTCTCTTCACATTCCACTAATTTGTTTTAAATTCTCCCACTCCCCACAAAAAATAAGCATGAATGTGTATGCAAAATTATATTTAACAAAAAAAAAAATCATATTGAAATTATTTCACCCCTATTTTTTTGGGCGTTATTTTTTCAGGTTCTACTTTTTCGGGCCCTATTATTTTGGGCCTATTATTTTGGCCTCCATTTGGCTTCCTATTATTTCGGGCAGCTATTATTTCGGAAATTTTTTTTTAATATTTAATTTGGAAGTTTGTAACCGCTCCCAATTCTTTTTAATTGACAAAGAATCTTGGGATATTCCCGTGCTGGATATTTGTGTGGTGATTGTATAGAACGCCTCTCGGCATAATTAGGAAAAACTGATATGGATATGAAATTTCAAAAATACTTACCCACCCTCCGCTACTCCATGGATCTCTTAATCGGTGGGAAAAATGATATTGTTTTAAAATCTTACAATAACGTTTTGTATGTCCTGCACATTGATTATAATCAGGGCACTCTTAATTAAAACACTTTCCTAAACAAATCTCCTAAGATATAACTTGACTTGAATATTTTTCGACAAATTGTTTACAGTAAATTAAAATTGACAATGCACATACATGTCCTTCAAATTTAGTAAACGAGTCTGTGTATAGCTGTATTTCTCGTGAATATAAGTATACAGAAATTGTGGAGCATTTGGTTTGCACACCATAAGTTGTCAAACCCATTACCCAGCGACATTTCACGAATAAGGTAAACTTGGTGGGTGCTCAGGGCTTGATGAGGGGGGCGACATTAGATTTGACATGGGCATCTTCGTAAGTAAGGGTTCTATTTTCAAAACACTTGTGGTCTATGTAGATGTAATTCCAGAATCTTTTTCTCATTCTTTGTAAAAGTTATCGATAATGTTTTTCTCGTTCTTTTGATATTTTTGAGCTCCAATAAGAAACAGTGCTCTGACTCAAAATAGGGGAGTCAATATAATGCCTGCAAGGCGGTGGAAGACCTCATTATAGAGGCATTGTGCAATCTCTCCACTAAATTGAATAAGTTTCTTGTATGTGTGAAACATCATTTGTTTTTTTATTTTTCAATATATTCTGTCTTGGTAGCTGTGTGATGAAATTGATAAACCTTCTCAGTGCCAGTTTTATTGTGTTTTTAACTTTATGGAAGCTGAGCCTGCAGCTCTTTAACACCATCAATAGCCAAAGGAGAAATAGAAACACTGCTCTCACTGTATCCAATTCACACATTACACTAATTCTGAATCGGACTTGCAGGTGTTTTTGATTTCCCCATTCATTAAAATGAACTGGAATTGAGTTTGTCAATAAATATAAAATTGCATATTGATTAAACTGTATAAATTATGTTTTGATTTATTAAGCCGATAGGCATTGCCATCAGAATGTCCTGACTTTCTGCTATTCTCGGACGCTCGGGAAAAATACATGTGGTCTTTTTTTATCGGGGCAATGCAAATGCAATGTGTCCATCGCTTAAAAGGGTACTGTTTAGAGAAAGCTATCTTTGCGCAGAGCTCTATTGCATGCATCTGCCAGAATGAATAAGCTCAATTTTACTTGCTTCAGAATTTCATCTTTACTCAGGTGGGCATAAGAAGACATAATTTATGCACCACATTAAATAACGCAAAATAACAATGAAATGAATTGTTAGGTTTGGAAATCTGATATTTATCTAAAATAATCAAAACTTTATTGTATTCTGCTCATCGAGATTCATTCCATAAATAAGGTAGTCATACAGTAGTTTAATAACTGCTATAAAATAATTACTACAACTAAAATATCTAACCTAACTTTTAAACCCTAATTATTAATACATTAATATCACCCCTTAATTGAAAAAGGTTACACAAAATTAATAAAATTAGGAGTATTTTGAACTCTTCAAACTTTGAACTCAACCAAAAACATGTGATGGTTGATTTGAATCGTCTTTTAAAAGCTTGTACCTATGATATGATCTAAACTCCATTTGAACTTGCAAGGTTCAAATTTGTATACTTCAGCATGTTGTCCATTGATGGACTTTAAATTTATATAATGAGCCTATTGCTTTGATAGGTCTTAGTTTGAGACTTATTTTGTCCCTCCTGAATTAGCACACTTTGGGTGCAATGAACTTGGATTGTTGCACACATTGAGTGCAATAAAATAACACACATTGGGTGTTATGGACTTGGTTGTCCATATTACAATTTGATAAGAGCACACATTGGGTGCTTTGAAATAACACACATTGGTTGTTAAGAATTGTTTTGTCACTAGGACATTTTGATAATAGCACACATTACCTGTGCAATAAACTTGTTTTATCGATTTCTTTGAAAATGATTACATTAAGTTTCAATATGAAATTAATTGAAATTGCCACTTACTTGAACTTAAATATGAGATTGTCACTCCCTTAAGCTTGAATTTGACATACTTCTAAGATTGTCAATCACTTGAACTTGAATTTGACATATAAGAATATCCACCGCTTGATAGATGAGAGGAAGTGAATTCATGTGATAAGAAATTGAACTCACTTGAACTTGAATTTGACATATACATAATATCTTTCCCTTGGCAAAATATCCTCCCCTTGGCAGATAAGAGGAAATGTTTTTCATCCATAAAATTATATTGCCTTGATTATTGTCATCAACATTCACCTTATTTTTTAAAAAAAGTTGAATTTTTTTTTAGTTTATATTATAATATTGATAACTAATCAAGGCAATTTATACCTTGAAGGCAGTTACACATATAAGGTTGTTATGAGCAATGTAACAACAATATGCCAACATTCCCCAAACAACTTGTTTAGAATTTGCAATAGCAAGACCAATAATAGCCTTGGCTTTGACTTTATCATCTCTAGTTTTCCACTCCAACAATTTATTTACATCTGTAAGCATATCCTCATCGAATCCTATGCAGGCTCCTCTCTCTACAAAATTAGTTTATGCAGTAGCTGCCTCAACCAAACAATCTTATTACAAACTGCCAATGCTTTGAATCCTACCATTGTTAGCAATCTCAACCATTGCACAAAAGCCCCAAAAACTATTAAATCACTTTAGGAAGTAGAGCGGAAGTAGGTTTAATGCCTTTGAATATCCCCCCCTACAACTTTCTCATAAACGCTCTTCCCAGGACTTCAACAACCATAATAAACAGGTAGGGAGAGATAGGATCACCCTACCTAAGTCCTCTCTCCGCACTAAAATTTCCCCGAGATGACCCATTAACCATCACAGAATAGCTAACAGTTTCCACCATCAACTTCACTAACCTAATAACCTTCTAACTAAGGCCTATCCTTTCCATAAGTTTATACAAGAAGGTCCAATTAATCATATCATAAGCTTTAGAGATGTCAAGTTTCAAGGCCATACTAGGATTACCACTTTTCTCCATAGAGTGCAAGACTTCATGTGTTATTATAGAAGCATCTAGGATTAGTCACCCTAGGACAAACCCACTCTAGGATTTTCCTATGAACTTATGCACCAATGGCTTCAACCTATTCACTGGGATTTGGAGAATATCCTGTAAGTAGTGGTACATAGACTAATTGGCCTGAAGTCAGAAAGGACCTCTGAGTCTTTCACCTTGGGAATCAGTACAATGAAATTTTTATTGAGCCATTTAAGAAGCTTCTTGGTTCTAAAAAAATCATAGATTTCTTGAAGGAGGTCCAACTTGATAACCTTCCAGAAGTGTTGAATGAATGCTAGCAAGAAACCATCTAGTCCTAGGGATTTATAAGCTTTCATAGAGAACACTACTCTATGGACTTCCTCCTCAGTCACCATTTTCACTAACTCCTTTTTCTCTTTAGCCAATATCATGGTGGGCATCAAATCGATCAACCATTGCCTATCCTCCTCTCTAAAGTCTCCTTGCTCTTCCAGGTAAGAGTTTCTAATGTAAGCCATCACCCAACTCCTTATCTCCTTAGGCTTAAATAACTTCACATTAGTGTCATCTTTGATGTTATGAATTGTGTTTCTCTATTTATGAATTGAGGCAGATCTATGAAAAAATGCAATATTCTTATCACCCACTTTGTGCCATAACACCCTAGACCTCTGCTTCTAGTACATCTCCTCCCTTGTTTTCATTTCCTTTCACACTTTTCTATATTTATCCTCCTCCTAGATAATGTTATCTATGGGTATGCCTCCCCCCATAGCTTTCTGGAGCTCAACTAACTTCCCTTCCACCTCAAACTCAGTCATGAAGATATCACCAAAATATTTTTTCTTCCAAGGCTACACATTTCATCTTACATTCTCTAGCTTAATAGAGAGTCTATACATTATAGTTCCTTCAATTCTAATCCCCCACAACTCATCCACCCTAGAGCTACTGTTAGGATGGAATTTCCACATTACTTCAGATCTAAAAGGTCTTTGGCCTCCTAGTGGATCTTTCTTCTAGCTAAAATGATAGGGGCATGGTCTGAGACCATCCTGGGTAGTCCCATAAGAGATGAGGAAGTTAATCCTTCCCATCTAGCTAGAACCAAAAGTCTATCTAGTTTGACTTGAATGAGTTCAAAAACCTTCCTATTATTCAACCATGTGTACTTCACTACACATATCTCCATATCCATTAAATAGTTATTATTTATAAAATCAGCCAAGTATTTCATACTATCATTAAAATCTATCATACCTGCAATTTTCTCTGAAGGTTATAGAGAAGAGTTAAAATATCCCATAGAAAAGGTGTTCTTATTTTGAGAGAGAAAAATAGATAGCTTCTCCCATAAGTTGTGCCTTCCACTTCTGGTATTAGGAGCATAAACATTAACAATATTCCAAGTCTTATCTCCCATCTTATGTTTAGTTAGAAGATAGAAATTAGAACTATAAATTAAACTTCCATTATTAGCATCTAGGTTCCAGAAGGTAGCCACTCCTCTTGACACACCTTCCATTTCATTGTGGCAAAAATTCACTCCTAGCCAAACATAATTTTCAATATTCTTCAAATTAATCATAGTCATTTTAACCTCCTGGATGAGCAGGATATCAGTTTTCTAGATTGCCAGTTGTAGTTTAAGGGAAAACTGCTTTTGAGAGTTGTTTAAAACCCTCATGTTCCATAACAGAATAATCATTTTCTACCTTTTGATAGGGATTCAAAAGTGACCTATCCACCATTTGCCACCTTCCTTGCCATCTTCTTTTCTTTCTTACTTTTTTTCTTGACTTCCCTACATCCAAATTCAATTTTTCTACCATCTTAGGTTTCCTTGAAACTCTTGTATATCTTCTTTGAGTTTGCCACTTCCCTTCCATATCGTATAGTTAGGCCAAACAATCAACTATCTTGTTTGACCATTCATCCTCATTCCAGCAAAGGACCCTAGCAACCTCCCCCTACTTCGAGTCCTTCTCCTTTCTATTCCCCAAGGCCTTATCTATGTTTCCTCTACAAACCTCCTTGATCATTAGGTTCCCTGAAGGGGTACTATGGAGCTCCTCAATTCCTTGTAGAAAGGGAAAAGAAATTTCCCCTTCCTCCAAACCTTTGAACTCTCCTTCATGTGTGCAAAGTGTCTTTAGGTCATGGATCGAACCAGACCTCCCCTCTAAATATTCCATCCTAACCCTCCCCATCACAACATGAGGGTTATCTTCTTGCTCCTTCCTAGTAAACGAAGTCAACCCCTTTTCCATTTATTCTTGAGAGACCTTCACTTCTAGCTTCTTCTTAGGAAGGAGAGTCACCACTTTGCTATCATGATCAAGAGAGCGAGTACCCTCTGCCCCTAACTCCTAAGTAGGATCCCTCCATTTGATAACACCCTCAACATTCTCCTCAACCAACGTATCTAGCTTTTTACAATCTACAATCAAATGCCCAAATGATACACATTTTTGGCAAAACAACCCTGCATTCTCATAAATGGTGGGTTGAATCTTCTTACCCCACTTTGAGCTTTATGCAATATATTTAGGAAAGTTAGTTCCCACTACCACATTTACACTAAACCTCGCAAAGACTAGTCGGGACCTTTACAAAGTTACCATATCCACAACTACAAAGTGCCCAAAGGAATCACTAATGGATTTCAGGATCCTCTCATCCAAAAACTCAAGTGGAAGGCTTGATAACCTTACCTTGATTGGAGCCATCGTATTTAGCTCTTTCACCAATTCCAACACTAGATCCCACTTTGCTACCACTAGGCTATGCTTTCCATATGACAAGATAGATACAGATCAAACTAATGATAATCAAACAAAAAATAGCTAGATATGGAAAGAGTTTGGGGTGCTAGAGGATATAGATCAAACTAATGATGAAGAAAAGGCCAGAGAAAAGAAACAACATTAGGAAGAAAGTAGAAAATGAAATATAAATGATAGGATATTAGAACATATTGTCAAATAATTAATAGAAGAAAAAGAGAACAAGGAAGAAGGTAAAAATTCAATGAGCACAAAAAATGAGCAAATAACATTGGATAATCTAGGCATATGTATTAATAAGGAAGGACTCAAAACTCTAAAATGTGGCAAACCAAAAATGAAAAAGGGAAGCAAATCATTTTAAAAATTAATAGAGATTGTTGGACAATTAAAGGAACAAGAAAAGATCAATGGAATTCTAAATGGAGGGAAGGGGAAGTTTCTTCCCACTAATAAATGAGAATCGCAACTTGGAATGCTAGGGGACTAAATGCTCCTAGCAAGGAATTATTATTAAAGCATAATATTTCCTTATTTAAATCAAAAATTATATAAATTCAAGATACTAAAATGAATGAAGAGGAAGGAAATAAGTTAGAATAGAAACTGGGTCACTAGAAAACAACAGTTAAGGAATCAAATTGGGCAATAGTGGGAATAGGAATTGTATGGAACCCTCAAAGGATAGATATGGATATAATTATTTTAAATAACACCTAGATGTGATGTAGAGTCACAATTTTTAGATATAATCTAAAAATAATCTTGATAAATGTCTATGGACCCACTCAAATAGTAGATAAGAAAAAAATATGGAATGAAATTACTTCATTTGTGGAAAATCATCTAAATAAAAACAACATCATTGGAGGATAGTTTAATGTACTATTAAAAGTAGAAGAAAAATATGGGGAATCATAGATGGATTCACATGTAATATTGGAGTTGAAAGAATGAGTAGAGAAATTAAATTACTAGATATTCCAAACAACAATAGAATATTTACCTAGAATAATAGGAGAAAAGACTTCAGCTTCATAACTGAAAAACTCTATAGGTTCTTCTTCAAGGGAGAATTAAGTAATCCTACCACTTGCTGGCTCAGATCAATATATAGTTAGAATAGACTTAGTAGAGACAAATAAATGTTGGGCCCATTTGCCATTGCACCAAAAGCCATGACTATTAGTGAACATGGAACACCACATAATTAACCACCTGTGGGCAGGGGAGCGCGTCGCATCACCCAACAATCTCCCCCTCGACACGCATGCCAGGTGCTTACGCAGGTTGGGAAGGCACCGGGGAGATTTGAACCCATGACCAGGCCAAAACCAGGCTCTGATACCAATTTTTGGGCCCATTTGCCGTTGCACCAAAAGCCATGACTATTAGTGAACATGGAACACCACATAATTAACCACCTGTGGGCAGGGGAGCGCGTCGCATCACCCAACAATAAACTATCTAGAAACCCATTTAAATGTGAGCAAATGTTGTTCTTAGATTAAAAATTAATGGAAAACATTAAGAAATCATGGAAAGAAGGATAGTTCCAAGGATAAAATTTATTATTATTTTGTATCTAAACTAAAAATGCTCAAAGAACAAATCCTAAAATGGAACAAGTCTCAATTAGATAACATATTCAAAGAAAAATTAAAAAATGAAGAAGATCTTAAGAATTTAAACCAAGAAGTTATTCAAAGAGGTATGGACAATGTAAAATTCATTATAAAAAAAGAACTAGTAGCACAGATATCCTAGAAAAGGAAGAAATATTCATGAAATAGAACTAAAAGGAGAAATGGTTAGTAGAAGGAGATCAAAATACAATTTTTTTTCATAACAATACCATTTATAATAGATCAGTTATTAGAATAACAAAAATAAAAAATAAAGAAGGAAATATGGAAGGAAATCCTACTAAGATAGTATAGGTCTTTGTAGATTATTTTGAGAGCATCCTTAATAATTTTGAATTTTCAAACTAGTCAGCTCAAGAAAAGATGTTATAAGGTGCCCCTTGAAGAATCACAAAAGAAGACAACCTGTCTCTAAATAAACCCTCCATCTTAGAAGAAATTAAGTTGGCACTCTTTAACATTAACCTAGATAAATCTCCTTACCTAATAGGCTTCAAGCATTCTTTTACAGAAATGCTAGGAAATTATGGGGGATGATTTATGGAAGCCAATAGAATCATCTAAAATATGGAGGCTCACTATTAATAGAAATCACTAACACCTTCTTACTTTTGATCCCAAAAAGATGTCATAGAGGAACCTAGAGCATTATGTAATAGGATTTACAAAAGTTTATCAAAAGCTTTAGCAAGCTAGTTAAAATTATTCCTTCCTAAACTCATTTCAAATTATCAAAGAGGCATTGTGCCCAGTAGATCCATTTTGCATAGTATATCAATTATCTAGGAAACCATTCATTCAATTTCAAGGAATAAGGAAGCATGTATGCTTATGAAATTAGGTATCTAGAAAGAATTTGATATGGTGGATTGGAAATTTTTATGTAAACACTAGAAGCCTTTGGATTTTTGCATCAATGGATTAATATCATATTTCAATGTATATCAAATCCTAAAATCTTACTTCAATGGCACACTAGAAGTTTTCTTAAGTATATCTAGAGCTATATGAAAAGGGGACCCAATCTCACATTTCCTATTCATAATCATGGCTAAAGAATTTGGGAGATCAATAAAGAAAGCCCAAGAAGAAGGAAATATTATAGGAATAATGGTAATAGAAAACATTCCCAATATTATTATTGTAAATATAAGAGGAGCAACTGAGAGGGGAGGGGTGAATTAGTTACAATGCAATGAATATCAAATCCCTTAGATGTCAATATAGAATATAAAATTTACTAAAAATATTGTTCCTTGGCAAACACACAAGCACTTCGTTAATACTAATAATATGTTGTAGCTAGGTAACCACTTGAATAACAACTCTAACTTGGTAAATGCTTAAGATAAAAATATTATGATATTATCTATGATTAACCTTACTTAACTTAGTTGCATAAACATAAAAGAAATAAAATGAACACAAGTGACACCAAGAATTAACATTGAAACCCAATTTGGGAAAAACCACCAACTACAACTAGTTACTAAATTTCACTCTTCTAAAGTGAGCCCTGTTAAGAGCCAACCCTATTAAAGGTAGAAAAAATCATGTTAGGTGTGACCCTATTAGAGGATTTAATCACTCTTTTAGGAATGGCCTTGGTAGAAGTCTTTAGACACTTCAATAGAAATGCCATCTTGTTAGAGGATTTACAAATAGTTGTTAAGCCAACTTTGTTAAGAGATTTAGATCACTACTACAATTGTTAGAGAGTAACAATGAGATAAACTAATTTTTGATGCAATTGAATTGTTGATTACATATCTTAATTCTTTCTAGAATACTTGATCCTTCCTAATTGAATGTATCTTTGCAACTCCAAAAGGATACTCTTCTTATCCTTCTAATTCGCTTCCTCTAAGCATCTTCTATTTGTCCACACACTTGCGCACATTCAATCCTCAACTTGACCTTATACTTATACGTTATACATTTTCAAGTTATCTTGAATACATCTTAGAATAATTAATATTCATCACCTCATTTAGCTACAACCAACAAACAAATCCACTAATTTCAATATGACAAAACAAGAAAACCCTTCCTTAGCCAACACTGTTTGGTAGACATTAATTTAGAAATTATTTTATTGTATTAACCAAGTGAACTCAACTAATAATACATCTTCACACACTTTCTTTGGTAACCAAGAGATCTTAGTTAACACTAGTTCCATCAACCTTTTCCTTCATTAATTGAGTGAGCTCAATTAACACTTAGCTTGTATGACCTTCTCCTCGACACCTGAGTGAACTTGGCATAAACCATTTGTTGAACTATCTTCATCACTTGAGTGAGCTCAACATACATTGTCTTTTGAACTATCTTTTTCACCTAAGTGAGCTCAACATACACTAATTGGAAAATTAATGACATTTTGTGTGACATCAAAGGTAATACACAATTAATTAATTATTTTCAACAATTTCCCTCTTTATGATTGATGACAACACAACATGTCATAATACAATGAATTTTTTAGAGAAGATAATAGTAAGGAAAATATCCTTAGTTTCATTCTTATTCTCATCCACGAAAACTCCCTCTATCAGTGTGAACTCTCTTTATCAATGTGAAATCCCTCTACCTTTAGTTTCTCCCTCTTTTAACAAACTCTATCTTCAATACCTTTTTTTGATAGAAAACTCTACCTTTCTAATATCAATCCAAGTTCTTCTTCTTTTAAATCTTTCATAGGTTCTCTCTCTTTGACATCATGAAAAAAAATTTCTATGATATGACACATCAAACTTCTCCCTCTTTGACATTTCATGCCAAAGACAATATTTAGCAGATATCAATGTACCTCATGTACTGATTCATATGCAATTTATCCTTTCAATATTGCATCAAGTTGATTGATCTTCAACATGCTCTAGTTGATACGTCACTAAACTTCATTTAGTGAGCTTCAAATAGGGGAATAACCCCCAACTTTCCTCTTAGATACAAAAAATGCATCCTGAGGTAATGACTTAGTGAATATGTTTGCAATTTTTTCTTTATTGTTCACATATTCCAATCTTACCTCTTTATCATGCACCAATTCTCTTAGAAAATGATATTTTATTGAAATGAGCTTGGTCTAGGTACAAATCATAGGATTATTTGTTATATTAATTGCACTAGTGTTATCACAGAAGATAACCATTAGATCCTTGATTTCTACCTTCATACCTACCAACAGTTGCTTGAACCAAACAATATTGGAGCAATTAACTACAACTGCCACATACTCTACCTTTGTTGTAGACTTAGAAAATCAATTCTACTTCTTAATTGTCCAAGACACTAGTCTTTTACTAAGAAATAATTCTCCACCACTGGTTCTCTTCCTATCATCAATACTTCCTGCCCAATCAACATCTATGAAGGCTTTCAAGTCCAAATTGCCTCCTTTCTTATATCATAGTTCATAGTCTTTAGTGCCCTTTAGATACCTCATGATTCTCTTGATTGCCATCATATGATTTTCTTTATAATTTTCTAAGAATCTTGCCACCATACCAATTGCTAATGCAATATTAGGCCTTGTATGCAAGTTTCATATTGCAAATTTTCAACCATTGATTTGTATGTGGTCGGATCTATCTCCTTGGAATCATCATATTTGGAAAGCTTATGGCAAGTAGACATAGGTGTTTCAACTGGTCTTTAATCTTCCATTCCAAACTACTTTAGGATCTCTTTGATATATTACAATTGAGTAATTTAGATACCATCTTTCCTTTATTGAATCTGCAATCGAACAAAGAATTTTATCTCTCCAAACATGGACATCTCAAATTCTTTACTCATTTATTATGAAAAGGATTTTCACAAAACATCATTTCCAGTAAACAATGTTTCATCCAAAAATATTTATGCCAATATAATCTTCTTCTCTAGTCCTTCTTTGATATATAGGTCATTGTTATTATTTGTCCTTTGAAAACCAATCTTCATCAAGTAGTTATGAAGTCTTTTAGACCCAACTTTTAGAGCTTTCCTGAGACCATACATATCTTTATGAAATTTATAAACCATATCCTTTTGTTGGTGTAAATAATTACTTACTATTTACACTTACTTAAGTTTACTTAGGTTAATGTATTATTTTATTATATTGCATTATTTTATAATTTAATTTTGTGACACTTAAGAGTTTGTGTACCTCTTTTAGTTGTCGTGTTGACAACACAAAAGTACACAACTCTATTTTAGCACATGGTGTCTACAACACTAGAGTTTGCATCATTCATTGAGTTGTCATGTTGACAACATAATTATTCGCACTCCCTTTTTAGCACATGTTGTCAAGAACATTGATTTGTGTGTTATAACCTTGTAGGCTTATCCTCTCATCATCTCACTTACTGCTGTGCTTAATGGAGGATAACTCATATCTAGTGGACACGTACTTGGTTGTATTACTTATCATGTAGCTGATTCTTAGGCATTCTAGATGCATCTCAGAGGCCTTTATATAAAGGTACTCCTAGTGTACTTTAATGCATATTGAATTGAATACATTGTTATTCTAATCATACTCTTTTCTAGTCTATAGTTGTGCTTGTTCTTGTGTTCTTAGTTCTTGGGTGAATTTTTCCCTAAGGAAAACTCTTACATGGTATCAGAGCTAAGAGATTTTCTCTTTAGATAGCCATTTGAGACTATTGTTGCTTCATCACCTTAGCCCAAATATGGAGCACTACAAAAATTAGGAGTGTTTAGAGCTAGATTTGACCTTTCCATTACATCTAGAATGTTGATTCTATGAAGATCAATTATAAATTTGACTACCGTAGGCCAAAGTTGATCATGTGGCAAAAAAAATTTGCAAATCAAAACCTGGAGGCCCCAATCAGCAACATGGGTATGGTTATTTTCAAGATCTAATTAATTATTTTGGATCTATAATTTTATTATTTCTCTATTTTTTTGAGATGATGCCTAGTCAGGCTAGCAAAGAATATTTTTTTGTAGAACTTGGTAGTCACACCTTGGCTCTATAGTGTGGCATGTTCCATTTGGTGTAGGAATATTCTTTCTTCAACAACTAACTCAACACTTCTAGCCTTTAAATCTGGACTAGCCAAATTTAGTGGCATTTTTTGACTATTGCCTAAATCTTTCAGCAACCTATGTCCTCAACTCTACCATGTGGACATCTTTCCATGTTATACACTAAAAACTATGCTAACATGCTGATAGTCACATGTCAGCACCCTCCATGTAGGCCTGACACCTCAACAGGTCCATCTTGCCTAATCAGTGATAGTTATTGGCCATGTGTCTAGCTTGCCACATCAGATCTAGCTATCACTATACATGTCATCAACAACACATCAGCAGTTGACTATACATCCATACATCTATACCAGATCCATGTCAGCACTCCATACTACCACATCACCCAAGCATACTTTTTTCCTGACATTAGCATTTCTTGAGGTTAAATTTGAAAATCATCTGACCATAATTCCCAGTCATTTCTTAACTCCTATAATGGTTGTTTAACCATTAAATTTAAGCATGAATTTTTCCTTCCAGACCCCTCTTTAGATTTTTTTTTAAGTTGGTAGCCCAACTTTGAGAGCCAATAACTCATTCATTCAGACTCCAAATTAGGTGCAATTTTTTTTGAAATTGGGTAGAATTTCCTAAACATTTTAGTGATGGTGTTCTTTTCTAGTTTTTTTTGCAAGGATTTTACAAAATTTGTATTTGTTGTCAGCTATACCTGTTCAATCCCACGTTCTACAACTTTAAACACTCTATATGGGTTCATCTGGTCACTTTTATAGGTTTCATTTTGTTGAAAGTGTGATATTTTTCATCTACTTTCTAGATCTATAGTTGAATTCTAGGGTTTTGTTGACAAAAACCTCACTTTTAGAATTAGGCCTTTTTAGCATTGTAATGCTTTGATTACTTTTTAGAATTATTGTACATCTAAGCTACAGTGCTTAGTGATAGATTTGGGCCTCAAAAGGCAATTGTAAAAAGAAAAATTAGAAGTCCACTTTGTATATTTTGACAAGTGGCCTATTGTACACACACTACATATAAAGTGCCACAAGTATTTTTTTGAGGGGGTCTTTTGATTGAGTAAAAAGGGGTGTGTGTATTTTGTTCTTGTGTCTCTCTTGTGTGCTCTTTTCATTTCTACATCATAGGTTCACCTAAATGTCCAGTTCTAACTTCACATAATTAGTCTATGTGAAAAGATATTTCATGGAGTAGACTAATGGATAAAGATTATAGTCTTTATGTTGATGGTACAATTACTAAACCTACTAATACTAGAGTAATCATTAATTGGCAAAGACAAGACCAATAGGCTTTAGGAATCATAAGGAGTTTTGTACATAGAGATCTCTTCCTTCACATTTCTAATTTGAAGGAATCTAAACCTACTTAAGACAAAATTCAATGATTGTATGGTAAGGTGGATGAAGAAAAGGGATTGAGGATTGAGGATGATCTACTTCTCTTGGATCCAAAGAATGCTAACACAATTCAAGATTATATCAAAAAATCCAATGAGTATAGGGCACTACTTAAAGATTATGGAAATCCCATGAAGGATGACAAGTGGAATCATCACATCCTGAAGAGGCTACCTTCAGAGTATGCCTCCTTAGCTTCAATTTTTAATACTCATAGGTTGACCATGGGAAATGCTTACCAAAAGCCTATATTTGATGCATTTGTAGAGATGTTGATTGTTGAAAAATCTCACTTGATAGATTTGGGACTTCTCATGACATCAAAGAATTGGTGACTAGTGATGAGCAACAATCAAGTCAAGGAGGGAAAAGTTCTAGCAACAACAAGAAGATGTAGTGGAAGCAGAATTCATAGTCTAAGACATTGCAATCCTCCTCATAGCAAGGAAAATCTTCTTCCAACAAGAAGGGAAGTAATGAAAGGATGGGAAAAAAAATTGTGCATATTTCAAAAGACCAAATCATGATGAGCATCATTGCAAGACTAAAAGAATCAATGAGTTGGAAAACATACTCAAGAAGAAAAAAATTCAAGTGCCAGGTAGTTCCAAGGATTCAAGTCCAACCTCTTCAAAATGAAAAGGGCAAGAACTTATGGTAAACTCAAGTTCTTCTTTGGAATGGATACTTGACTCAAGTGCCTCCTACCATATGGGTTTTTCAAAGGGAGATTTTTCTTCATTGAAGTAGTTACAGGTACTAGAAATCTTTGTGGGAGATGATACTAAAATGGAAGTTGAAGGGAAAGAACATGTGGAAATGGAAAATGGGGAATTCAAAGATGTTCTCTACATTCCAAACCTTAACTCCAATCTCTTATTAGTTTACCAAATCACTCACCTTGGAAATGGTCATAAAGTTGAGTTCCTTCTAGATCTAATGATGATGTGAAGTCTAAAAGATGATTCATTAGTTATAGTGGGGAAAGTTAATCATGACAAGAGGCTTTATTCCTCCTCTCACTTTATGCCCAAGTCTCCTTCTCAAGCATTGTTAACTCACTCTATTTCACAAATCAACTTATGGCATTAGCAGTTTGGTCAGCTTGCCTTTCACTCTCTTTAGGAACTTTACTTCAAACACATGGTCAAAGGTATACCTAAGATCAACTTTTCTAAGGGTGAGTGTTCATCATGTTTAGTGGATATGCCTCTAAGAGAAGTATGATAAAGGGAAGTCTTTGAGAGCAATAGTTGTTCTTTAGTTGGTTCACATGGTTTTAGCAAGACCCTTTGTAGTGACATCAGTCAGCCAAGGCTACTACATCCTTACTTTCATTGATGACTTTTAATATTTCATATGGGTCTACTTCCTTCATCACAAGAATGAAGTGGTTGATAAGCTTCAACCCTTTAAGATTCATGTTGAACACAAATCAAGGAAGCCATCAAGGTTCTACAGATGGACAATGAAAGTAGATATATGAATAGAAGACTTGAGGGAATGGATCTTCAGAATCCCCCAGCATTTAGTCCACACAAGAAAAATGTTGCAATGTTAAGGATTAGAACTCTCAAAACCATAGCAAGTTGCATGATAAAAGTCATGTCTCTTGACATACACTTGAAGTTGAAGCCATAAGCACTACTAGTCACATACTCAACAAGTTTCCTCATAATTCCCTAGATGGGAAGACTCATTTTGAGGCATGGTGTAGTAGAAAATCAGTTGTGATTCACTTCAAAGTCTTCGATTTTCCAGCATGGGAAAACCTATCTTCCATGGGATGTAAGGCACTAACACCAAGGCTTTGTACTTTCATAGGATATGAAGACTGTGTGAAGGCTTATAGACTTATGGATCCAAAGAATCATGAGATCTTTGTGGAGAAGGATTTTCACTTTGAGGAAATTTTGCCCATATTATCTCCTAATCCTCTCTATACTTCATATACTGTGGAAACTGATAGTGACACCAGTGATAGTGCTTCAACAGATTTAGACACGTGGGGTTCTATCGGTAGTTGTAATGAGAGGTCATGACATTAGTATAGTCCACATGCTTACATTTCCATAGCAATAGGTCCAAAATAGTAGGGTACATGTTATCTTCTAGCTCCAAATCTAGTTGATGACTACATGGAAAACATTACAGGTTTGTTCATGGAGTCACAAACTGCAGACTTGGGAGATAGCCTTGATAATTTACATCTTCTCTTTGATGAATATGATCCTTCTTCAGTTGTTGCAAGGGATCACTCTGACCCTCATGTCGATTCTCTACATGATCAATCTTTGTAGGTTGGCATGATTGTGGATCCTTATGAAAAATAGTTTTCAGAGTTTTCTTTATCAGTTGAGGAGACAGATGGCTCATTGGGATAGGTTCAACAGACATCCTTGCCAAATCTGCATTCATTCTTTTTAGCATAGTTGGAAGGGGAAACCATTAGTATTAGCATAGGGATACTGGAGTAGGTTTTAGGGCCACCATACATCTTTAGGATTGCACCTTTTCCATTGTTCCTTCCAAAGGGGAGGAATATCATCTAGCATTCATGCACCAACTTCTTCCTTGGAGTAGCAATCACTGGTTGGCATTCTTTATTTTTGGGGGGGCACTACCTTGTCTCTCTTCCTCTTCTTTCTTATGGGGGGACATTTTCCTCTTATTAGGTCTTCTTCTTCTCATATTTCACTATTGTATATACTAGATGTATGTCGTAATCGAGGGTCTTGATTACTTCATCCATCCATGCATCTAGTCTTTTCATCTCTCTTTTTGGGGTTTTCCCATGAGGTTTTCCCTCTTTATCCACTTTATGAGAGATTTCATTTCATTATGTACATGGGTACCTAACATAGCCTAGTAGTTAGGACCCATCATGCATTTCATTGTAGTTTTTGTAAGCTTCAGGGCATTCATTTAAGTTGCACTTAAGGGGGGGTGTTGGTGTAAGTAAGTACTTACTATTTACACTTACTTAAGTTTACTTAGGTTAATGAATTATTTAATTTTGTGAGACACTTAGGAGTTTGTGTACCTTTTTGAGTTGTCATGTTGACAACACAGAAGTACACAACTCTATTTCAGCACATGGTGTCTACAACATTGGAGTTTGCATCATTCACTAAGTTGTCATGTTGACAACATAGTTATTCACACTCCCTTTTTAGCACATGTTTTGTACAATACTGATTTGTGTGTTATACCCTTGTAGGCTTATCCTCTCATCAACACACTTACTTTCGTGCTTAATGGAGGATAACCCATATCTAGTCGACATGTGCCTGGTTGTATGACTTATCATGTAGCTAATTCTTAGGCATTCTAGATTCATCTCAGAGGCCTTTATATACAGGCACTCCTAGTGTACTTTAATGCATATTGAATTGAATACATTGTTATTTTGATCATGCTCCTTTCTGATCTACAGTTGTGCTTGTGTTTGAGTTCTTAGTTCTTGGGTTGAATTTTCCCTAAGGAAAATTCTTACACCTCTTTTCTAGGATCTATAAAATGTTTAGGTTGTTCTATGTAAACTTCCTCTTCAAGAATTCCATTAAAGCATGTAGATTTGACATCCATTTGATAAAATTTAAATCCTTTACATGCAACATAAGCCAGTAAAGTCCTAGTACCTTCTAATCTAGCAATAGGAGAAAAAATTTCACCATAATTAGTACCATCTTCTTGAGAATAACCTTTGCATGTACTAACCTTGCTTTGTTTCTAGAAACTTCTCCATCCTCATTTGACTTGTTTCTAAAAGCCCACTTTTTGCCAATTGCATATTATGCTTGGGTCTAGGAACAAGAGTCCAAGTCTTGTTCCTCTCTATCTATTATGTTTCTTCATTCATATCTTTAATCCAAATTTCATTATCCAAAGCATCTTTCACTAATCTAGGATCAAATTTAGTAAGCAAACATGTACCTTTCAATTTGTTTGTTGTCATTGTATTGTACGAATTGTCTCCAATGATTTGATTAAGTGCATGTCTCCTTTTGACATATCTTGCTAACAAAGGTATTTTGGATTTAGAACTTGTTCCATCAGGATCACCATGATCTTCTATATTAAGCTCGAGCCCTACTAGCTATGACTTGGGTCCTTTAGACTTGCTATGCTATAGCTATGACTTGGTAGCCTCTAATTGTGACTCGGGTCATTTAGACTATAAATTTAGTTTCACTTATTATAACTTGGGTACTTCTAGATATTTTGGATACTTAGGAGGTGAGGCCTCCTAACTTCCAATTGCATTGGGCAATGTATTAGGTTCAAAGTAAATAAACCTTCTATAATCTTGAGGTTCTTTGTTGGTCTCTTCTTTTCTCTTTTCTGTAAACTCATCAATTCTCCTATTTACACTTTCTATAATCTTATGAGTGAATAAGTTCACATATATATGAGTTACTTCTATTGGAGTATCCTATGAATATACCTTCATCACCTTTGATCTCAAATTTGCCCTTCCTAGTCTATTTCAAAATATAACATTTCTTGCCAAATACTTTCAAGTAACTTACATTAGGTTTGTAGCCATACCATAGTTCATAAGGAGTTTGGTTTGAGTCTTTCTTTAGCTCTACTCTATTCAACGTTTTCACTATATTATTGATTTCTTCCTTCCAGTATTTGAATGCAACATTATTTTCTATCATCAAAGTTCTTGCACAATCCATGATGGATTTGTTCCTTCTTTCATCTATACTATTTTTTTGTGGTGTACCAAGGGTTGATGCTTGTCTTTTAATTCCTCTTTTAGTGCCAAATTCATTTATTTCACTAGAGATGAATCTACCACCTCTATCTGATCTCAAACACTTCAACTTCTTTCTCGCTTCCTTTTCTACTCTAGCCAACAATAATCATCAACAAAAAGAGTAAAATAATTATCTCGATTGTAGCTCTCAATTCTAATAGGTCCATATAAGTATCCACGAACCAGCTCCAAGACTTCTTCAGAATGATAGTTCTTTCTTTTCAAACTTGTCTTACCCATCTTACTAATTTGAAAACTTTTGCATAGGACCATATTAGGATTCCTCGAGCTAGCAATACATTTCACTCTTTTTTTTCTTATCTTGATTAGATTATCAAAGTTCACATGACATAACCTTTTATGCCATAACCATATTTCTTCTACTTGAGTAATGAAATATGAACTCTCACTAAGATATAAGTAAAATAGATTACCTTTGGTTTATTTACCAGACCCAACTAGATTTCCTTTTGCATCCAGTAGCTTGGCCTTCCCATTCATGAATTCTATCTTGAATCCAATGTTATTCAACTTTTTTACACTTAGTATATTATTCTTTAATCCTTCAATATAATAAGCATCATCACATCAAATTTTGTTGGTTATTGAGAAATAACCTTTTACCTTTTTGCAACATGGTTCATTGTTTGAAAATCTCACTTTTCCACCATCATAATGTTCCATATGTTCAAAGTTTTCTTGTCACTAGTCATATGATATGATCAACCACTATCAATAATCCATGTACCATTTTTTCTAACATGAGATATAAGTGCCAATTTGTCTCCTTCATCATCATATTCAAATTTTACAACAATATAGACCATTTCATCATCTTCACTACTATCTAAATCTTTAGCCGTAAAAAAAGATTTCTTAGCTTTGTCATTGTATTCCTTAAAGTTCTTAAAATCATTCTTTCCTTTTTATTTGTTGTGATTCTTTCCATCTTTGTCTTCTCTATGTGGACATGTTGTAGCAATGTGTCCAACCTCTTCGCAAGAGAAACAAATTAGAGGAATTTTACCTTTGTACTTTCCTTTGCCTTTGGCATACCTTCTTGCAAGTAATGCTTCAATGGTTTCGAGATCACTATTAGAACTATCTTCCTCTTCACTTCTAGATTGTTTTCTCTTTGATATTTTAGTTTTCTTCTTGAGTGATACCTTGGCTTCAAATGTAAACTCAAGATTGCTAGAGCTAGGAGTATAGCTATCATAGTTATCTAGGTCAAATGAAGTCAATCTTCCAACTAGAGCATCCAAGTTTATCTTGTTATTTGGATCAGATCTCATTTCTTGAATAGTAGACATTCTGATAGCATAGATATGAAGAATATTTATTAGTACCTTTCTAACCATTTTCACACCTTCAATTGTTTCTCCCAAGGCTTTAATAGTACTGACACTAGCTTTGATTCTCTCAACATATTTTGCAATGTTTTCATCCTCTCTCATCTTCATCTGGTCAAACTAGCCTCTCAATATTTTTTCCTTGGCTCTTTTCACATTATCATCACCTTCATAGATATTCTTTAGTTTGGTCCTAATGTCATGATCAGTAGCACATCCTTTGACTTCATCAAACTCGACATAGTTAAGAGCTAATAAAATGTTAATCATCATAATGTTACAATTTTTCTTTTCAACAATATAATCCATAGTCAATGTTTTAGTAGGAGCCTCGTAAGAATTCTCTAGATACTTCAAACCCATATCACTAATAATTTTCACATGAAACTTCATATGTTCTTGCCATGCCTCAAAGTTATCTCTATTCAACTTGGGAATCTATCTTCTATAAGACATCCTAATCTTTAGCTTATGTCCATGAAACCTTCTCTACAAGCACCAATAATCGGTGATACCGATTGTTGGAAATATAAGAGGAGTAACTAAGAGGGGAGGGGTGAATCAATTGCCACTAAAATAAATGTTAGATCCCCTAGATGTCAACACAGAACACAAACTTTACTGGAAATAGTGTTTCTTGACAAGCACATAGGCACTATGTTAATACTGTTAATATATTGTAGCTTGGTAACCACTTGAATAACAACTCTAACTTAGTAAATGATATTATTTGTGATTAAACTTACTTAGCATAGTTGCATAGACATAAAATAAATAACATGAACACAAGTGACATCAATATCTATTGTGGAAACCCAATTTCAAAAATACTACCAATTGCAACTAATTACTAATTTTCACTCTTCTGAAGTGAGCCATTTTAGGAGCCAACCCTATTAAAGGTTACAAAATACACTATTAGGTGTGACCCTATTAGAGGATTTAATCACCCTATTAGGAGTGGCCTTTTTAGAGCTATTTAGACACTTTAATAGAAATGCCACCTTGTTAGAGTATTTACAAATAGTTGTTCAGAAAACTCTATTAAGAGATTTAGATCACTACTAAATTTTTTAGAAAGTAACAATGAGATGACCTGATTTCTGATGCAAATCAATTGATGATTATAGATCTCAATTCTAGCTTGAATACTTGATCATTCTAGATTAAATGTATCTTTGTAGCTCCAAAAAGATATTCTTCTTATCCTTCTAATTTTCTTCCTCTAAGAATATGTTATTCTTCCATTCACTTGCACACATTCAATCCTAAACTTGACCTTATACTTATACCTTATGCATTATTAGGTCATCTTGAATATATCATAGAATAATTAATATTCATCACCTCAATTGGTTAGAACCAATAAACAAATCCATTAAGCTCAATATGCCAAAACAAGAAAACTCTTCATTAGGCAACCCTGCTCGATAGACATTATCTGAAAAAATAATTTTCCTATATTAACCAAGTGAAATTGGTTAACACTACATCTTCACTCACTTTCTTTTGTAACTGAGGGATCTAGGTTAACACTATTTCCATCCAACTTTTCCTTCATTAACTGAGTGAGCTTGGCTAATAGTCAGCTTCTATGAACTTCTCTTCGACACTTGAGTGAACTTGGCATTCACTATCTTCTAAACTTGGGAAACACTGGAATGCTTGATAGACATAGGAAACCATCTTGATCACCAAAATGAGCTTGGCATACATTGACTAGCAAAGACAATACACAATTAATTGATTATTTTCAACAATTACACACCAACAATTTTCTAATAAAATATTTCTACCATGAGTTACTTCAAGGGAAGAAGCTAAATTTTTAAAATAAATTAAAGAAATATTCTTTCTCAATACATCATCAGTAATGGATCACTATATTTTCAATAATATGGGTTAGAAAAAAGGATTATTCCCATGTAAGTATATAGGAATTCAACTAGAAAAATAAGAGAAAAAGAATAAAGGATGGAAAAATATCTTAGACAAATTGACAAACAAACAATGTCCTAGAAAGGGAAATGGCTAACCAAAGATAGTAGAGAAACAAAAATCAAAGAAATGCTCTCAACTATACCTACACATCAAATGTAACGTCTTCCACTACCCAAAAAAATTAACAAAAAGGTAGTAGGAAAACTAAAAAAATCATTTGGAAGGGAATAGGAAAGAAAAATAAATCAGCCTTGATCAAATGGGAGAAGAATAACTAACCAAAAGAATTTGGTGGATGAGGGATCAAGGACCTTAGTTTAAAAAATGAAGCTTTGGGAGCCAAAATAGTTTAATCAATGTACCAAGAAAGAGATAGTGAATGGGACAAAATCTTATATAATAAATATTTGAATGTAGTTGATCCATTATCACCTCTCAAAAAAGTAAACCCAGCTAAAGGAGTAGAGGCTTGTAATTTGATGCAAAAGTGTCACTAAATGATTAGAATATATGATACTTGGGACGTAGGAAGAAGAGATGAAGAATTACTCTAGGAAGATTCATGGGACAACTACTTCCCTTTATATAGATTCAATATAATCTTAGTTGTTATTAAAAATACGCTTGTGAATCAATGGGGAATAAAGGTAGCAGACTATAATTTATCAAGAAAATAAATGAAGAGGATATTTGGATCTGGAGTCTCTAGATAATAAAAACTTATCACCTAAAGGTAAAGAGATCCTAGAGAAAATCTTTGGAGAGTGATAGGTCAATCATAAAAATAGGAAAGACAAGTTGATCTAGGGAGCTTCAAAAGATGGAGTGTATAGTATAAAGAAGAGATACAATCTAATAATAAACTCTTAAAGGTGGGAGAATATAAACATGCCTTTAATTATTTGTTGAAATCCAATCAGCTTACCAAAGATAGGATTCTTCTTGTGGGTAGTAATCCAAAATAGAATTTTAACAGCTAATAGGTTTAGGAAGATTGGGTTCAAAGGCCCTTCAAGATGTAACCTGTACAAAGAAAATATTGAAATGTTAGAGCACTTACTTTTTCAATGCCCCTATTCTAAGGAATGTTAGGATTTGATTTGATGGAAACTAAGTTGGACTAGCCCCCTTCCTGGCCATTTGAATAGCCATTTAATAGGGTAGCCCAATGGAAGTAATTAAAAAAAGTATAGAAAACTCTAGAACATATCACCTACCATTCTAACGTAGGAGAATTGGAAAGAAAGGAATAGATGAATATTTAGTAATATAGAGCTAAGATTAACCTCTTTCCTTAACAAAGTTGAAGTAAGTATAATAGAAGTTATGAACAATTACTTAAGGAAGACAATCAAAGAAGAATGAGCCTCTACAAAATAGGATGGAAGAAACTAAATTTTGTTGTAACATCAAGATTAAATCGTTGAAAGGTGGGTATATGTTGAATAAGTAGCTCAGATTCTAGAAACTAGAACATCAAAAGAGATAAACCCTTTGGTATAGAAACAAACAACATTGTGAAACTAGAAGCTTTTCATGAGGGGCTAAAATAGAGAGTCTAAAATTGAGGATCGGGAGAAAAATTATGGAAGCAAATTTCCAAATGGTTTAAAATGTGATAAGAAAAATGGAAAACTTCAAATTAGATCATAAATTCAAAAATTGAGAGAGTGTACTAAATCTTTTTGATAAGTTGAAAAAAATAAGGATTAAACATATATATCTAGAAGGAAACATAGAAGCTAACCATTTCGAAAATAGTTCAGTGGAAGGAGGTGACATAATTATCAAAGCAACAGAGATTCTTCTTAGTTAAATACTTCATACCCCTTAGCTTTCTTAGTCGATCTCTTTTAAGCCATCATTAACCTTATGTCTAACTGTTAATATTTAAAAAATAAAATATAAAGAACTAAGTGACTCATTAGACCTTTTTAATACCCACTAATTAGGACATCTAGCAAAATAAATAAAGTAGGTAGGTCTAAGTAATATATTTTTTATACTTAGCAAAATTCATGAATTATAATGATCATAGTCATAGTACCAAACGTATCCTTGAGGTATGCACTAGTTATCCAAATGGGTGCAGTTGGTGAATGAGGTGTTAGGATGACAAAAATGTAAGATATCAATAATCTAATATTTTTTAGGCATTTTCAAGGGTTTAGGGATGCAATGCAAGGTGTTAGACTGTAGTTTAGGGTTCTAGAACATAAGATTAACTTTCTAGATACCAAGTGTGCTCCAAAACTACCAAGTGCACAACTAAGGTGTGTAGTTGGTAAGATTGGGGTGAAATTTGTAAAATAGGGAAAAAATTTATAATTTGGAAGTTGGTATACAAGATATGAATACTTTTTGGATTTCTAAGGGATTAGGTGTTTTATGATACACAGGAAAGTGTAAAATAACCTAGGTTGTGATATGAAAGATGTAAATGATCTAAGGGAATGATGCACAAATGAAAATGCAAGTGACATTTTGGACATTTTAAAGGGTTATGAAAATCATTTTATTGTATGTGAAATGCATATTGTGTTGGACCTTAGATTTGGAAATGATGTTAAATATTGATGTACGCAATGTGGATTATGAAAAAGGAGGTATGATAGGGTTGATAATGACATTGAGAATATGCAAGATAGGAATGTTAGATCAAGAAAAGTGTCAAGTTTGACAAATTATTTGGAGAAGCTTGTTGTTGGAGATGCTGATGGGATTTTGGTTCTTAGAGGTAATCTGAGGGTTCTGGACTATGAATGTGAAATCAATCATTATTAAACTAAAGTTAAGAAAAATTACATTTAGGGAGACCAAGGGATATGATAATTCTATGAAAGGTGTATGTTAGGTTTTGAACTTAGGAGAGATATTTGGATAGTATTAATCTACGATTTTAACCTTGTGAAGATGGACTTTGGATCTTGATGAAAAAAGATTAAAAATTTGAGTAGATCAAAATGATAAAAATTACAAGGTAAAATACATCAATAAACAAATAGACTTTGACCCAAGAAAATGACAAAAAATATGACAAAAAGACTATGGTCAAGATCCATCATCCATCAACACAAGGAGGTACTCTAAGACTCATACTCTATTCTATTTTTTTACTAAGTTCAAAGCGGTTTTAGGTTCATAATGAAGTTTAGAGAGTATCAAAACTAGTCCTATGTATATTGGATATGCAAGATGCAAGGACTCTATGATTCAAAGTGATGTTTAAGGTGTAACATGATGCTCTACATCATCATCAGAAAGAGTAATTATGCAGGCTTCTGGAGGTAATTCAAGGGTCCCAAAAATGTAGTTTTGAAGCCATAATTGGTTATTCTAAAAACTAAGTGTTCTTAGAAATTAGCAAGTCTGCTAAATAGAGCTAACTATGACTAGGGTGTAGTTGGGGCCAATTTGAGCATACTTGGTAGTTTCATAGCATAGTTCAGAAGCTGGGCTACAAGTTTGATGACTCTATGGTTATGCTATAAAGATAGTTTATTGGGCATGATTTTATGATCAGAATATAGATGAAAAATAGGAGTTAGGACATGATAAATGAATCATAAAGATGTGAAAAATGAGGTTTAGAACATGCAAGATTGATGTTCAGAACATGATCATAATGGGGACTTATCCAAGCACCTTGTACCAACTCTAGGGTCCCAAAATAATATCTAGAAGTCAAAATTGGTTGTTTAGTCAAACAAGTGCATGAAAATGGAGCTAACTACACCTAGGGTCTAGTTGGGACTAGTTAGATTGTGGTTAGCAGTTTTAGAGCATAATTGGTAAAGTGGGCTAAAACTTGAGTTATTGTGTGCTTGGTCACTTCTTAACTATTATGCTAGAGGATGAATTGACAAGGGATAATGCTATGGTCAAAATGAGGACTAAGATGTGAAAAATGAGGTTTGGGTATGTGCAAGATCATGGTGTACCAAAATATGGCCTTAAGTGGCAGTGAAAAATCATCAAATCAGGTTTATGTCAACTTGACACATAATTTTGAAGTGGTCATGGACTCTATATCAAAAAGTTGTAAGAAAATAATCTCTAGAAAATTGAATGTAGTTTCTAAAATACTAGGCATTATCAGGAGAAAAAAATATTACTTAGTCAAAAGTTTGAATTTTAATGCAGTATTAAGAAAATTTCAGGGCAAAAATAAAAAGTAGGTGTATGTCTGATCACCTTAATCAAAACCAAATCATAATTTTTTAAAATATAATTATAGATATGAAAAGTAGACTCATGCCCAGATGTGACACAAATTTTTTGGTATTTTTATTCCAAATAAATAATTAAATATGAATTTTCTACCAAAACTTTGTCAGAAAAAAAAGTCTCGTGTTTGACCACCCTAACTAATAGAAAATTTTACCAAATTTAATTTAATTTTTATTTTCTTATACTAGGCGAAGTATAGAATGTGACGCAACTTTTAGATTTAAAAAATGTTATACTGTTTGAAAGTTATAGCTATTTTTCAATCAATATGTCAATCAACACTTTACAATAATCTTCATTGATAATTAACTAAAAAATACTTATTGAACTTAGAATTTGACAAAAATTATATTGATGGAATCTAGAGAGCAATATTCAAAAACCTTTTTTGTTTCATTCAATTTTGATCAAAATAAAATTGTTAGACGGCTACCCGAAGTTTGAGTATCACTAAAACCCTCTTCAAACACGTCTTTTTGGTTGATCGAGTAGGTTTTGTAAATACCAAGCCTAATCAGATATCCGATTTGAAATTGGATATCCGATACGCTACGGATGGGAAATTTTCAAATCTCAATCCATTTTGGAGGGAAATTTGAGTTTAAACATTATAACTTATGATTTATAAATTATTTCACTTATATTACTATGTAAAAATGTATTTTAATATATATATATATAATAATGTAAGGTAAAAATATAAGATATAATCTAGTAATATATAATAATTTATTATATTAATCTTATTACAATCTATAAACATAATTTATATTATTATTATTTTTACTAAATATAATAACGTAATTTATATATATATATAATACTTAATATATATTATTATATTAATATGTATGTTATTAATATATATATATATATATAATAACGTAATATTTTCATTAAATATAATATGTATTATATATTATTATATTAATATGTATAATAATATAATATATATATAATAACGTAATATATTAAATATAAATATATAATATGTATTATATATATTATTATATTAATATGTATGTTATTAATATATATATATATATATATATATATATTATTAATATACATAATAACATAATATATATATATCTATATATATATATATATATATATATATATATATATATTATATTAATATGTATGTTATTAAGATATATGTATATTATTAATATATACGAGTCAAATGGGGTCATAGGTCAACCATTGACCCCCTTTGATGCATTAAAAGACGAAATATGTCCCTAGGGGTCCTAGGACCCCTAGGGACATATTACAATGGTTCATATGGGTCAAAGCGGGTCATAGTGTGACCTATGAACCCTTTTGACCCATTAAATGATAACATATGTCCCTGCAAGTCCTAGGACCTCAAGGGACATATTTGAATCATTCATATGGGTCAAAGGGGGTCATAGGTACCCCCTTTGACCTATTAAACGATCACATATGTCTCTAGGGGTCCTAAGACCCTTAGGGACATAATCGAATGGGTAATATGGGTCAAAAGGGGTGATAGGTCCCTTTGACCCATTAAATGATGACATATGTCCCTAGGGGTCCTAGGACCCCTAGGGCCATATTCGAATGGGTAATATGGGTCAAAGGGGGTCATAGGGTGACCTATCACCCTCTTTGACCCATTAAACAACAACATATGTCTCTAGGGGTCCTAAAACCCCTATGAGACATATTCGAATGGGTAATATGGGTCAAAGGGAGTCATACGGTGACCTATGACCCCATTTGACCCATTAAATGATGACATATGTCCCTAGGAGTCTTAGGACCCCTAAAGACATATTCAAATCATTCATATGACTCAAAGGGGGTCATAGGGTGACCTATGACCCCCTTTGACCCATTAAAAGATGACATATGTCCCTAGTGGTCCTAGGACCCCTAGGGACATATTCGAATCATTCATATGAGTGAAAGGGGGTCATACGTCACTCTATGACCCCGTTTGACCCATCAAATGACGACATATGTCCCTAGTGGTCCTAGGACCCCTAGAGACATATTCAAATGGGTAATATGAGTCAAAAGGCGTCATAGGGTGACCTATGACTCTCTTTGACCTATTAAATGATGACATATGTCCCTAGGAGTCCTAGGACCCCTAGGGACATATTCGAATGGGTCATATGGGTCAAAGAGGGTCATAGGGTGACCTATGATCACCTTTGACCTACTAAATGATGACATATGTCTCTAGGGGTCCTAGGACCCCTAGGGACATACTTGAATTGTTCATATGGGTCAAAGGGGGTCATAGGTACCCATATGAACGATTCTAATATGTCCCTAAGGGTCCTAGGACCCTTGGGGACATATTAGCATCGTTCATATGGGTCAAAGGGGATCATAGGTGACCTATGACCCCCTTTGACCCATTAAATGGCAACATATGTCTCTAGGGGTAATCTATTTTCCTAAATATCTGATATCCGATATCCGATGGATAATGGTATTTTTTTTGAAACTTCCAAATCTATGCAAGACATGAATCATTATTGGTATGAAAAAAATCATAGAAATTTTACGGAAAAACAATCATACTTTTCTCTACATCAATAAGAAAAATAAAAAATAAATGATACTTATACATACAATGGGGCTCTTTGTGCGAATGGAAATCCCTGATGATCTAGGATGCTGAATCTGTACGGGCTCATCGCCAGTAGCCACACCCTATATAAAATAAAGAATGTAATTAAATGGGATTACCACAAACATTTTACAAGAATGCATCGATATTTAATCAAATAGAAAACATCTAATTACCTTTCCTTTGTCAGTGGATGCTAGCTCACCCCCCACACTTTGTCCCCCCCGGGACAGGTGGTATCTACAAGATAAAAGAAAGATTAGCAACCATATATGCTACAATATCAAATAGAAAAAAAATGCGAACACAACATAATGTACCATAGATGTCTCAAGGCCAAATGAAATGGCCGAGAGTGTAGCATCGTCTATCTGTCTAGCTCCTCCTTAGTCATCAACTAAACATGAATGAAGATCACATACATGTAAAAGTCAGTATGGCTTGAAAATTAAAATTACCCTATTATAAAAATTAACTTTAAATCGCATATGTCATAACAAAAAAATGAATATAGGTATCGACACCGAAGGAGTCCATGCCTCTGCATTCCCCTCCTCTGTCGCATCAAGGTCTGTAGCCTCTGCACATGCATCTGGTGTATCCTTGTCTAATACAAAATGATACTCAGGAAGATCACCTATGGGACCCAGGAAAATATTCTTGCATTTAATGCAAGTGTGAGGCACACAAATGTGTGATGAGCTAGCCGATGATGAACTGGCACCAACATCACCAACACAAGGAGGCAGGATTGAACTAGCTTGAGATATCATTAGGCTACTCAGCCTATGAATGGCTCTCATGGTCTAAGAGCTAGCCTCTGCCATAATATCTAGATGCTACACTCGAGGAGGTGGGGAGATATCAGTAGGGGGGACAAAAGTTCCAAGTTTCTTTTGTTGGGAAGAGGGTCTATCTTGAGGAGCTCGTAGTCCTAAGCCCATGTTGGGCTTCATGCTCCAATAGTTCACTTTAAGTTTCAACACAAATTCTGCATATAATTTTCTAAGGAAATAAAATGGTATGTCTAAATTGCCATGTGGAGGGATATCAAAGACCACCCACCAACGATCCCAAAAATTTTCATGTATGGCATCATTTGTGCACCATTTAATCGATAGTTTGGATTTTTTTTGGGTCAACTGGTATGCCCGTTTTTGGGTTAGCAAAAAGGCTAGCCAAATTGTCTTTGGTTATGTTGAGGGCTGCGACCTCATCATAATCCAAACCATCACCAAACATCTAGTGCATTTCATCATGCCAACGAAGAGCGGCATTTTGTTGGTTCGTAAGGGTTTCAATGTTATCCACTATGGTGTTTAACATGGATAACATAGGAGCTAGTGCAGGTACATTATTATATGTTCTATGCAAACCTCTCAACTCAACGAGATTTTCATTTATCAAATCCTTGATTCGAGGAGGGTTTTGAGGAGGTAGAGGATCATTTGGTGGATGGTTTTGTGGGGGTACTGGATCGTTTGGTGGTAGGTTACGAGGAATATTATTCCCTGCCTCAGTGTCATCATTCTGATCAGCCATTCCTATTGAATTGCAAAACGTAATACATATTAAAAAAAAATCTAAATTTTAACCATTTTTGTCAAAAAAACCCTAGATTCAACTAAAACAAACAAAATCATCCTAAACCCTATTGAATTTAGGTTAAAAATGAGTTGGGAAAAAAAAAATACCTGAATATCTGATATCCGATGGATAATGGTAATACTGGCCCCAAATTAACGTGAAATGAGGGCCCACGAGTCTGTGATTTTATTTTATCCTATGCATAGGTATCGGATATCCGATATGGCCGCAATAACATATAATGACATATAATATATAATATATATAATATAACATATAATATAAATTACATTATATTACTTTTTATATATTTTTATATTATATTATATATATAATATTAATTTACTATATATTGTAATATAAAATATTATATTATATAATAATATTATTATATTATATTATATTATTATAGTGTATTATATTATATTATTATAATTTATAATTTATTATACTTTTTTATTATATATTATATTATAATATATTACTTTTTATTATTATATTATATCTTATATATATATATTATATTACATTACTATATATTATAATATATTAAATATTATATTATTATAATATAATACATTATAATATTATTATTATAGTATAATATTATACGATTATAATATAATAATAATATTATTAAATTATATTATAGTATATTTATAATAATAATAATATTATTATTAAATAATATATCATACTATTATATAATAATAATAATAATAATAATAATAATAAATAATAATAATAATATTGCTATAATATTATTACTCTAATTACCGGATATCCGATTACATATCGGATATCTGATCACATATCAGATATCTAATTTAAAATCGGATATCCAATGTCAAATCGGATATCTGATAAGGCTCGGCCTTACTTTCCAGATTTGGTTCTTGGATAGGTGAATAAAAGTCAGAGCAGATTTTGAAGTGCTTTTAGGTGTCTTCAAACTCTATTTTTTTCACATTGCCACTTTTTGGCACACTAGGATCCTGCACATACCTATTTGTGGTATGCAATAATGCAAGTTGGGGGATGCAAGATAAATATTAAGAGCTAAAAGTTGAATACTACGAGATCAAAAATGAAGCCTAAGGGATGCATTGTGAAAGCTATGGGATAAAAAATTGGGACTAAAAGGTTAAAAATGACGCCTAGAGAATGCAAATATGAGGATTAAAAAATGGAAAATGTAAGAGAATTCTATACAAGTATGAGGTATATATCATGCCAAGGACTTCTAAGGTTATAGGTCTCCATGTTTTGAAAGATCTCAAGTGTTTGACAAAAGGTGTCCAATATTTTCACAAGAGTTATAATGTTTTAAAATGTCTAAGGTTCAAATGTTCTTGCTGTGAGTTTGTAAATTTGGTATTTATCTTGGTTAAGCTTATTCATGGACATAAGAAAAAATAGATGAATAGTTGTTGTTAAACTTAATAGATACATCACAACCTAAGATTTAAAACTATTTCCATTGAATTCCCACGTGAACCAAAGTTCATTCACGCACATTCAGAGCAAACAACCCTAGGATCTTTGTACCAGACTCTCCTTATAGCATACTCACTTCTTGGGGCTACCAAGATTTGCTTCCCAAGGGATTGTTGCCTCTAATAAGGACCCCAAGAATGTGGGATGTCTTCATGGGAATGGGTGAACCCCTAAGCTAGTGGATAGAAAGGGTTTTGGCCACTAAGACATGGTTTTTAGCCTAACCACTCCATTTGGAATGTGAATGATAAAAGACCACACATGGTCTCCCAACCCCGAGAACTAGGGTTTGGTGTGCAATATAAGGGTATTGGAGAAGAACTATCATGTAGCAATACCATTGATAGGACATTGACCATATTGACTATGGTATAGTGGCTTGAGTGTAGATCTAGCTTTGGCCTATTACTACTTTGAGGTTGACTCCTCGGACTCACCAAGTGGTGAATGTTGGTTGTAAGGAAGGCCTCTCTAAAGATATTACATGAATTTCTCTTGCACCCAAGATTCAAAAATGGCGAGGGTAGATGATAAATTCATGCAACTCCTAGGGTTCTAGATAATGAAGAGATGCCAAATAGAAAACAAATTTTATTTTTTAGCACCAAATGAAGTGTTAGCTAATCTAAGAAAAACCACATACATGGTTTGAATAGACATACAAGTCTTCATCATTGATGTACATCAAACAATTAGTAGTTTTCAATGGATAATTCTTCTCCCAATAATTTCCACATGCTCTAAATAGATCATTAGTAATGCAAAAATATTTCCTCTAAGTCTTAGAATCAGAATGAAATGCTAGATATAGATTAAGACTAAAATGTAACCTTTATGTGAACTAACTATGCCTTGACAGTGTAGATTGCACTGCAAAAGGATAAAAACACTCATGGTGTCCATCAATGCACTCAAATAGTACCAACTACACTCATTGTACAGTTGGGGCCAATTAGAGTGTAGTTGGTAGTTTTATAGAGTAGTTGGAAAGCTAGCTGCAAACTAAGGTGAAATGAGGTAAAAATGACACCCATGTCATGCAAAACTTAAAGCTATACTACCAATTGTGCTCCAACAATGCCAAGTGAACCCGTAATGCACTTTGAGCTAGAAGGGTGTATTTGGTAGTTTTAAACTATACTTGACCTACTCAGAACAATAGACAAGGGTTAAATAAAGCCCTAGACCCCTTAAATAGCTTCCTAAGACCCCCAAGTGCATCCTGATAGAGCCAAGTGCACACCTAGGATAGAGAGCTACAAAAATATACAAATAAAATTCAAAAAAAATATTAGTGGGCCTCCTAATTAGACTAGGCATGATAAACATTATTAGAAAATTGTTAGACTTCTTCCAATGACCTCCTTCCTTACACCTACAAGCACAAAACAAAGAAACCCAAGTTACAAAATGTGATCTTCATGTCGGGTTCACCAGTTATAGGACTAGAAAATGGGTTAGATCCTAGCATACTATGAGAAACCACAAAACTAAATCCAAATATACTAAACCCTTCTAATGTGCCACGAAAGCCACCAACAAAAATAAAGTAAACATTACAAAGACTCCCTCTTCAATTGTAGTTCTCGTGTCCTTCTTTTTTCTCCATTTTTATATAGCTCCAATTGCCTATAGTGCCTATACAGTTGAAAGAACATATACAATAATGGGATGATGCTATTGGGAATACTAGAAGCCTAGTTTCAATCCTAATGGGTTCTCAATATCTAATTGGTAGCAAGATGGCTCAATTTATAACCAAAGGGCAAGATGAGAGACTTGAATGAGAGGATGGACAATTTTCACTTTGAATGTGAAACTTGGCATGATATTCCTTACAATATCTATGAGAACCATGACACAAATGCCAAATGTAGGATTCTATGATGCATGAAGGTCAACATGGCTGAAAGTAGAGTAGAATCTATGATGTGCATATGACACCTCAATGCCACTTGTCGAGATCAATCTATGACGATAGTGGCTTATTATAGTCATAAATAAGGAATAATATATATCCAATATGATACATATTATACAAGTTTAGAGGGAGGATCTATGATGCATCGTGTCCATGTGTCAAGCATAGGTGGAATATTTGGATTAAAAATCCAAAATTCCACATAAATAGTAATTAGTAAAGTTAAAAATTAGAGGTGAAAAAATAGGACTTAGGAAATTGAACATTCTCATAGTTTGTGAAGATGAATCAATTAATTAAGAATATTAGTTAAAAAGAATAATTAGTAAATTTAGGATGAAAATTATTGAAATGGAATAGGATAAGATTATGTGTTATCTAATCCCATGGGATAAATTAGTAAATTATTGGCCAATTTGATAATACAAATGCAAGATAAAATGTAATGGTTATGCAGATTGACTAGGATGATGATGGGTAGATCAAAGCCATGATCAAATTGATTGAGTGATTGGGATTGATAATATACAAAGGACACGTGACATGGATTAAGGAAATGTGACATTTAATAGACATTGTTAATACCACAGGATTAAAATCAATTCATAAGATTGATTAGAATAACATCGACAGACATTTTCAATGTTATTAAATTATTTCAATAATTTCACGATTTGACACCGTGGGACTTGACAGTGTCAATGATTAGATGATGCAAATGAAAAATTTGACCTAGTGCTGAGATACATGATAGTTCTAAGGTAGGATTTGATAGGTTTCAATAGATTTCCAAGGCACTAAGGGACATTTAATGCCTAGGGTTAGACATATGATGATTTATTTGAGATATTTGACATGTTTCTAGTTGATTAAGGTTTGTTTGGGATGATTCTAGGTTTATTTAATTTTGGGTAGATTGGATATGATCCTGATGGTGTTGAAATGGTTTTGGGTTGATCAGATCAGATTCTAACGATGTTGAAATGATTTAGATGTAATTTTGTAAAGTTTAGATAAAATGGGTACCAATTCAAAAATATTCTCTAATTGATTTGAAAGGAGTTACAAATGATGAAGAATGTTGTCACAATTTGATCGAATGATAATCAAATTGGTCAAAAGATCAGAATTAGTGAAATGAAAAAATAGGATAGCTTAGTATGAAAATGTGGTTAAACCATAGATATGAACCATTTTTTAGTGTCTACAAGATCAAATAGATAATAACATTATTCACTTTCTAATATATATTAATGAAATGTAACTTAAAATAATATATTAAACTAATAGTAAAAGGTGAAAATATTGAAAATCAATAGATATATTTAATAATAAATAATTAGGTGAAATGGTCAACAACAAGTTAGATTCTTCAACATATGATTTTTTTAGAGAATATATTGTAATTAATTTACTTATATAATAAGTTTTTTTTAAATATTATAAATATATATACTCTAGAATGTGTAATTGAGGTTTTTATTAATAAATTATGATTAATAATGTAATGAAATATTGCAAATAAATCAAATAACATTATTGAAAAAAAGTTAATCATTATATGGTCAAAAAATTTAGTTGTGCAAAATCAATCTATTCATGCCATTTTAAAAATATTAATAATGGAATAATTCTATCAATCTCACATATCAATAAAGATCTCCCTTACTATTACTCAACATAATATATCTTCTTGATGCAAATTAGTGTTCTTGTGAGTGAAATTGATATTCTAGATTGTTCTTTCTTTGTAATATTATTGCTAAACATATATTGAGTTCTTTTAAAATATTTTTCATGTTGTCATAAGTCAAAATATTTGAGAGAATAACTCATGGTTCAATGAATATAGGAAAAAAAAAGTATATGATTATAGGGATAGCCATAAGAAGATTTTGAAATTGTAACCAAGAACTAGTAAAAGGAAAACAAAAGCCTAAACATTGAACATAGAGGAATAAGAGGACAAAATGGATCAACTTATTAAGATATCTAAAAAATCAACGTTAATCTAGGAAATTTTATTCTCTATCTTCTTAAAGATCATGTGATCAAAAGGCACAGTTTCAACCTTTCTCTTTAAACTTTTCTTAAATATTTTATTGGGACCAATGATCCCATCAATCTTGTCATGATCCAAATTTATCACTTGTTTCTCTTGATGACTTTTGCACAAGTTATATAATAGATTTTTTGTAGAATAAATAGGTATATTTGTGATTTTATGACTATGAGAAATCACAATTCAAGGAACCCTTTTCTATTTTTCACTCTACTCTCATTTTGGTAGAATTTATTTCACATTTACCTTGCTTAATTCATTAAGGTCATAAAAATTCTTCTTTCTGCCCTTGATAACATAAAAATCCTCATATAAAGTACACTAACTTTGGGAAATATCCTCCTAAATCACATAGAAACCTACAAAGAACCAATAAAACTACAAACATTCATCACTTTCTAGATAGCATTGAGTTTTTCAATAATAATTCTCTTATCGATTAGAAGCTCTTTAATCCAATTCCATGAGTACTTAAAATGAGATACACAATGAATATAATTCTCCCAAATATTGCGATTAACATTCCCATAACCTACCTTTCTAGCATAGAGTCAATACTTTCTTCTATATAGGAATGTACACCTTATGGGACTAGGTCTTGGTATCAGTCTATATGTGTGTGTGTGTGTGTGTGTGTGTGTGTGTGTGTGTGTGTGTGTGTGAGAGAGAGAGAGAGAGAGAGAGAGAGAGAGAGAGAGAGAGAGAGAGAGAGAGAGAGAGAATTAAATTGCACATTATTTCTATAATCTCTCTCAACCCTTTTCTTTTCACTCCTTTCTATTAATCTACCTGCAATAAGAGAAACATGATTATTTTTGTTATAGGGATTGGGGGCCTTGCACTTCTTCTTCTCCTTACTAGAAGTACCCACTTTATAGATAAGCCTGGGGGTCATTTTAATATTTGTGACATGGATATACTCGTCTTCCTTATAACTTATTTGTTTCTTCCTTTTCCTTCTTGCAAGATCCCACGTTTATTTATGTGGTCTTTCAAATTTTAACAAGGTTTCATTGTGATTCTCTTGATACATTGTTTCATCAACCTTTTAATATTTAGTTTATATGTTTTGTACTATGGTCACATCCTCCTCAAAAGGCATAATAGGGTGTGTAGGGGATGTTAGGATAAACCATGTATAGAAATAAAAACTACATGTAAATATAACCAATAATAGAAAAATAATAGATCACATAGAAATGAACACAAGGCACCAAGATTTAATATGGTTCACACAATCCCTGGGCTATGTCCACCAAACAGCAAGTCCGATCTTATTACAATCTACTGATTACAACCTCATTATAGTCCATAATCCCTTACAGCTCAATACTGTCGCAAAAAGCAATTTCACATCACAACATAATGAAAATACCAAACCCTAAACCCTTTTATACAAGTATTAAACTACTTTAGGGTTATAACATGTCAGCCATAAATTAGCCATAACTTTAGTGGTGAATCTATGAATAGTACCAAAAAAATTAATTTCCTGATCAATATGTACAGTACTTTTCTAATCAGTCACCATAATCTAACAATATCCCACTTGGGTACTAATCAGGCTCCATACTAAACAACAATCTCCCACTTGGAGACAGATCCTATAGCAATACCACTACCACATGGGGCTCCCACTGGATCAAACTACCCTGGACTCTATTTTTCTTTTATTCATGTTCAGTCTAAAAGACCAACCAAAGCTGAAGAGGAGTGTAGCTTTTCCCTTGTTACAATGTTGGTCAACATATCTGCTGGATTTTCATTTGTCTGTATCTTCTCTAGCTTTAACTATCCATCCTAAAAAACTAACCGAATGAAATGGTACTGCAACTGTATGTGTTTGGTCTTAGAATGCAAAGCTAAATTCTTGGCAAGATGAATGACACTCTGACTATCTGTAAAAATATAATTATCCTTCTAAGGATGTCCCAATTATTCCAAGAAGACTTGAAGCCATATCATCTCCTTGGCTATCTCTATAGCAGCAACATACTCTACCTCTATAGTGGATAGAGAATTAATCTTCTATAACCTAGAAACCCAGCTCACAGCTACCCCACCAATAGAAAAGACATAACCTATAGTACTCTGCCTGGTATCAATATCCCCTGCCAAATCCAAGTAAACATAGGCCTAAAAATTAGTAGTAGAGCCCCCAAAGTGTAAACACTTATTGGATGTTCCTCTCAAAAATTTGAGAATCCACTTGACAACATTCCAATGCTCAAATCCTAGATGACTCATATACCTACTAATGACTCCCACTGCATGTGCAATATCTGGCCTAGTGCATACCATAGCATACATCAAGCTTCCAATAGGTGAAGCATAGGGTACCTTGGACATCTTATCCTCCTCTTCATATTTCTTAGGAAACATCTCCTTAGTCAACTTCAAATGACTAAGTAAAGGTGTGCTGATAGCTTTAGCATTCTCCATAGAGAAACGTTGCAACACCTTCTCAACATAATCAGCCTAAGATAGCATTAATGTTCTATTCCTTCCATCTCTACAAATCTTCATACCAAGGATTTGTTTTGCTGCCCCTAAATCCTTCATAGCAAATGCATGTGCTAACTGGCGTTTAAACCCCTTAATATGATCCATGTTAGACCCAACTACAAGTATATCATCAACATATAAACATAAAATAATGTAGCTATCATCATCCAACCTCTTAAAATAAACACAATAATCTGAATGACACTTATTATTGCCATGCTCATGCATAAACCTATCAAATTTCAGATACCATTACCGAGGTGCTTGCTTCAAGCCATATAAAATTTTCTTCAATTTGCATACTAAGTTCTCCTTACCTTTGACCTCAAAACCATGTGGCTGAGCCGTATATATTTCTTCATCCAAATCACCATCAAGAAATGTTGTTTTAACATCCAACTACTCTAAATACAAATCTTCAGTTGCCACAAGACTTAAAATAGTACGAATAGAAGTCATTTTAACAACTGGAGAAAATATCTCATCAAAATCAATTCCCTTTTTCTATGCAAATCTTTTTACAACTAACCTGGCCTTAAATCTTTTCTTACCTCTTTCCTATTCTTTCAACTTGTGAACCCACTTATTCTGTAAAGCCTTTTTACCTGCAAGCAACTTGCACAAATCCCATTTCTTATTCTTCAGCAAAGAGTCCATTTCATCTTTCATTGGGTATGTGCAGGATCATGGTGTACCAAACTATGGCCTTAAGTGGCAGTGAAAAACCAACAAATCAGGGTTATGTCAACTTGACACATAAATTTAAAGTGGTTATAGACTTTATATCAAAAATTTGTAAGAAAATAATTTGTAGTAAATTGAATCTAGTTTCTAAACTACAAGGACTTATCTAGAGAAAAAATTATTTGATTGGTCAAAAGTTTGGATTTTAATGTAGTACTACAAAAATTTCAAGGCGAAAACAAAAAGTAGGTGTACGTCTGACCACCTTAATCATAATCAAATGATAATATTTTTAAATATAATTTTACAGATATAAAAATTAGACTCATGCTTGGATGTGACGCATATTTTTGGAAATTTTTATTCCAAATAAATAATTAATTATGAATTTTCTACTATATTATTTTCAGAATTAAAAAACTCCCATGTCTAACCACCTTAACTAGTTCAAAAAAAAAATTAAAATTAAGTTTTCTTTTTCTTTTTCTTATACTAGTTGAAGCATAGAATGTGACACATCTTTTGGATTTCACAAATCTTATATAGTTTGAAAGTTATAACTATTTTTCAACCAGTATGTCAATCAGCACTTTGTAGCTAACTCCATTAGAAAATAAGTAATAATTACTTACTGAACTCATAATTTGACAAACCTTACATTTATGAAAAGCTAATAACATTATTAAGAAACCCTTTTCATTACATCAAATTTTGGTTAAAAAAAAGTCGTCAGCTACATGCTTGATGTATAAAACACATAAGAACATGCCAAAAACACATTTTTGGGATGTTTTAAAGATGACCATATAAGTTTGGTATCGAAAGATATAGTAGGAATTATAAAGGTATTAATTGTTTTCATTTAGTATCAGGATGGGTGCAAAAAAATTTAGAATAGATTTTGAAATTCTTTGAGGCATTTCAGAACTACATATTTTCCAGATCGCCACTTTTTGGCACACCATGATCCTGCACATACCCCATTGCAGACTCCCACTAAATCTTAGTATCCACCTACACAGCTTCATCATAACTTTCAGGTTCACTAGCATCAGTAAGTAAAATAGAATACAAGGAGGGAGAAAATATTTGTGGAGGTCTAATTTGCCTCATTGACCATCTAACATTCACTGGTGTGTGTGGTATTTGTTGTTGTGGTTGTTGCACATCATGAGGAATGGCTGGAACATCAGCTTTTGGAGTATCATCCACCACTACATAATCATCTTCTTTCTTCTCATGTTGTTGCAATAGATCTTTGTACAACACTTTCTCATTGAATATGACATCCCGGCTTCTAACAATTTTATGATTTTCAAAATCCCAAAGCCTTTAACCAAATTCATTAATTCCATATCCAAAAAAGACACATTTCTTTGATTTAGCTTCTAGCTTGGTTCTATTTTTAGAGTCTATATGAGCAAAAGCTTCACAACCGAAGGTCTTGAGAAAAGAATAACTCACCTTCTTACCAGTCCATGCCTCCTCTAGAATACCAAAGCCCAAAGGAGTAGAGGGACCTCTATTAATCAAATATATAGTAGTATTGATAGCCTCCACCCACATGTGTAAGGGCAACCCAACATGCAACCTCATGTTCCTTGCACGCTCCATTATAGTCCTGATCATGCATTCATCCACTCCAGTTTCCTGTGGAGTCCTTGGAACGGTTTTCTGTCTACAAATACCATTAGTGGAACAATAATATTCAAATTCATGAGTACAATACTCACCACATTTATCAGATCTAAGACATTTTAATTTCTTACCAGTCTCATTTTCAAACAAGTATTTTCATTTTTTAAAAGTTTGAAATACATCAGATTTCTATGTAAGGAAATAAACCCATACTTTTCTAGTTGCATCAAAAATACATGTAACATAATAATGAGAGCCACCAAGGGAAGATACTTGAGCTGGTCCCCATACATCTGTATGCACAAGCTCTAATTTCTCCGTTTTGTTTTCCTTCCTAGTCTTTACGAAACTCACTCTCTTTTGTTTTCTATACACACAACTTTCACATAAATCCATATTAACACATTTCTGACCTAGTTAAACTTTCTTTGAATGAATTACTTGCATACCTTTCTCACTCATGTGCCCAAGTCTATTGTGCCCCATGTGACATTGTATTGGAATTTATAGCAGCTATTTGTTATCCCTGCTCAATAGCAACAATTGTTCCTGAACATTCATTTTTCTCTGAAACAATCAAAGTAGAAGGAACAATATGACCTGTATAAAGATATAAGGTGCCTAATTTCACACCTTTTACTAATACAAGGGAACCTTTTGAAACCTTCTAATTTTTATCATTAAAAGTAACTACACAACTCTCATCACCAAGTTGCCCTGCTGAAATTAAATTCCTACTCGGCCTTGAAAAATGTCTTACCTCATGTAGTAGCCAATGATTCCCATTCTACAACTTAATCTTAATTTTTCCCTTTCCAACAATCTAATAAGGTTCATTATCCCCCAAATAAACAAGCTCAAAATCCCCTTGGACATAATCAATGAAATAACCTCTATGTGGTGTAGCATGAAATGAAGCACCAGAATCTAAAACCCATGAATCATCAACACTTTCTAAAGACAAAAGCAAAGCATCCTCTTCGAATTTGTTACTTACCACATTTACTTCCTTTTCTTCATCTGATTTATCTCCTTAATTTTCCTTTCGATTCTAGTAATATTTCTTTTTGTGCCCTGGTTTCTCATAGTACCAGCAATTATTTGGTCCTCTCGATTGAGACCTTTTCCCCTTTGACTTTCCTCTTGATTTCCCACAATTTCAAGAGTTACTTCCTCTCTCAGTTGTTTTGCCCCTGCTTTGTGAATACAAAGAACTTTTGATGTAGATTCACCTGAGGATTTCCTACGAATTTCCTCACTCAAAAAAACACTGATCACATCATCATATTTTAGGATATTAGATCTAGGAACAGAATTACTCAGCCATTACCTAGCCATTCCAGCTTTTAGGCAAACAAAACAAAATCAAGAGAGCCCTAATTTCTTTATCAAAATTGATACCCATAGAAGATAACTGACTAGTAATAGTATTAAACTCATTTAAATGATCTACAACAGATCCAACTTCTGCCATTTTCATATTAAAGAAACGTTTCATGAGAAATACCTTGTTTGAAGTGAAGGGCTTTTCATACAGTGTTGCTAGGGTTTTCATCAACTCTTCTATCATCTTCGCTTTTGTAATATTAAATGCCACCGATGGTGCCAGGCATAACCAAATGCTTCCAAGTGCCTTTCTATCCAAAGATCTCATTCAACATCTGATATAGATCCCTGATTCTTGGCTTTGCCTTCCAACAACTTCCATGAATCGTTTTGATAAAGATAGTCTTCCATTTGCATCTTCCATAACTAGAAGTTCTGCCCATTAAACCTATCAACCCTCAGGTTACCCTTGTTGGGTGATGCGACGCGCTCCCCTGCCCACAAGTGGTTAATTATGTGGTGTTCCATGTTCACTAACAGTCATGGCTTTTGGTGCAACGGCAAATGGGCCCCACAATTGGTATCAGAGCCTAGTTTTTGCTTGGTCATGGGTTCAAATCTCCTCGGTGCCTTCTCGACCTGTGTAAGCACCTGGTATTCGCATCAAGGGGGAGATTGTTGGGTGATGCGACGCACTCCTCTACCCATAGGTGGTTAATTATGTGGTGTTCCATGTTGACTAACAGTCATGGCTTTTGGTGCAACGGCAAATGGGCCCTACAACCCTCATCTGTCATTGCTCCCAGTCAACCGTGAGACTTTCCTATAGACGATAACTAAAAAGAAACCTCGCTCTAATACCACTTGTTAGGATAAACCACAGACAGAAATAAAAACTACATGCAAATATAACCAATAACAAAAAAATAATAGATCACATAGAAATGAACACAAGGCACCAAGATTTAACATGGTTCACCCAATCCTTGGGCTACATCTACCAAACAACAAGTTTGATCTTATTACAATCTAGTGATTACAACCTGATTACAGTCTATAATCCCTTACAACTCAATACTACAGCAAGAAGAAATTTTGCATCACAACATAATGAAAATACCCAACCCTAAACCCTTTTATACAAGTATTAAACTACTTTAGGGTTATAACATGTCGCCCATAAATTAGCCATAACTTTAGTGGTGAATCTATGAATAGTACCAATTTTTTTTTTTTTTATGGAGTATGTACAGTACTTTCCTGATTAGTCACCATAAACTAACAATCTCCCACTTGGGGACTGATCAGGCTCCACACTAAACAACAATCTCTCACTTGGAGATTAATCCTATAGAAATACCACTACCACATGGGGCTCCCACTGGATCAAACCACCCTGGAATCTACAAAACTTTAATCATTTAAAGAAAATTTACTAAATTCACCATATTGACCATCTCATATCTAGTTTCAAAATAACATAACTTAAAAAATGAAATGTTGTAATAAGTAGATTTAACTATCAATCACATCCATGAAATTTAATTACATAAAAAAAAATATTTTGTTACCCAAAAATCCTCGAAGGTGAAGATAAAACTGGAGTGGGGATGATACCCATAAATCTTAACTACTATAGTAACAAAGTTAACCTATTATGGTTACAATTTTGATCACTTCTGATGATCTACCTTGTAATAGGTCTACTATTCTAAATGCATTTAAGAGTGTTAGGTCTTACCTTATTAAAGGAATTCACACTTACACTTAAGAAATGACTCTGTTAGGAGATTTACAAAGGTATGTTGAAACCACCATGTTAAGAGATTTTCCCTTATTCAGTCTATTAAAACTAAATTGGTACCTAATATTTTAGTCTACACTATAAATTATTATTAGATATCTCCTCCTTCAAATATTTGATATGATCTTCAATCTGATATATCTTTCCTTAGTCCTTCACTGCTTCATAAGGTTTCTAATCTCAATTATTCACAACTTCAACTTGCATGCAACATCCAAAACTTAACTCCTTTACTTCGTTCATGCACATTGCACACTTTGTAATTTTTTATGCAATAGCACAATCTACTAATGAAAAACAAGTTTTGGATATGCCTATTTAAACACTTCTATTGTATCTACTAGATGCTTCTATTTTTTCCTCTCTACATGATTAGTTTTTCATTCCTCATAGTGGGGTTGGTATTACACATCAAAATGCATGAAAACCTTTGTAACAAACTCTATAATTATTAAATATAATGTATATGTTGGCATGAAATTTTTTACCTCAAATTTTTGTATCATTTCTAAAATTTATGGTCTCTTTGTGTTACACATACTATCTTTGATGCTTATTCATAATTGCTCTTCATTCTATTTCTCATCGTTAACTATACTCGACTTTTTTGTATAACTTGATATTTATGTGCTCTATCTTCTTGACATTTACTAGGCTTGGCTTCTACTGAAAATACTTAGGGACCAAAGACTTTATCATCTCCTATAGAGCTTGAAATATACATGATTATTTACAAGTCTTTACATGACTCAGCCTATATAGAGTATCTCAATCACAATGATGAATGTCTAACTTTGCCTTATATATGACTAAGAATTTGACACTAAGAGATAAAAATACATAGAGATATCAACATTATTTTGGGATTTTCATGTTTAAATAATTTTGTAAAACTTTTTGGGTTCCTTAATAAAATATTAAATTGGTAGTGATGATTGCCAAACGATAATTTTGCTAGGGACAGTTATTCATAACCCCTTTTCATTGAATATCTACCACTAATAATAGTCTTCCAAATCAATCTATCTAAATACTATTACTAAGGAAAATTGTGTGTTTACTAAGAAACCTCTATAACTTAACTTTGACTTCCTAAGGGAAGGTTAGATAGAAGAAATCTTTCTAGACTATTGTAGATTGTTCCCCAAGATAAACTATGCAAAAATAATGTGTAAATTTGACTCCCTACAAATTTTGTAGAATATTCTTATGCTTTTCAAGGTTTGAAGAAGCAAAGATAGCATGTAGCCCATTCCACAAGTCATTCTAAAAGCATGTTGTATCCCCTAAATTAATTGACCAATAAAGGAATAAAAGGACCAGTGATCTGGACTTAATTAAAAGGTTCCATAGGAGTTTTCCTAATAGTAAATATTCTCATTGGATCATCTTTGTCTAGATACTTCTTTCCCAATATTTCATAGGGTGTTTGTAGAACCTCCATGAGATGTTTACCCATAGACTAATATTCCTTTCAGAGGGCCTATAAAGACCACCCCCAGAACAATATTTTAGCTTACAAAAACTTTCCCAAGAAATAAGATATATTTTGGGCTTATCATCAAGATTTCACTTCAAATAAAATTTTCTATGGAGATGAGGACATATTTAAGTAAGAGAATCTTTCCTACTAGAGATAGCCACCTTGATTTTTGAAAAAAATATTTTATTTAATATATTAAATGATATTTTCTGAAAATACAATCATACTTGCCCCTTGGATAAAGGAGATTCTCATATAACTAAATGGGCAATTTATAACCAAAAAACCAAGTAGTTTCTATAGATACGTCTTAACTAGATGAGGAATATTAAAAAGAAAAACTTTGATTGATATGTTTAACTTATGACATCAGGCTAAAAAATATTCATCCAAAATTTACTTAATAATTTTGGTCTCCTTCATAATCTCAATATCACAAAGAAGTGAGTCATCTATACATAATGCATGTGATATTATAATTTGATATTGGTAAAAATAAATACCTTCCCACTTGACCACATTTACTTTGTAGCTTATTAGTTTACTCAAGCATTCACCCATAATGGTGAGCAAGAAGGGAGATAATCGTCCCCATTTCCTAACATCACAAGATCAAGGAAAAAAGGCCACATAGGTTGACATTAATTAAAAATAAAAAATTTGAACCTTTAATACAAGACAAGATCCATTTCATTTATTTTCTATAAAAACTCATTTTTCTAGTACTTGGGAGAGAAAGGCTCACTTATAGTTGTCATTTGCCTCCATAATATTAATTTTAAGGACTATAGCTATGAGGCCTTGAAACTTAATTGAGTGGATATCTTCATGAGCATCTAGAGCATGTTCAAGTGTATCTTTCTATATGATGAAGCTACCTTGTTATGAAATGATGCCTAGGATAAGTTTAGTCAACCTCAACATAATGAACCTAGTAATATTTTGTAGATGATATTATGTAGAGAAATGACCCTAAAGTAATAAAACGAAGAGGTTGTATAAAACTTTTTAACAAGGGAAATAAATTTTTTATTGGTCTTATTCAAGATGCATGCATGTTTCCTTGACTCTTCTCAAACATTGAGGATATTTACTCCCAATAAATATCATCAGTTGCGGAAGAATAAAGTTGTTAGCCCATCTAGACAAGGAGATTAATCATCTTGAATACCAAAAATAGTTTTTCTCATCTCATCAAGAGAAAGGGTATCTAACAAGAATTTTATGTCCTCTTTCAACATGAATCTAGGAATGATGTACAAAATCTTAGATGGATAGGGTACTTGATCAATTGAGAAACTCAATAAGTTATCAAAGAAATGTGTTGTCATAGATTTAATGTCCTTTATGTATTTATAGTATTCCCAAGAAAATGTATGATTTGAAATATAGAATTTTTGTGTCACTTCATTTTCCTTAATTATGAAAGAAATTAGTAAATTTATCTCCCTATTTAAGACATACCTCTTTTGAGTTATTTCTCTAATAAGTTTCTTACCTAAGAAGAAATTCCTCTAGTGTTTTCTTTAGCACATTTTGAGTGTCATAAACGTGTTTTGTTAAATATTTTTTAATAAAATCATCCCTCCAATCCTTTAATTGATATTGTAGGCCGATTTTCTCTTCAAACATATACTACCAAAACATGATTTATTGCACTCTTTCATCTAGAACTTAATGAAACAAAGTTTCTAAGGTAGTTAGAAAATCCTAGAACCTTCAACAAATATGCACTATGACTATGACTTTTTCGGAAGAAAACATAAAATATCTATCCCTAAACCACATACAATCCATCTTGAAGTATAATTTTGGTTCAAAGCCATTAAGATAAAGTTCAATTTTCTAAGGAATTTCATAATGGTATGAGCCTAATAATGATAGATTACTTGACTTAGAACAACCATGCTCTAAGTTCCATTAAAATTTTAAAAGAAATATATTCATTCTAAGCCCTATAAAATGTTTTCATTTCCTCTTATTTAACTATGTCAATTTACTATTTGTTAGAACAAAATCAAATAGAGAATTTCCCTTCAATTAAGTTCTCAAAATCTTGGGTTATTTTTAAGGAGGGATCCATAATCCCTATCTTGTCTATACTACCCATTGTCGCAGTCACATGTAGAGCTAGAATGACTTTATTTCCATCTAGGCCTTGAAAAAATGATGAAAGTAGGTGAAAAAGTCTTTGTTCACTCACCAATGACAATGGACCATACACATTTGGAAGCATGAATAAAAGAGAAATGATAGTAAACTCAAAAACTATTCAATTATTGTTTGAGCTAAGTAATTTCATCAACCATTTTAATGGATTCTAAAGAATCGAAAATCCCCAATTATCTTCAACAAAAAAAACCTATAGGATAGCCTAATTCATTCATGCTAGTAAAAGATTATTCTCATTTTCTATGACAATTTATTTTACTAAAAAATAATTATAATTTCTCTTCTCATCAAGATCTCATCCTTGAAAAGTTGGGCCTTGTTAGAGGAATTTATGTCTCTAATATTTGAGGATAGCATTCCAATTACCACCTCAAAGAGTCATTCACACTCATAAGAAATTAAACATATCTAGTAATTGATAAGGCTGCCTCTATCTTCTATTTCATAGATGATCTCTCATATTTTAAGGTTGAGTGCACTCTTACAATAACATCCTCATTTGTTTTCTTAAATTTTGAAGATCTTGCCCTTAGTTTTTGGTGGAGGAGGATACTTGAATTTGAGAAAGATCATGATATGATTGTGAGATGGAATAAGTTTGAATCACAATAGAATTATCCTTTGACATTGTATCCTTTCTATGTAATTTCATTGCAGTATCATAATTTGGATCTTCCTCATGAGAAATATTATAGAACTTTTATCTACAACCTCTCGCAACATAGCATTCACATAACACTCAAGATCCTTCTATGAAAGTCTTTGTGAACTATTAAATTTTTCTTGATGCTAGACTCATGATCATCACTATATTTTAATTTACTATCCCACAGAAGTTATGAAATCAAGAAATATTAGTAGCCACTGATGGATAAATAATGCCAATCTCCACAACAAGAGAAAGAGACATTTTCATAGGATGTCAGCTAAGGTCAAAATCCTGTCAAATCCTAAACAAGCACTGTTCCCTAAGTGGTCAAAATATTCTATAACTATCGGATAAATAAGAGGGGGAAAGGTGGGGGTGAATTAGTTATCTCTGGTCCCTCTCAATTAATATCCACCTCTTAAGCATATCAACAATTAAGCATTTCTAATTAGATTCAACATGCAATTGACCAACAACTATTTACAATACTATGCATATGAAAACATGAAATAACATTCAAAACATCCAATCACACATTAACACAAATATTTCATTTGAAATCCCAATTCAAGTAAAAACCACTATGGGTTTTGCAACCCACAAAGAAATTCACTCTTCTGAAGTGAGCTTATTTAAGAGAAAACCTTGTTAAAAGTAAGAAAGAAAATTACTAAATGTGATGCTATTAGGTAATTTTCACCAAAGATTAATTATATTTGTCACTCTTCAATCAATGGGCATACTAAAGGACTTAGTACATTAACCAAAAATTCCACCATACAAAGGATTTATAAATAAGACTATTTGTTTTTATTGATTGATAAGAGGCAAAACCCAATGTTAATTATAATTATTTTTATAACTAATTATGTTAATTGTTAATTAATCTTGGGTGGATTTGAACCCAAGACATCCATTAAGAGGCTTACAATTTACTATTGTATTCTAGGCTCTCACCTTACAAATAGGGCTATTAAGTCCACTAAGTTAAGATATTCTTTGCTACAATGTTTGGAAATTAACAATGAATAGATCTGTTGTAATAACAACAATGTTTTTCTTAGATCTCCTTTCTATTCGTTGACTTCTTATCACTATTTGTTTGGATGGTCAATACACACTTCATCCAATTCTCTTTCCTTCACTTGAATCACACTTTACTTCTTCTCTATTTTTCTTAGTATTAACTTATGTACTCTTTTATCGATTGATAACATCAATACTATTTCTTATCCTTTATATAGGTGATTATTTTCCAAATTAATCATATTCATTATGGTTTCCTTGATTTTCTCTCATCCATTCACTTGCATCTCATCTTACATTCATTAAATCTACCACTTAGAAAAAGGTTTTATACATCATTTCATTTGTAATTTACCTTTGACCCTTAACTTTTTTTAGATTACAATCACTTCCTTAAGTATTCTCCATTTGATTTTACCTAACCAATTTTATCTATAGATTTCACCAACAAATTTCTTTTATTCTTTAAAATCTTCTAAATCAATATAGATTCTCAATCAATTTCATCAAATAATTAAATTCATTGAATTTATTCGTCTCTATCGACTTGTGTTCTTCCTTTACCAACCACTTTTACTTACTTGGTTAACATTGCTCACTTAGTTGAAACTATTTGCTTGGTAAAACTTTCTTTCCTAGTGACACTATCATAAACTTACTTAGTTAACATCTATTCCATATACATCTACTAAACAATATACTTTCTTATAAATCATCACTTCCAACATAGTAGCACATAATTATTCCTTATCTTTTATCTTCCCAAATTTAATTCATTATTATCGACCAATATAAATGACTTATACAACTTCCTGACACATTACTAACTCATGTAAAATAATTAAACCAATATGACCTTGTCATGATTGATTCATCAATGGTCCATTTAAGTTTATACACTTAACATCCCCTCTTTCTTTCATCTTGTAACTTCACAAAATATTTATTTACTCAACACAACATCATTCAGATGATTTGGCAACTTACATAAATAAAAAAAACAATAGTCTTGACATAAATGAAAAAATAACAACTTATCCAATTCATCTAGATTCCTTTTAATGTTTAGTTAACTAACCTTTTTCATCATCAACATTAATTTGGGTATGAACATTAGTTTGAGTATCAACCTCCCCCTTGGAACTGGTGGAAACATATCTTAAATATACCTTCCAATACAATGAAGTTTACCTATCTTCATTACCTAGGATCTTCCTTGGTAACACCTCAATAACATTTTTGCATTTCATATTTTGCACACATTCTCTTCTTTGATTTTTCTTCTTCATCTTTTCTTCTCTCCATTCTCTTAATTCTCTCCCACTTTCTTAGTCTTCTATATCCTCTGTCCTTTTTATCAATTCTTCATTCTCATTTTCTTTTGTTATTTCCCCATTTCTCTTGTCAACTCCCTTTCTACTCTTATCTCTTGCTTTGACAATAATGCTAAAGATACCTACAAAACTCAATCTAAAACTTTTAGTTCTACCTTGTAACTTATTTCTTCCAATCACTTCGATTTCATCACATATTTTACCTTCTTCACAATTTAGAAGCTCCTAAACAATTGATACGACATGGATGTTTCTTTATTGGATATTAGATAGGACATGGACATATATTTATTGTATATTAGATAGTGGAAGGACCTTTAGTTTATCTCTTAGGTACTCAAAATTATTCTTGGGTAATGGATTTTTTAATATATCATAAATATACTCTTTGAATTTAATATATCCAAACTTTACTTGTTTCTCCTATACTTGTTCTCTCAAATAGTGATACTTGATTAATATATGACTTAAACTTTGAATGTGTTACTAGATTATTTGAAATTTTTACAACACTAGAATTATCATAATAACATTTCATGGGACCATTTATTTCATCTTGTATCCCTTCAAGTAACTATTTGAGTTACACAATGTTTGAACAATTCATTGTAATTGTCAGATATTCAGCCTTAGTAGTAGATTGAAAAATGCAAATTTTCTTTTATCATATCAATGCCACCAATATTTCTCCAAAGAAGAGAGCTCCTCTTTTCATTTTTCTCTATTATTCATATTACCTTCCCTAAAAGAATCATTATAAAATTTCAAAGAAAAATATTCATTCTTTTTGTTCCATAAGCCATAGTCCTTGGTTCCTTTTAGATATCAAAAAATTCTCTTCAGAGTAGTCACATTCATCTCTTTAAGATTAGAAGAAAATCTTGCCACAATAGTACCATACCAATATCATGATCAATGACTAAACTCGTATGAACAACACCTATATCTTTTGCAATTATGGATCCATACAATGTTTCACTTACCTCTATAAAATAATATTTCTTTGATGATTTGCATCAAAAAGTTTTCAATACCTCTTGACTATACTTTGAATGTTTTATATTGGAAAGGAGCATCTCTAAGGTATTTTTCCTTCACTATTCTACACCAAGTGGCAAAGTTTTGAATCGATCTCTAGCCAACCTTGTTCATGAGGGATTTGTTAAGATCTCCAATTCTCCTCAAGTTTAGCCCCCCTTAAGATTTGGGCTTCTTGGCTTAATTTTGTATAAATATTTTTTTGTAATTTTAGTCCAAGGAAATAATTAATTTTGAAATCTCTCTTACAACATTTTTTGGAATAAAAAACTCTCATGTCTAACCACCTTTACTCATTAAACACTATACAATTATTTTTCTTTTAATTATGATTTCCTTATAGTAGGAAGAACATATAATGTGACACACATTTTGAATTATGAGAAGGTTATACTATTTTTAAGTTATAACATTTTTTATTCACTACATAAATCGGTACTCTATAGGTAACTCTATTAGAAAATAAGTAATAATTACTTACTAAAATCATAATTTGACAGAAATTATATCAATACAAATATAATAATTTCATTAAGGAACCATTTTTATTTCATGAAATTCAGATGACAAGTGATTTTTTTTTTCATAATGCCACTTTTTGACCCATAATGATCCTACACATACCCCACACATTATACATAGTTTATAAGAACACTCAATTAATGACATCTCCATCTATTTCTATCAATCCAACAATAACTTAAGGTAAGAAGTCAAAAATACTTTTGTCCTAAACTTTATATAAATATATTGTAATAGGATCAATCAAGCATCTTCTTTATACACTTTACCCATTTAATTAATTTTTCGCGGATGGTTTAGAAGAGTTAAATTGGTAATGATATTCTTCTATGAATTATCATTAAATGCAATGGTTGTATTCACCTTTTCAACTTTTGAACCACATGTGACAAGCTAAAAAAATTATTGGATCATATGAGTGAATAAATTTTTAAACATTATTATATCATTTTTTATTGCTAAAAGATGGACGCCAATAATGTGTATTAATTATATCAAATCATATAGAGTTCATTCGATGGGCATTGGTAGGAAAGAACCAAGATGAAAATCTTTAGTTGCTATGGGCCCTGTCGACAATATGGAATACATATGACTTAAGGAGACATACCTCTTTTTAAGAAACTTAATAGGACATATCTATATTAATAAGATTTATTATTTTTTCAATTGAGTCATCTTCAAATTAATTTTCCATCCACAATTCATCCATGTGACAAAAATGAAAATCTACAATGTGTAAAAGAGTCCTACTCTAGCTTAATAGTATCATTTACTCTAAAATGTCGTTAATAAAAAAAAACATATCTTCATTAGAAGTATTCCCATCAAGGTTAGATAAATTGGGTTAACATTTTAATATGTTATATAGTCATGGAAATAATTTCTATGTGAATATAATTTATATTATATTTAAAATCTAATAATGTTATCTTTAAAAATTAGATGTAATTTTTATTTAATAATATAAATATAAGTTATTTTATATTATATATCTCAAATTATGTCATTATATACTCATATTAATTTAGAAAATTTTCTATAGAAAATATATAATTAAAAAAAAAAATTGTGCTTATTATATAAGAGAAATGTATACATATAGACATATATACATATAGATTTAGAGTAATCTAAATGTTATTTAAAAAATTGTATCAACTTGAAGTTAATTATTCATTTTTACATATATTGTTAATTTTACTTTTTAGTTTCACTTATAGCTTTTATCTCTAAAATAAAATTAAAATTAATGTATATTATTATTTCTTTAAAATATTTTTCAATTAAAAGATATCAACCAATGAATTTACCTAAATATAAAATTTAAGAGGTTCACTAACAATTAAGATTAATTAGTTGTTCTAATGAATTTGGCCTTTTCCACTCACTCTACAAGTAAAAAGTCTAAGTTGGAGTAGAATTTCTATCCATAGTCTTTTCTACCCACTTAAATCTGTCTCAATGAAATAAAATTCTAATTAAGTATTAAAAAAACTTTATAACCATTTTTATATATAATGAAAAAAACCCTATTACATAATACCACTTTCATTAAATAAAAATAATTCTAATTAGTTAAAAACAAGCTTTGTTAATAATCAAAATAGAGTTAATGCTCTCATTGTTAATAGTAATTTTTTCTTCCAATCTTTCAAGCGTTCCCTTGATAAGATTTAGATTTTAGCCAATGCCATTAATAGTTAACAAGATAGCAAAAATGCTATGGTACATGTAAAGTTATTTCACATCAGAAATTAATGGTTTGGTTGACTAGCAAGATGCCACTTATACATTTGGGGTTTAGTATAACAATCAGAATTCATTAAATTCTATTATAATCATATCAATCCAAAAGTGGAAATATCTGCAATCATGAAGCTAGGTAGCAGTGCCAGTGCTTTATGTCAACTCAAGCGGGAGGAGTGGTGAGCCCTACTAGGGATTGTAAAGGCTCTGATCTATGTTTATTGAAATGGCAGTAACACGTTGTGCTTCTAACAATTTAAATGATGAGAGTTATTGAGCGATTATCATACAGTCATAGATACGCTATCCTCGCTATACAATGGGGAGATAAGCATTAGATGATTTCTCATTTTATATTTGGAAGAGTTTCTGGAATTAAATGAGCTTAAGAAATTGAGGAAAACACTAGATGAACATCTACACTGAAATAATCTCGAACAACCCAGTTATAAGTGTGCTTTTCTTTCGTGGGGATTTATGTATATGGAGGATTTTTTAAAATTGAATCACTTGGATAAATAATGTTACTAACTCAAATGCATGTATTGGTTTTCGTAGAAATATCTGCAACACAAGCTGTTTCAAACAAGGATACAGTAAGTCTAATATTTTGGTTCTAACATAGACAACCACACTACGTATAAAGGATGTGAATCTATATGCTCAATTGAAGCTTAAACCACGATTTTACAAATTATAAAATCCTTAATCTTATTTTAAAAAATTTACCTATAAGAAAATTAAGAAGAACTAAGTGTGAATTAATATGAAAATTCCTTTAACCTTATTTATAAAAATTTACCTACAAGAAAATTAAGAAGAACTAAGTGTTAAAAATGAAAATTTCTCAACCTTAAAAAAATTCACCTACAAGAAAATTAAGAAGAACTCAGTGTCAAATATGAAGATGAAATAATACTAAGATGTCATAACTAAAATAAAGGAGTTGCTTTTGTCCTATTGCTTTGCTACTGTGCATAACTATCAGTCAGAACTGCTCCATTAAATAGAAAACCAAACTATTTCAATATATAAATGTTTGTAGCACGAAACACACAAAATAAATACCATTAAACATAACTTTATCTCTTTGACTGAGAAGTCTCTGTCGATTGTTGCAATGCACAAGCGATACACTGTTTTCCCAAATCGTGCTACAGTAAAATTGGTGAAAACGCATTGGGACTGCACGGATCAATGAACAAGTCTATTTTTAACTATTTGAATCTATGTAAACTGAACAGTATTAATTGCTCGTACAGTTTTATTCTTTAGCCAATGAAAAAATATAGAGTACTAATATTTTTTGCTTTTGTTTTTGTTTTGATAAAAGGTTTAGATCTGTGAGGCAGCAATCAGCTAAGGCCATCACAAGTATTAATATTTTGATAAATATATATTTTAAAAATATTGACACTTAGTTTAACAAAGTTAAATTTTTTATAAACGGAGAAATATCTTGTTTTTTATTTTTATTCGTACTTTATTTAAATAAAGGTTATTTAATAACAAGTTTAACAGAGCCCCTCCCTAGCGTGAACTAAAAGATAGGCATATTGAAAGTTAAATGAAAATATATAACCCAATTAGAATTGTTATTGTAATTCCACACATAGACCAATTCACCACAACGCTATAAAAGTCTTTGACTCGTTTAAAAGACTAGATGTTCTCCCAGATTTTAGAAAAAAATTCAAAGTAGTTTTTGTAACCATCGATCCAGTTTTGAATGATCTTGACCTCTTTCAGTATTTGCTCTTTCAGCCAGACTGGATTGTCACTAGCGCCTGAAAAATTAATGTCTGCACAATGTGAACATTCAAAATAAATTGAACCAACTTACCCTCTTCAGTTACCACTGCCACAATGGTTTCAGAGATATTGGCCAAGACACTGAAATTACATTCAGAAAATACCAAAAATACTCAATCAATAATAACTTTTAGGGAAAAAAACAATGGGTATGAAATTTCATACAATACTCACTCACCCGCCAATGCTCCATGGATCTCTTAATCCGTTGGAGAAAAGGATATTGCTTCCAAAATCTTTCAACGCTCTCTTTATGTCCTGCACAATGATTATAATCAGGACACTCTTTATTAAAAAACTTCCTGAACCAAATTTCCTAAGATATAACTTAACTGTAACATTTTTCGACAAGTTTTGGGCAGTAAATTAAAATTGACAATGGACATACATGTCCTCCAAATCCAGTTGTCGCTCAATGTGGGCGCGGGTGGACTCCATATTTAGCGTAGCAATCCCTGGTGTAGGATCTGACAGCAAAACGGGAGGGACGTAACATTGTCGTGCCAGGAGGATTGCTTATTGGAAACACCATTTCGATGCAAGTCCGCGGATTAAGAAAAAACTGTTAGTCGTGGCAGTCTAATGGTACGGTTTGATGATAAAATTTAAAGACTGATCTTTTTTGAAATCATGGTTTTTAAGTGTCTTTTTATAAAATCTGTCTTTTTCAAAACTGCTAGTTATTATATGTTTACTGTTGTTTGGTTTATTTTCATTTATTAAAAAGTAGCTAAAATATGGGGTGACCTCGGGTTACGCTATTATTTGAATGCTAATATATTACTGCAACAAGTTAAATAAATCTTGAAATTTTAAAAATATTGTATAATTAATATAATTTATATCTATTGTGAATCTTAAAATACAGGGTAAAATAATAAAGATGAAAATAGAATAAAAATATTGAAAGAAACCACATTCATTATTTCGATATTTCTATATCAATTTAGGGAAAAGATTCAGTCACTCTAACTTTTTTCGGTGTACCTGCATAGGTGATTCAATAGCTCAAAGCTAAGGTTTCAATATTTGTGCATTTACAGATCTGTCTGAAGAGGTGCTGGAGTGTGAAATAACTGAAAAGTATCATTCTAAAACACTTCTTGATATGCATTTTGTTCACCAGCCAATAGTTGCTCACCAAAAAATTCTAGTACTTGTGGTAAAATGTCTCACTAGTCATTATGAAATGTTGTAATAGTGGTGCACAAATGACTCAATCATAATTACCAACTAAAAAGATTTTTTTTTAAAATCAACTATTAGCGAATGTATAATAATCATTTGCTCTCTCTAGCCCTACATCTTCAATCTATCTCAAATTAATTACATTATATGAGCTTAATTTCTATAGATGTCAAAACTAGCATTTTTTTTTTACATTATATGTTACTATTTATATATACTTTTATTTATTAAATAAAAAATAAAATATTAACTATATTAATAAAGACTTATGCATACATTACTAATCTATAACTATTTTTTATTTATTTTATAAAATATTTAAATTTAAAATAATTTGTTAAATGATCTTTAAAGTAGGAAAATATACCAGTCTTACAAAACCATATCACAGGTTGGGGCAGCCCTTAAAATTGAGGCCCACTTACAACTAATAAAATTAATTTTATGCAATCAATGCATCTTTCGAGCAATTTTATAACCACAATTTAATAAACAGATGGTGAACTCAGAAGTACCTTGTGAAAAATCAACTATTGCAGTCACTAATTATTAATCTCCTATCATAAACGATTAATAAACTGATGAAAACAAATTCCCAGCTAAAATTAAAAAATAACACAACTGCAATTTCACTTATATAATACGGAAAGAAATGAACAACACAATGAGGAATTATATTAAACTTCAACAAATCAAGAGATACAAAATTCCTTGCCTCTCACTGGTAGAACTCCGACAACCTCCTAATTTCTCCTGCTGATATTCCCCACTGCTATCCCCATGCTAACACTGTGTCTTTGCTAACACTGCAAGACAATTTGCTATCACTGCAAAATGCTTCTCGAAAACTTGTATTTCCAAATCACCCAATGACCCCTTTTTATACTACCCTATTGGTAAAACCAATGACTGAGATTAAATCAAACCAACGGCTGAGATCAAGACAACTCGACAGCCAATAATAGAATTGGTTGCAAGGTGTCCAAAAGGAATAACTAAAATTAGTAAACAATAACCATTTACTAATTCTCGGCAAGTGGACAAACAACTATCATAACTACTACTGCTATACATAGATAAGGACGAACATTTGTCCAAGCTACCCATAAATACTACTGCTATTTCTAGGTAAGAAATAACACTTGTCCAACTAATAATAATTAACACTCCCTCTTAGCGAGGAAGTTGTTCTGCATGACACTCATCTTATCTCTGAAAAAGATAAATTTGGTCTTTCCCAAAGCCTTCGTCAGAATGTCTGCTACCTGCTCATCTGTAGGTATGTATTGCAGTCGAACAATACCTTGTTGTACACAATCTTTGATGAAGTGATATCTGATATCTATATGTTTAGACCTATCATGAAACACTAGATTCTTAGACAACTTGATGCAACTCTGATTGTCATAATGTATCATGGTAGTCTCAACCTTCTGACCAAACAAGGCTACTAACAACTTCTAAAGCCATATAGCTTCACATGTTTCCATGCTAGTTGCTATGTATTTTGCTTCTGTTGAACTTAGAGCCACAGACTTCTGCTTCCTGTTGAACTAAGATACAACTCCTGACCCCAAATTGAAACAACACCCTGAAGTGTTCCTTTTGTCTGTTGTACTTCCTGCCCAATTTGCATCAGTATAGCCTATCAACTTGATACCTTCACCTCGAACATATTCGATCACATACTCGACTATACCACACAACTAACGTTGCACATGCTTAGCCGCTATCGAATGCATTCTCTTTGGTTCAACCATGAACTAACTAAGAGAGTTAACTACAAATTCCATATCTAGCCTAGTGTTGACCAAATACATAAGTGAACCAATCAACTGTCTATATAAAGTGGGATCTACATCCTTCTCCTTAGATACATCATCATGCTCTATGCTCACCTCTGGAACACCTGTCACTGTCTCACGAAACAATCTAAGTGCTCCATGATGAATATAGCCCATCCTCATATGCCATAGCTCTCCAAGATCTCTAGGATTATTGATGCTCATGAGTGCCTTAGGAGTATAAAACTACAATCTATAAAGGCAACCACTCCTAACTCCAATAGTTATGGGTGATTTCCAATCCTTATGCTTAATCAACACATTTGTCCCTCTAAAGAGTACATTATACCCCCTATCCTGAAAAAAAGATACAGAAATCAAATTCATACCTAAGCCTGGCACATATAACACATCATGAAGTGCAATTATCTTTCCATTCTCCCTCTAAAATTGAACAGTCCCTTTTCGAACAGAGTTGAGTTTGGACAAGTTTCCCATAGAAATCTGGATGTTGGTGTCCTCCTCCTTGTAACTGGAGAAGTACTCTCTAACTCCTATCATAAGAAATGACACCCCGCTATCTATATAGAAAACATACTGTGAGGTTGAGCTAACCATACAAGCTATGAGTGCAAACTCATCTTCCATTCTACTGGAGAGTTCTTCCACACTTGCTGAAGCTGCCACCTACTTCTTACCCTTCTTCCTCTCTTGGAAATCAGTGACATAGTGGCCAAACTCATGACATCCAAAGCACTTGACCTTAGAAAGGTCCTTCTTCTTCTTCTCACTTTGTGAATTTGATCCTTTGCTAGATTCCGTCTTTGCTTTCCTCTTACCCGCTAGGGCATTCTCTTGTTCCACCTCATTTTTCTGACTCTTGTTGGCCCCATTGACAAGACTTAGTCTAAACTCCTCCTGAGTGAAATTACTCCATAGTCAATCCCAACTGAGTAAAGTATCTCATCCACTAACAACTTGAACAAAGACACTCCATTGTTTAGTAAACCCATTTAGGGCTATTCTCACTAGCTCGTCATCACTAGGGCTATCTCCAATAGCTGCTAACTCGTCCTTCACAAGTCTGAGCCTAGTGAGATAACTTGTGACGTCTTCTCCCTGATTCATTCGGGTATTCTTTAGCTTCTCTTTGAGAATCAACTACCTGTTGATGGTAGCATTCTGGGATAGATTTAGAATGGTGTCCCACATCTTCTTCGTCGTATCTAGCCCTGCGATATGTGGAACAATATGATCCTTGACACCATCAAGGATAATCCTCTTCGCTTTGGCATCGTCCTTTCTATATGCTGCAACCTAGGTTGCATCCATTGGTATAAGTACAACACTGGTAGGATAATTCTTGATACCATTCTCTTCCAACAATAAAGAAATTCTGGCCTTCCAGACACCAAAATTTGAGGCACCATCCAATCTATCCTGATCTCTCAAACCAGTTAAATCCATCTCAAGGGATTAAAGCAATAAATCTAAAGAGATCAAAATTTCTTTCCTAGGGCAAAACTCTTCTACCCTTAACAACACTCTGATACCATGTGAAAAATAAACTATTGCAGTCACTAATTATTAATCTCCTATCATAAATGATTAATAAACTGCTGAAAACAAATTCCCAACTAATATTGAAAAATAATTCAATTCCAACTTCACTTATATAATACGGAAAGAAATGAACAACACAATGAGGAATTATATTAAACTTCAGCAAATCAAGAGATACAAAATTCCTTGCCTCTCACTAGCAGAACTTTGACAACCTCCTAATTCCTCCTGCTGATATTCCCCACTACTTTCCCCACACTAACACTGCGCCCTTGTTAACACTGCAAGACAATTTGCTATCACTGCAAAATGCTTCTCAAAAACTTGTATTTTGAAATGACCCAATGACCCCTTTTTATACTACCCTATTGGTAAAACCAATGATCGAGATTAAATCAAACCAATGGCTGAGATCAAGACAACTCGATAGCGAATAATAGAATTGGTTGCAAGGTGTCCAAAAGGAATCCCTAAAATTAGTAAACAATAACCATTTACTAATTCTCGACAAGTGGACAAATAGCTATCATCACTACTGCTACTATACATAGATAAGGATGAACAGCTGTCCAAGCTACCCATAAATACTACTGCTATTTCTGGGTCAGAAATAATAGTTGTCCAACTAACAACAATTAATATACCTACCAGTCCCATCTAGAATTAGTGTAGGTTGTCAACCACAAATAGCCAAAAGACCTGTCTTTTTCTCTTGCAACTATTCTGCTAACTGTGTCTCTATCTTCCGGTATTCTTATGTTCATTGCGTTGCAGATCTGCAGCAAGCTTTGTTTAAACATAATTAGGCTAACAAAATAATAAAGTTAATTTGGCATTGAGAAGGTTTAGGGTAGCCTACTTCCTTTTTCTACTTGTCCAAAACCATCCTCCACTGCTGCCACATAAAGTGATTCAAGCACATTGTACAGGGCACTCTTATCCGTAATATTTCTGCCGTATTATTAACCCAGCAATGATTTCAAGTTATGTTTCTAATATTTAAAGAAAGATAGAAAGAAGCTTCAAGGAAAAAAAAACATCATCAAAAAATTTCTAACAAAATTTTTGTCAAATAGGAAGATGCTGCTTACTGGCATGTGTTAAAATGTTTGCTTAGGTTTAACACGCCTTCAGAGGTCGATGCAATTTTGTCCATCATATCCCACGATTCATTAATTCTTCTATAGAAGATCTCACTCACATCCTGCATCATACTTTCAAGTATCAAATCTAAGGATAATCAAGGGAGATTAAGCTTAAAGGGATGAATGAACTTATATACTCTGAAATCTTTGGTTACAACACTGCCAAAACCAAAAGTGGGAGTTATGTCATCAAAGTAAAGAATAGGCGCAGAGGATGCAAGGGCCCCAATTACTAGATGAGGATACTTCAGGTGAAACCACACTACTAGCACTGCACATAACATTTTCAATGGTTTAATTGTCACCTAAGAAATTAGATCTCAGATCTGTATTACTACTACTAGACTAAACTCTTACTACCCTAAGTTAGAGGAAAAACTAATGAAATTTATTTAATCCCATGTTTGATGTTGAGAATGTGCTATTTTTTAATGTAATAAAGGTAGAAAACTAGGTCAATAAGTAGATCATAAGGTTTCCATAGACTTCCACCATAGGATGCACCAAACACGACGACTGGACAGTTGTGCGCATTCAAAGTTTTCTTCAAATGGACAAAAATGCTTGCATAATCTGCCAATGCCTGCTTGGTTCTCAAATAGCCCATCGTGCCTGAATTTGAATATGCTTCCTTCTCCCACTCCAAATGGCATTGAGGTCCCATAATAGCAGTGCTACATACATTAGAACATTTTCACAGAGTATTTATTGTATTTACTAAACTTTGAGGTATAAATACAACACGTAAGAGATCATGAGATTTTATGAAATTGTAAAGTTACCTCAATGTATACCACTAGAGCTTTGAAATTAGGAGCTAGACTATCTGGCATGCCATTGCCCAAGCCTAATTTAATGTCAAATTCTGATCCTAGGCATACAAAAATGGTAGAATTGCATAGAGCACCAACCCAATTTGAAAAATCAACTATTGTAGTCACTGCTTATCAATCTCCTATGGTAAACAATTATTAAACTAATGAAAACAAATTCTCAGCTAATATTGAAAAATAACACAACTGCAACTTCACTTATATAATACAGAAAGAAATGAACAACATAATGAGTTCACAATATTTTTGGACAAATTGTCCCTGGAAAAACCCCTAAGGGAAAACTAGTTCTACAGATGAGGAATTATATTAAACTTCAGCAAATTAAGAGATACAAAATTCTTTGCCTCTCACTAGTAGAACTCTGACAACCTCCTGATTTCTCCCGCTGATATTCCCCACTACTATCCCCACACTAACACTGCGCCCTTGCTAACACTGCAAGAGAATTTGCTAGCACTGCAAAATGCTTCTCCAAAAGTTGTGTATCCAAATGACCCAATGACCCCATTTTATACTACCCTATTGAAAAAACCAACGATCGAGATTAAATCAAACCAACGGCTGAGATCAAGGCAACTTGACAACCAATAATAGAATTGGTTGCAAGGTGTCCAAAAGGGAATCACTAAAATTAGTAAATAATTATCCTTGCAACAACTATTTACTAATTCTTGGCAAGTTGACAAACAACTGTACAAACTACCAATAACTAATGCTGCTATACATAGATAAAGACGAATAGGTGTCCAAGCTACCCATAGATACTACTACTATTTTTGGGTCAGAAATAACAACTCTCCAACTAATAATAATTAACACTCCCTCTTAGCGAGGAAGTTGTTCTGCATGACACCCATCTTATCTCTGAAGAAGATAAATTTGGCCTTTCTCAAAGCCTTAATTAGAATGTCTGCTACCTGCTCATCTGTAGGTACGTATTGTAGTTGAACAATACCTCATTGTACACAATCCTTGATGAAGTGATATTTGATATCTATATGTTTAGACCTATCATGAAACACTGGATTCTTAGACAACTTGATGCAACTCTGATTGTCACAATGTATCACAGTAGTCTGAACCTTTTGACCAAACAAGGCTACTAACAACTTTTGAAGCCATATACCTTCACATGTTGCCATGCTAGCTACTATGTATTCTACTTCTGCTGAACTTAGATCCACAGACTTTTGCTTCCTGCTGAACCAAGATACAACTCCTGACCCCAAACTGAAACAACACCCTGAAGTGCTTGTTTTGTCCATTGCACTTCCTGCCCAATCTGCATTAGTATAGCCTATCAACTTGATACCTTCACCTCAGACGTATCTGATCCCATACTCGACTGTACCACACAAGTAACGTAGCACATGCTTAGCTGCTATCCAATGCATTCTCTTTGGTTCAACCATGAACTGACTAAGAGAGTTAACTGCAAATGCTATATCTAGCCTAGTTTTGACCAAATACATAAGAAAACCAATCAACTATCTATATAAAGTGGGATCTATATCCTTCTCTTTAGATGTATCTACCTTCCTCCAATTCGTAATTATGTGTGTAGACATGGCTTTGCAATCCTCCATCCCAAATTTCTTCAAGATTTCAATGCAATATTTCTCTTGAGCAAGGAAAATTTTCCCATCTGTCTGCCACACTTCCATGCCTAGAAAGTAGTGCATAAGTCCTAAATCCTTCATCTTGAACTCTTTTGCAAGGTTTCTCTTGCAAGCCACTATGAGACCTAGTGAACCTGTAAGAAACATGTCATCCACATAAATAACAAGAATGAGAATCTCACCCCTAACCACCAAGTAGTAGAGGTTAGCATCTGCTTCACTCTTCACAAAGTCCATTTTCTACAAGTATGTATCAATGTGCTCATACCATGCTCTAGGAGCCTACTTGAGTCCGTACAATGCTTTCTTCAATCTGCACACATGGGTCTCTTTGTTGTGTGCTACAAAGCCTTCGGGTTGTTCTATTTATACCTCCTCCTTCAACTCACCATTAAGGAATGTTATCTTGACATCCATTTGATGGATCTGCCATCCCATCTATGCTGCAAGTGAGATTACAGCTCATATAGAAGTATACTTGTAAACTAGAGCAAATGTCTCCTCATAGTCTATTCCCTCCTCCTGAGAGAACCCCTTTGCCACGAACCTTACCTTGTATTTCTCGATGCTACCATCTGCACTGTGCTTTATCTTATAGATCCAGTGTGATCCAACTACAGCCCTATTTGTTGGTCTAGGTACTACCTCCCACAAATCATTTTGCATTATTGAAGAATATTCCTCAACCATAGCATCTCGCCATGCCTGATGTTCTGCAGCTTCTTGATAGCTAGAAGGCTTACTATCTACCAACTAACTAACTAATGCCACATAGTCATTGAACTTGGCTAGTTGTCTTCGCTATCTAATACTCTTCCTAGGAGTTCCCACAAACTCTTGAGTATCCCTTTGTGTATCTAGAACCACATGGTTCCCGTTGCCAACTGTAGAGGATGAAATGTCAACCTCTAAGCCTTCTAGATGCATTTCCTATTGTACCTATTGCTCCATACTTTGTGAATCTTCACTAACTGAATCTACACTCGTACTGGTAACTGTACTTGAGCTTTGCTACCCTTGACTTGGTCTTGGAGCTTCTGTTGGGTGCTCACTCTGATCATCTGTTGGCAAATCTCTAGATCTCCTGAATGCCTTGTCCTCCATGAACTTGACATCCTATCTGACAATAATTCTTTTAGTCCCTAGAATGAAAATCCTATATGCCTTTGAGGTCTCACTGTACCCAACAAAGTACCCCCTCTCTGTAGTTTGATCTAACTTTGTATGTGTATCTCCAAGAATATGGCAATATGCCAAACTCCCAAATATCTTAAAGTGACTAACATCTGGCTTCTTCCCTGTGAAAGCCTCCTCTGGTGTCATCTTCCCTAGCAACTTGTGTGGAACTCTATTCTGAATGTAGACTATTGTATGACATGCTTCTGCCCATAGGTAATAGGGCATGTCCTGTTCATGTAGCATAGCTCTTTCTGCCTCTGATATAGAACTGTTCTTCCTCTCAGCAACTCCATTCTACTGTGGATTGTAAGGAACAGTCCATTCTCTTTTGATTCCTTCTCTGGTACATAACTCCTGGAAGACATTTCCTTTGTACTTGCTTCCATTGTCTGACCAAAGAACCTTTATCTTCTTTCCTGTCAAATTCTCCACAAGAGCCTTGAACTCTTGGTATCAACTGAAAACCTCATCCTTAGTCTTCAAGAAGTATATCTAGGTCTTTCTAGAGACATTGGTCCACAAACATCTGAATGTACTAGATCAAGAACAACCTTAGATCTGGGGTCACTCCTTGGAAAAGATGCTTTCGCAAACTTTCCCAACACACATCCCTTACATACATCATCATGCTCTATGCTCACCTCCGGAACACTTGTCACCATCTCACAAAGCAATCTAACTGCTCCATGATGAATATCGCCCATCCTCCTATGCCATAGCTCTCCAAGATCTCTAGGATTACTATTGCTCATGAGTGTCTTAGGAGTATCAAACTACAATCTATAAAGGCGACCACTCCTAACTCCAATAGTTATGGGTGATTTCCAATCTTTGTGCTTTATCAACACATTTGTTCCTCTAAAGTATACATTATACCCCCTATCCTGAAGAACAGATATAGAAATCAAATTCATACCTAAGCCTGGTACATATAACACATGATGAAGTGGAATTATCTTTCCAATCTCCCTCCGAAACTAAACAGTCCTTTTCCCAACAAGGTTGAGTTTGGACAAGTTTCCCATAGAAATTTGGATGTTGGTGTCCTCCTCCTTGTAACTAGAGAAGTACTCTCTAACTCCTATCATATGAAATGATGCCCCACTATCTATATACCAAACACACTGTGAGGTTGAGCTAACCATACAAGCTATGAGTGCAAACTCATCTTCCATTTTACTGGAGAGTTCTTCCACACTTGCTGAAGCTGCCACCTACTTCTTACCCTTCTTCCTCTCTGGGCAATCAGTGACATAGTGGCCAAACTCGTGACATCTAAAGCACTTGACCTTAGAAAGGTCCTTCTTCTTCTTCTCACTTTGTGAATTTGATCCTTTGCTAGATCTCTTCTTTGCTTTCCCTTTTCCTGCTAGGGCAATGTTCTCTTGTTCCACCTCATTTTTCTGATTCTTGTTGGCCCCATTGACAAGACTTAGTCTAAACTTCTCCTGAGTGAAATCAGTCCATAGCCGATCCCAACTCGGTAAAGTATCTCGTCCACTGATAACTTGAACAAAGACACTCCATTGTTTAGTAAACCCATTTAGGGCTATTCTCACTAGCTCGTCATCACTATGGCTATCTCCAACAGCTGCTAACTCATCCTTGACAAGTCTGAGACTGGTGAGGTAACTTGTGACGTCTTCTCCCTGATTCATTCGAGTATTCTTTAGCTTCTCTCTAAGAATCAACTTCATGTTGGTGGTAGCATTCTGGTATAGATTCAGAATGGTGTCTCACACTTCTTCGTCGTATCTAGCTCTGTGATATGTGGAAAAATATGATCCTTGACACCATTGAGGATAATCATCCTTGCTTTGGCATCGTCCTTTCTATATGCTGCAAGCTAGGTTGCATCCATTGGTACAGGTACAACACTGGTAGCATAATTCTTGATACCATTCTCTTCCAACAATAAAGAAATTCTAGCCTTTCAGACACCAAAATTTGAGGCACCATCCAATCTATCCTAATCTCTCAAACCAGTTGAAGCCATCTCAAGGGATTAAAGCAATAATAAATCTAAAGAGATCAAAATTTCTTTCCTAGGGCAAAACTCTTCTACCCTTAACAACACTCTGATACCATGTGAAAAATCAACTATTGCAGTCACTAATTATCAATCTCTTATCGTAAACGATTATTAAACTAATGAAAATAAATTCTCAGCTAATATTGAAAAATAACACAACTGCAACTTCACTTATATAATATGGAAAGAAATGAACAACACAATAAACACAATTTTTTGGACAAATTGTTCCTGAAAAAACTCCTAAGGGAAAACCAGTTCTATAGATGTGGAATTATATTAAACTTTAGCAAATTAAGAGATACAAAATTTCTTGCCTCTCACTGGTAGAACTCCGACAACCTCTTAATTTCTCCCACTGATATTCCCCACTGCTATCCCCATGCTAACACTGCAAGAAAATTTGCTACCACTGAAAAATGCTTCTCCAAATGTTGTGTATCAAAATGACCCAATAACCCTTTTTTATACTACCCTGTTGGAAAAACCAACGACCAAGATTAAATCAAACCAACGGTTGAGATCAAGACAACTCGACAGCCAATAATAGAATTGGTTGCAAGGTGTTCAAAAGGGAATCACTAAAATTAGTAAATAATTATCCTTGCAACAACTATTTACTAATTCTTGGCAAGTGGACAAACACCTGTCCAAACTACCTATAACTAATGCTGCTATACATAGATAAAGATGAACAGCTGTCCAAGCTACCCATAAATACTACTGCTATTTCTGGGTCAGAAATAACAATAATTAACACAAATTCTGATCCCAGACATACGAAAATGGGAGAATTGCGTAGAGCACCAGCCCAATTTGATTTGTCGATGAAATATCTTTGAGGAAAGGTTTGATCGCCCGGTAACCAAAATGATCGACTGTCTGTCTATAGATATATTTCTCGTATTTCTCCAAAGAGGCACCACCCACTTGGTCTCTCCTTGCAATTACACCGTGCCTACTATTTCCCAAAGAAAACCCTCCTTCCAAAATGCTACCCATCACAAAAAGAATTGTAAACAGGTATCCGAAATTTAGTCTGCGCAATTCCATTTCGTATGCTCTAAACAAAACGAGCAAAATGTTCGCTAAATCTAACATGACTATTCTTCAAACACCATTTGGTCTTATAAAGGACACATTAAGGTTGAAGTTCACACTTCAGAGCTTTCTGCTTTTCGTTGCATTCGAGGATGCGAAGGAGACGCAAAACAGAAATGTCATCCTCAACTTTCCCTTAAAAGCTGGTCACGTTGCTCTTCTGAACTTCCTTTAAACTTATATACCAAATGTATCAAACTATACTGGCAGCGATAAAATTGTCATAAAGCAAAACTTAATTAAAGCAGAGCCATGGCATAACAAGTACGGGGCTTAATAAGAAGTGATCCCATGCTATCAACACCTGGAAAGGCAGCCATAAACAAGTAACTAAATCTGGGAGCAAGATACAGATTGCACAGGCATAAATGGCAAAGTATGCCATGTGAGCTGACACTAATTCGCCTCAGTGTCCTGAATGCGGAGTTTTTAACGCGTCTTCATACATACACTTGATTTGTTAACATAACCAAATAATGGACACGAGAACCCTTGCAAATGCGTTACATTAATAATCGGATTGCACAATTATTATATGATTCATACTTTTCAGATATTACTCTTAATCGCTTTATATATATATATATATATATATATATGTATATATATATATATATATATATATGTATATATATATATGTATATATATATGTATATATATATATGTATATATATATGTATATATATATATGTATATATATATATATATTTCAATTTACATAAAATAAATTAATCGTAGAAATTTTTACATTGTTTACATATTTTAAATATTATTTAAGCTAATAAATAAATAATATTATGTATAGGCTATACAAAACAGGAAAGGCGGTTAAAAAGAGTCAAAATCAAATCTGATGTGTTTATTATGATGTTGGCAACATAAAACAGGTGTCACATAGTGGCTACTTTTTGTCTAATAGTTCACTAAGAGTATAAATTATAATAATATAATAATATATTATAACTATAATATAGTTTATAGTTTTAATTTAATAATAGACAATTGTTGATCATTATTGACACTTGTTATAATATAGTCTTTCTAATTGCACCGTGTAAATTATTGGTAAAAGGGTAATCTAGGAAAAATCATAGAAAATATATCATATTGAATGTGAATATGTAAATTTGTAGCATAAAATTGATTTCATGACTGTGATTCAAATAGTTGAAAGTCGCAGTTCTAAAACAAACAGTTATTTGTTTTTATTCATTTAGTATATAAATGCAATAAATATTTTTTTATAAAAAAATTTCTTCTAAAAAAATCATTTAATATTTTAAAATATACTTATGTAATTTTTTTTGAAAATGTAGGTGTTTTGACAAAAATAATTTTTGAAATTGTTACATTTATTCAACCCCCCTTCTAAATTATATTTTCATAATATGAGAAATGAACAAATTTGATTAAAATTTTCTAATACATTTTTTAATTTGAAAATTTATAACTTATTTTAATATAATAATTAACAAAACTATCTCCTAAAAAGTGGTTTGAGGGATAGTGCTTCTGTCAAATCTACTAATAAGATATCAAACCAATTAATCAATCATTGCTTAGAAAAATATTTTTGATTATTTTATAATTTAAAAATTATTCACGTATATAATAGAAAAATAAATAAAAAAACATTAAGAAAGAAATATTTGTAATCGTTATTGGTTAAAACAAAAGAATTTAATCACTATTTAATCTAGAATGTTTGCAATAGTATTTCTACCCTACAAAAAATACTAATAACATTCAATCTTATGTGGGGTGGCTAAGGTGAATCCTACGTTGGTCAATGTACTATGGCAATCACACTCCCTTTAGAATCTAAGACAAACCACTTATTTGGGGCAATGATAAATTTTTAGCCTCTCTCGCTCACTTGGCAAAGAGCTAGTATATAGGATGTCTTTATAGCCATTTTTACCTCCTTCGTCAACTATTAAGAATATCATATGTTTCTTTAAAAATATCATTAACTCTTTTGATTAGTCCGTACTCTCACTTAGGTAGAGAAGATAACTTGCATTGAAGATTAGATTCCTAATGTGGCAATCAAAGATGGTCCAAGAATGTGGATTAGCGAGGTCTTTTTGTGTGAAGGTAAAGATATTCTCTAAAAAATGATAGGACTTTTGCTATGGTGGTAGTATTGAATATTAATTACAATGTGAATATCAATGGCCAAAGTAATTATTTTTGATATTAATAAAAACCAAAACAAGGAGGTTGGCCTTCAGTATATAACCATGGAATTACCATTAATAACCCCATACTTACTTATAACATATTATTCCATTGACATAAAGAAAAAGAAAAAGAAAAAACCTAACTAGTAATTGCAACCTAGATAATAAGCACAAAAATATCTTGTCCTATAGCTAAGATCACCAATGAAACACATACACCACCCATTACTGATATATCAACTATCAATGTGTATATTGATAAACTACATCAACAAGGTAAATACATGACTACCAACATTCCTACTATAATACTTAAACCTTAAAATTAAGATCTCAATAAGACCTATTGGCCTAACATTAAAAGTTAAAGTATAAGTTGGACAAGACCAACAAAATAGTTTCAATAGAAAAAAGTATAAAAAAGCACAAGCCTAAACATGGTCCTTCTCTTGTCATTTCTTAGGGAGAAATACCTTGGCCTAGTCATCTGCCAAGAAGCCATGGATCTTGGTAGAGTCCTTCACTCCTAAGTTGTTCTCTTCAATCTCCTATTGTAGAAGCTACATGAAAATAATGGCAACATAAGTGACCATGAGTGATAACTTGGAGAGTGTAACAAAAATCTCATCCAAGGCATCAAATTGTTCCTCAATGGCCAATGTAATAACCCCAACTAGTTACAATGTCTACAAATGCCAAATCCCATTACAATTCAATTATTTTGATATTTCACCAAACATATGGCAAGCACTAGTGGCACCACTAAAAAGTGAGTTGATAGTTTTTTCTCATGATGTTAGCTCATCATGTTATGAATATTGTGATCTTCTAATGGGTAAATGCAAATAAGATGATGTAATACTATTTCTCCAACTTATTCAAAAATGAAATTCACATAAATAACTTCAATTAATATCAAAATAATGAGTAGATACACAATTAAATAAATAGATCCTCTTTATTTATTGCATCAATAGTACTTATTAAACACTGATGTACAATAAGATGTAAAATGTAATAGTGAACCTAGAAAAGTCCCAAAATAACACCCAATAGAAGAAGATCAAGTGTTCATTGGAAGTAGATTTAACAAACCATAAAAGAAGTCCAAAATTTCTCCATATAGCAAGGCATTGAAGCATCCAATAGAGCTGAAATACCATGCTCAAATTTAGTTCCCAATACCACTCAAAGCAGGGAAATCTGTACAACCGAATAGGGCACCTATTCACCTTATAGATTTAGATCAAACCACACTAGAATGTTGTCCAAATGGTCAGCAGTTTGGTGTTAGTAGCAAGGATTTAATTGCCAAACATAGGACATGAAACCATGCCAATCAAAAAGGATATTAGGCATTTGTAATTGCAGATATTATTCATGTTGATCCAAGGATAATGGTTGCTAAACTTCCAATAGATCAAACTCCCAAATGTAAATAATAATTATCACAATGCCTTGCATAGTAGTTGTCTTCCAAGCAAGAGTAGGAGTAGAAATGGAAGACTCTCAAATTAATTCACAAGACCCAAATTATAAAACTACTATACCTCAATAGTAGCTTGGAAAATAATTGTCTCTAACCATTAATCATCTCCTTAGCCATAGGAAAATATAGTAGGAGATAACACCAATTGTATACCTTAGGAAAATTGCCAATGTAACTCAGAATAAAATTTTAGATTTGAATATATCATATGTTATTATGTAATGGGTTGAAATGTATCATGGCATGCCCTATGACACCCTTCTACAAATTTTGAAACAACATGTATGCCTGTAGGGGTCCTAAGATCCCTAGGAATATATGTTTTCATGTAATGGGTTGAAGGGGGTCATAAATTATCCTATGACCCCTTTTGACCCATTAAATGATAACATATTTTCATAATGCTCCTAGGATCCCTAGTAAAATATATCATGTGTTCAAATGACTCAAAAGTGGTCATAGGATACCCCATGAATCCTTTCAACATATTATAATAGAATATGTTCCAAGGGGTCCTAGGAACTCTAGGGACATAAATCATGTGTTTGAATGGGTCAAGGGTCATTTGGTAACCCATGACACCTTTTCACCCATTTAATTATAACATATGTTCCTAAGTGTCCTAAGACCCCTAGGGACATATATCATGTATTTGAATTAATCGAAAGGGGTCATAGGATAACCTATGACCCCTTTCTCTTTTTGACATATTTTATGATGACATATGTCTTTAGGGGTCTTGGGGCCCCTAGGAACCTATATGTTATTTACTTAAACGGGTCGAAAGGGGCCTATGACCACTTTTGATGTATTTCATGACAACATGTGTCCTTAGGGGTCCTAGGATACCTCAGGACCTATTTCATTTATTTAAATGGGTCAAAAGGGGTCATAAGATAATCTATGACCACTTTTGATGCATTTTATTACAACATATATCCCTAGGTGTCCTAGTTCTCCTAGGGCTCATAGGATAACCTTTGACTACTTTTGACACATTTCATGACAACATATGCTCCTAGGGATCCTAGGACCCCTTAGGACCTAATTTATTTTTTCTAATGGGTTAAAAGGGGTGATAGGATAACCTATGACCTCACTCCTATTTTATTTGTTCCAATGGTTTGAAAGAGGTCATAGAATTACATATGACCCCTTTCAACACATTTCATGATAACCTATTTAATTTGTTTGAATGGTTTGAAAGGGATCAGGGGAAAACCTATAACCCCTTCTAATGTATTTCATTACAACATATGTCCCTATGGGTCCTAAGACATATATCATGCATTCAAATGAGTTTTAAGGTTTTGACTCATTATGTGATAACATATGTTTCTAAGGGTATTAGGAACAATAGGCTCATTTATTGAGTCTTTTCATAGCATTGCCTATGACCCATTTCAACCTATTACTAACAACATATATTCTTAGGGGTAGTAGAACCCCTAGGGATATAGATCATTTGTTTAAATAGAGCAAAAGGGGTCATAGGGTATAGTATAGCCCCTCTTGACCCATTATATCACAACATATCTTCCCAGGGGTTATTTGGATCCCTAGGGACATACATCATGTATTTGAATGGGTTGAATCGGATTATCGAGTGCCTTATGACCCATTTTGACCCAAATGTTAAATGAGAACATATGTTCCTAGGTGTTCTAAGACCCCTCGAAACATATATTATGTGTTATAATGAGTCAAAAAGGGTTGTAGAGTACCTTGGGACCTCTTTCGACCCATGATCTGGTAACACATTTTCCTAGGGGTACTAGGAGTTGTAGGAACATACATCATGTGTTTGAATGGGTCAAAAGGGCTCATATGGTATGCTTTGATCCCTCCCACCCCATTATATAACAAAATATCTTTCTATTGGTCCTAGGAATCCTAGGGACATACATCATGTGCTTGAATGGGTCGAATGGGATCATAGGGTTCTCTATGACCCCATTTGACCCATTAAATGAGATCATACGTTCCTAGGGGACCTAGGACCCTTAATAAGATATTTCATGCATTTGAATGAGTCAAAAGGGGTCATAGAGTACACTATAACCCATTTATACCCATTATATGATAACATATGTTCCTAGAGCTCCTAGAACCCAAAGGGACATACATTATGTGTTTTAATGTTTGAATGGGTCAAAAGTTGTCATATGGTACGCTATGGCCCTTTTTTACCCATTAAATAATAACATATGTTCCTAGGTGGCCTTAGATGCCAAGGAATGCATATCATGTATTTGAATGAGTTGAAAGAAGTTAGAGAGTACCTTGTGATCCTTTTCAATCCATTGGAGAGAGAAATATTTTCATTGGTGTACTAGGTCACCTAGGACATAAATCATGTGCTTGAATGGATTCAAAAGAGTTATAAGGTACCCTCAAATCCCTTTCAACTAATTATATGACCACGTATATTCCTATGGCTACTAGGAGCCCTAGGGACATATATCATGTGTTTAAATGGATGAAAATGGGTGATAGGGTACATTGTAGCCCCTCTCAACTCATTATATGACAATGTATGCTCATGGGGGTCCTAGGATTCCTAGGGAGATACATGAGGTGTTTAAATGGTTTTAATGTGATCATAAGGTACCCTTTGATATGTTTTGACTCATTAAATGATATCATATATTATTAGGAACATATATCATGTGTCCAAATGAGTCAAGAGGTCCATAGCAAAGCCTATGACCCCTTTTGATGCATTATGTGTCAACATATATTCCTAGGGGTACTAGGACCCCCTAATGACATATATCATGTGTCTGAATTGGTCAAATGCGATCATAGGGTTCCCTATGACCCCTTTTGATGCATGAAATGAGAATATATGTTCTTAGGGGTCCTAGGACCCTGTTGAACATATACCATGTGTGTCAATGAGTTAAAAGGGTTCATAGAGTACCCTATGACCCCTTACGATGTATTATATGACAACATATGTTTGTAGGGGTCCTAGAATCCCTAGGGATATACATTATGTGTTTGAATGGGTTGAATAGCATCATAAATTTCGCTTTTAACACATTAAATAAGAAAATACATTTGTATGGGTCCTAGGAACATATATCATGTGTTCAAATGAGTCAAAAGGGGTAATAGAGTACCTTATGACCCCTAAGCACACCTAACATCATGAAATGAGTCAAAAGAGGTCATATGTTATCTTAGGACCCCTTTTGAGCCATTAGATCACATCATTTATGTGGTTAGGGTTTCTAGAATGCATAAGTACACAAATTCTCATTGAATGGGTCAAAGAACGTCGAAGGATACCCAATGACCCCTTTTGATCATTTAGAAACATTATATGTATGGTTAAGGGTCATAAAATCTTTTAAAAAGATATTAAGGATCCTAAAAAGGGGTCATAATATTATAAATAAAAATTAAAAAAAAATAAAAATCAAATTTGAAAAGCAAAATTGATTTTTTTAATTTTAAAGAAAACAAATATTGGAAAAATTGGGTATCTGATTTGGGAACAAGTACCCAATATTATCATGTACCTAATTAGGCTTTCTTTTTCTTCACATACCAATCCTCCATAATCAACACAAAAAAGTCCTAAAAACATGTTTTTGGCCTATTATTGTACTTTTTGACTTTGACCATGTAGGTAACGACCTTTTTTTCAGCCAAATTTGATGAAACAAAAAGGGTTTCTTAAGAACATTCTCATATTTTGATCAATATAATGTATTTTAAATTATGAGTTTAGTAATGAATTATTACTTATTTTCTAATGGAATTAGCTACAAAGTATTGATTGATATATTGATTGAAAAATAATTGTAACTTTCAAATAGTATAAGATTTTCGAAATCCATAAGACGCATCACATTCTATGGTTCAAATAATATAAGGGGAAATAAATTTAATTTAATTTTGAATTTTTTTGAATTACTTAAGGTGGTCAAACATAGGATTTTTTTAATTCTAAAAATAGTATGGTAAAAAATTCATAATTAATTATTTATTTGAAATAAAATTACCCCAAAATATGTGTCATATTCGGGCATGAGTGTAATTCTTATATCTAGCTAGAATCTTGTTTAAAAAATATTATCATTTAAATTTTTTTTTAAGATGGTCAAACATACACCGTCTTATTTTTCTCCTAAATTTTTTGTACCACTGCATTAAAATCCAAAATTTTGAGCAATCATTATATTTTTTTTAGATAAGGCCTAGTAGTTTAGAAGCTATATTCAATTTCCTATAGATTCTTTTCTTACAAATTTTTGATACAAAATTCATAACTACTTTGAAATTCCCTATCAAGTTGACCTAACCCTCATTTGTTGGTTTTTCACTGCCATAGAAGGTCATAGTTTCATTGATCAAGATTTTACACATACACAATCAAGAAGCTTCAATTCACCACTCTATGTTTAGTGAAGTAAAAATATTAGTAAATTATTTAATACCAATTAGTTATTAGGAAACAAGGGTACAAAACATGTATCTCCATTAAGGGTTCAAGTGTTCTAATAACACATTATGGGAGAGCTCAAAACATGAATAGGCCACTATGAATCTTAGAGTTGCCAATGTGGAAACCTAGGGCTCTAACACCAAATCTAATGCCCCTCAAGAATGAACACAAAATAATAGGCCAAAGTTGATAAGTTTGATGAGTATATTTATTTTTTAACATCTTTTTCCTATTAACTCATTTATCATGGATGTAAAGCTCTATTCTGGCTCCCTTAACATTCATTCTTTACTAAATTTTTTGCATACATTAATGTTGATTTTCATGAAAATTATATAGTTCTTAAACATAAATAAATTTCTTTGTAGAATCATTATAATTGACTAATCTAATCTTATAACAAGGACAATAAAGGACATCAACTACAACAAGATATGTATTAAGATATTTTGTATAAATAAGCATTATTTACATTAAAAAATGATAACATAAGTATTCACCACATATATCTATACTAAGATGAAATTTATAAAATGGATACAATTTTCATACATTTACTTTTGAAGAAACAAGACCATTTCTTATTTAGCCAACCCTTGTAAATGTCTTTCCTTAAAATGTATCAATCTAAATCCCCTTTTAATGTTTCATCAAATTACATCTTAATACATCATTTATATTTTTCCTACAATAATATTTTTATTAGAATTAGCATTATAACATATGAATTCCTTAAGACATCTTTAATAATCCTTTTCTCTCAACAACCATTGGCATAACAATAAATGGTACTTTGAGAATTATATTCTTATTATCTATTGACCTTTATGTATTAATAAGGGATGGTTATCTAATAGGTGGTATTACCATGTTTCTTATTTATGTTTCATAATCATTACCCAAGAACATGTATTAACGTAATAAACACTTAGAATTTTTTTTGTCACATTACCTCTTAGATGATTCTAGATTATTATAAATTATCACAAAATCTTGTCATCAGTTATGCAAATCTCTTTATAACTATCTCCAACAATCTCAGTTAAGTTCAAACTCAAAATTTATTTAATAGACTTGTTTCTCCTTAGATGATCTTATCATACATACTTTTTCAAAAACATTAATAGATCTCTTTATTTCAATATAATATCCATTTCTTACATTTTTCTATTATCTTTTAGTTTTACTAAAGTGATAACTACAGCCATATAAGTGTTTTAATATATTACCTTCATTTATAATGTTGGGGCTGGCTGCAAAGTACAAAAAGGCTAAAAGATTAGTTAGAGGTTACATCCCTATCATCTAACCAATACTAGATTTATACTTCAAAAAACTAACATAATCCATAACAATCCTACTTGATTTATAATGTTATTATGATCAACTCATGTAAATTTTGTGAAGGGTATATCCATAGAATTCTATTTATTTATATTTTTATTTGGTAGGATCAAATTTTTCCAAGATTTTAAGTCATTATTTTTAGGGTAAATTGATAATACTTTTTCATAAATACATTCAAGCCTCTTGAAATTTAGTAGATGGAATAGGGAAACTTATTCTTCTTATTTCAAGTTCTTATATGAGAGGAGCGGAACCAAAAATGTTATCATTGATCAAAATGTCCTTGATTGATCAAAAAACTCATAGCTTGAGGTATTCTTAAGATGACCACATCAAATATACACACTTTATAACATATTTACACATAAATATTATCCTGCAATTATGTTACTAACAAAAGATTCCCTTTTAAAAAGATAAATTGACCCTTAGAGATATATATTTATTGGGATTCTTTAGGAAAGAAAGCCTTTTATTAATCAATTTCTTTGAAGGTATATATTAACTAGGAAAAAAGGAGAGTCCTATATCGACCTCTAGTTAGTTTTTTAATTAATTATAGGGGAGTATATATACCCTTAGACTTTTAAAAGTATACTACTAGTGATGAAAGTGTATTATTCTTTGTTATCTATGTCCTAATACTTCCATTAAGGAGAAGTATGAACCCCAAACTTAATTCTATTCATCTCTTTCTCCAAATGTCCTATCTATAAATATTTGACATCCTTACAAACTAATAGATATCATTCATCCCTTCAAGAGAGTTATCACTCATGTATAATACATCAAAGAAATAAATTCCTTTCCAAATTTCTTAGTTAAATTAGTTATGAATTGACATGGTCTACTTTATTTCATTTATAACTAACCATACACTTCGTAAGACTTACTACATATATAGGCTTATGACTATTAAGGAAATAGGACATTTTTAAAACTTTGAAGAAACAAATCTATATAAGTTCATTTACATTGAAATGCATGGGTTCACCAACTAATTTTATCATTTTGATCTTGGGAGGAGATAGAAAAATTCATTATCAAATATTTTCTTTTGACTTTCTATTTTTTAAGGATGAGGAGATATTCCTTTGTAGGATTACAATCATACAATAGTTCACAAGATGCTTAAGTTCCAAAACTCTTAGGAAAAAATGCAAGTTTATAGCTTTGCAAAACTTACAACACTGAGTAAGGAACCACTAGAAAAGAATCATGTTTTACTCATAAAAGAATTCCTAACATGTAAAATTATAACGCTAGATAAAATAGCTCTATTTCCTACCATGATGTCAATTTAGCATTTAAAGGAAAAGTAGAGTGAAAAGTATCAAACTTTCTTTGTCAACATTCAATAACATAAAAGGGTTAGGGTTAGATTTTACTATAACTCACCAAGTCATTGTTGTCAAATGATAAAAAGATGTTTTGATGAATACATGTAATTCTTAATAATATAAAACAATAAACAATATTCAATTCACCAATATATATTTAGTGAAGTATAAATATTAGTAAATGATTTAAAACCAATAAGTTGTTAGGAAACAAGTGCACATAACACGTATATCCATTAAGGGTTCAAGTTTTCTAATAACATGTTAAGGGAGAGCTAAAATCATCAATAGGCCACTATGAGTCCAAAAGTTCCCAATGTAGAAACCTAGGGCTCTGATACCAAATGTTATATCCCTAAACATGAACCCAAAATAATAGGCAAAAGTTGATAAGTTTGATGAGTAAGTTCTTTTAACATCCTTTTCCTATTAACTCATTAATCATGGATGTAAACTTCTATTTTGGTTCCCTTAACATTCATTCTTTACTACTTAAGTTATTCCATTCATTAGTGTTTGTTGTCATGCAGATTATATAGTTCTTAAGTAAAAAATAAAAAATCTCACATCATTATAATTAAATAATCTAATCTTACAATGAGGACAATTATGTAATATAGACCTTATGGCAAGACATATTGTTAATTACTTCTAAAACACTTAGTCACTTTATACATATGGTTATATTGTTACCAAGAAGAATTGAGTAAATGATATTAATAGTGTTAACTGATCAAGTAGTGAGTAGTCTCAACCAATTTGACAATATGTACCAAGTCGTAGTGTCAAACAATTGTTAACCGAGTCATCTTCTCTCATTGAGTGATCAATGTGAACCAACTACATAGTGTTAACTAAATACCATAGTTGTTGAGTTCCACTATGTTACCTAAGTGTCTGCATTTCACCCAAGTGGATCATTGGACCCGAGTTTCAGCATTGAGATGACTTTTTTCAGCATTGAGATGACTTGGTAAATTATTGTTTGTGACAACTATGATATCTTAGTAGCCAACTTGTTAATGCAATTGTTTTGGATGGATATAAATATAAGTTACTTTGTAGTCACTATCACCATCAATATCAATTGAAGAACATTGTATAGAATAAAATATAAAAGAATAGAGTAATTAAAAGGCTATGAGTAGTATACAAAAAAGGCAGAGACTCATCTATCATAGTCAAGTGATTATTTTACATGAAATGATCTTATTCAACAAATCAAGTTTCACCAAAAAATATCAATTCACTGATTCATCCTAAAAGGTACATCAGTCAAATCCTCTAATAGCATGGACCTAACAGTCCTTTGTAGAAACTCCTAACACAATACATATTTAATTATATTATATAAATCCTTCCATAAGGTGGCCCTAACAATCATTATCACTCTTTACTAAGTATATCACAAAAAGTGATTAATTATAAGCCCTACAAGGGCAATTTTATTACTACAGTAGTGAAGCATTGTGGATTTCATCTCCACCAAAAATTTACCTTCTACTTAGAGGGTTTATGGTTTACCAAATACTATGTCGAAGTTTTGTGGTGTTGTTACTTTATTGCTTTATATTGCACACATTCAAGTAGATTAGATAATATAATAAAGGATTGAAGTAAAGTTTAATTGGTTCCTGATTCATTGCCCCCCCACACCCCCACCCCGCCTCCCACCCCACCCCCACCTCTTAGCCACTCCATCATCAATACACTTCCAGCAATTTTTATCAAAGAAAGGTTCTCTAATTGGAAGTTCAACAACTTGAGAAAAATGATCAAAGAAAATGGAAGTTTATAAGCTAGAGAATGCTATTGAAAATGAAAAGTTGGATTTACATGTGGCCATGGAACAAATCAACAAACTAAAGAATCAACTCTCTCAATCCCTAAAAAGAAGAAAAGAGTTGGCAATAAATATGAATGACAATCTATAGACATAAGAAAGAATTGAAGATACTTTTAAAGAAAGAAGATCAAATGAAGTAGGTGAAGCTATAGAAGATCTACTAGGAAGGAACTTCATTCTGCAAGAAGTCAAAAAATTAAAAAGAGAACAAGAGATATAGTCAATTAGGATATGTGAAGTTATGGAAAAAAAAAAAATCTGAAAATGACAAAGAGATGGAAAATGAAGACAAAAAATTAATCAAAACCAGACTAGAAGAAGAGAACAATGAAATTCACCAGCTTTCACTACATTGGGAACATATGATAAATCAACTAAATATTGCAAATCAAGAAGTCGCCAATATAAGAAAAGAAATTGATAGAATCGAGACTAATCTTAGAGAAGGAAAAGAAACTAATGAAAGAATGATGAGGTCTCAAGAGAGCATGAATCAGTTGGCTGAAATATCTACAAAGGGAAAATAGGATTAGGTTACACTAAACAAGAAGAATCGTCACAATAAGGACCTCAAAAGAAGAAAATACATACTTGCAATCATTATGAAAAGATAGTACACACATCAAACAAATACTAGAGCAATGGAAAGCCAAAATTAAATGGTAAATGTTACATTTGTAACAAGTATGGACATAGAGCAAGTGAATGCATAGAGAAAACTAAATTTGAAGGAAAATTCTTCAAATTTAACAAACAAGGTCATAAATTTTCGTAGCGCAGAACCAAGAAATGGAATCAACTAAAGAAATTTTTAGAGAAATTTGGTTGGGATTACAACACATGGTACAAATATTATCTATATGGTGACTATGGACACATTGGAGAAAACTATGTAGGGACTCACTTCAGGAAAAGAAACCTTACCGAGAGATGCTATGCATGTAAGAAACATTTTAGAAAGAGCTGTATGAATAGAGCTACAATAGATTCCAACTTTGAGAAAGGAAATGAAAATGTCTCTAAAATCAAAACTCGGATGAATCAACAATGGGTAAGGAAGATTCCTAAAAGTTCAAGTCATGGTAATCAATAATCTTGTACCTAGAATGGCAAGTTTGGTGGAATAGCCATCTTTGAATAAGGCATGGAAGGAGAGAACTAGAACTAGGCAAACAAGCTATCATACATAAGTTCTAGCTATGTAAGAAAGTCCAAATCTGCATATTAGATGAACTAGGACAAGTCACTATTTAACCAAGTTGGATCTTAGTTATAACCAAGTTACCCAGGCCTAACCAAGTTAAGTTAGGTTGAATAGTCTTAATGAAGAAAAGTTAGATTTAGCCAAGCTTCTCTATGATTAGTTCATGTGAAGCAAGTTGAAAGAACTAATCAAGCTATGACACCTGCTTCTATACAGTACATTTATGGTTACTTAAAGGGAAAAAAATCATTAAAGGTGAAATTGAAGGTTTATTATTCACCATGAATTCCAATTTATAGAGTGATTTAGAGCCCTCAAGTGGTTTAGAGTGAATTTTTTGTTGAATATAAGTTGTAGAAAAGTTCATCTTCTTCCATTAAGCATTATGGAAGCTTCATCTAGCAGAAAGGTTAAGAAAATTTCTAAAATGTTGGTGAAGAATATGATCCCTAAAGCACCTCAATTCAAGTTATACCCTGTGATTGCTGAAGAAAAGAACCTAATGGGAGCACACACACAAATTCCTGCAAAGGTACTCTTAATTCATGATATTTTCACATCTTAAAGGTATTGCAAGATAACTAAGATAAGACCATGTGTTTTATTTTGAAGGTACGTCATGATTTCCTCTCTCATTTTGGCACAACCTTGTAAATTTTGGCATTTGTAAAAAAAGGGGGAAGATATCTCTATCTACATATAAAGGGAAATATTTATATAAGAGGAAATATGTATAGAAAAGGAATTGTATAAGAGATATGTAATTTAAAATAGATTAAAAAAAAGTCTTTAAAAATTAAAAACCAATATCATTTGTAACTAAGTTGCAGAGCTGTATTGTCAAAATGGAGTTGTAAATCTAAGCACATGGAAAGGGGGACTTTTGACTATAGTTTTGAATAAGTTTTTTTGTCACTCCTTCCAAAGAAGGAGATTGTAGACCTTATGGAAACCCATATTGTCAATTATTTCCAAAACACTTAGTCATTTTGTATGGTAATAATGTTACTAAGTAGAAATGAGTAAACCATGTTTTCTGTGTTAGCCGACCGAGTAGTGAGTAGTGTAAATCAAGTTGATAGTATCTACCAATTTGTATTGTCAACCAAGTGTTTGATTTCAAGGTCTACCAAGTTACCATTATTAACCAAGTCATCTTTGCTTGCTGGGTAATCAATGTGAACCAAGTGCACAGTGTTAACCAAATGCCATAGTTGCCAAGTTCCACTATATTGTCTAAGTGTCAACATATTACTTGAGTAGATAATTGGACCCATTGAGTTGACTTGGTAAATCATTATTTTAAACTATTATGATATCCTAGTATCTGACTTGTTAATGAAATTATTTTTTATAGATATAAGGGTATATGCAAGATCATGGTCAACCAAACTATGGCCTTAAGTGGTAGTGAAAAACCAACAAATAAGGGTTTTATCAACTTGACACATTATTGTGAAGTAGTTATGAGATTTATATCAAAAATTTGTAAAAAAAATATCTATAGTAAATCAAATCTAGTTTCTAAACAACTAGGCCTATTCTAGAGAAAAAGTTATTTGATTGGTCAAAATATTGAACTTTAATAGAGTACTACAAAAATTTAATGGTGAAAATAAAAAGTTGGTGTATGTATGACCACCTTAATCAAAATCAAATGATAATATTTTTAATAGACACTAAAAATAGACTCATGCCTAGATGTGATGTATATTTTTGGTTATTTTTATTCCAAATATATAATTAACTATGACTTTTCTACTATAACTTTTTTAGTATAAAAAAGTTTTGTGTTTGACCACCTTAACTAATTGAAAAATTTAAAAAATTAATTTTTATTTTTTTACAACACTAGGTGAAGCATAGAATGTGACACAACTTTTGGATTTCAAAAACGTTATATCATTTGAAAGTTATAGCTATTTTTCAATTAGAATGTCAATCAACAGTTTTCAAACATCTTTAATAGAAATTAACTAAAAAATATTTATCAAACTAATAAATTGACAAAAACTATATCAATGGAATATTGAGAGCATTCTCAAAAAACCCTTTTCATTTCATTGAATTTGGATGAAAAAAATAGTCAAATGGTCAGTCAAAGTTTGACTGTTAGGGAAACATGTCTCAAACACATTCTTTGAGTTGACCAAAGAGGTTTGGTAAATACAAAGCCTAATTTGGTACCTGATCTTGGACCAAGTACCCGATTTAAAATAAGGAACTTGAAATGTGGTAGTAAAACAGAACATTTTAAATTTGAGATAGTTGGAATGAATTGCACATTTTAAACCAAAAAGGCTTAAAAACATATTTAAATATGTTTTCACATTTACTTGATATAATGATATTTGTATATTATTATTATTTTTATTTTACTATTACATATCATATAATAGAATTTTTTATGATATTATATAAAAAGTTGTTAGCTACATATTTGAAGTAGAAAACACACAAGAATAGAGAAAAAAGACATTTTTGGGACATTTTAAAAGTTGACCATGTAGTGTTTCTATCCAAAGATAAAATAGGCCTTATAAAGGTATTAGTTTTTGGGTTTTAAATCAGTATGAATGCAAAAAAAAATGGAGTATATTTTGAAATACTTTGAGGTATTTGAGATCTATACATAATTTTTTGGTTGTCACTTTTTGACACACCATGATCCTGCACATACCCTAGTAAGATATATTATTATATAGTATTATATATTATGTATATTATATTGTTATTTTATATAATATTAAATATAAATGATTATATATACTAGTATAATATATATTTTAACATCCTATTAGAAATTGTTACATGTAGTATTATATAATTTATTAAATTTTAATAAGATCGATTACCATATGTCCCAAACACATGTCACTATGAAATGGGTCGAAGAGGTTCATAGGTTAGCATATGACCCCATCTAACCTATATGATCGATTACCATATTTTGTTATGCAATGACTTGAAAGGGGTCAAAGGTTAGCCTATGACCTGATTTGACTCATATGATCAATTACCATATATCCCTAGAGGTTACACATGTCATGATTACGTGGGTCAATGGGGGTCATAGTCTATCCTATGGCCTCCTATTACACTTAAGATCGATTACCATATGTCCCTAGGGGTCCTAGGACCCCTAGGGACACACGACATGATGAAATGGGTCATAGGTTATCCTATGACTCTATTTCACCTATATGATCAATTACCATACGTACATAGGGGTCCTATGACCCCAAGGGACACATGTCACAATAAAATGGATCAAAGGAGGTCATAGCTTAGCGTATGACCCCCTTTGATCATTAAAATGGATTATCATATGTCCTTAGGGGTCTAAGGATCCTTAGGGACACATGTATAAATGAAATAACTCAAAGGCAGTTGTAGGTTAGCCTATGAACTCCTTCAACCCATATGATCAATTATGATATGTCCCTATGGGTCTTAGGAAAACTAGGCACATATGGTAATTTATCAAATAGGTTGAAGGGGGTTCCCATGACTCCATATGATCAATTACCATATATCTCTAGGTATTCTAGGACCCCTAGCAAAAAATATCATGATGAAATACAATGAAGGGGGTTTTAGATTATCCCATGACTCCATTTTGACCCATATGATAGATTATGATATGTCCAGAGGGGTCCTAGGACCCCTAAGGACACTTATCATGATGAAATGGGTTGAAGGGGGTTGTACATTAGCCTATGACCCTATTTAACCCATATGATCAATTAAAATATGTCCCAAGGGGTCATAGGAACCTTAGAGACACATGTAGCAATGCAATTGGTTGAAGCAAGAAGTAGGCTAGCATATGACTCCCTTCAACCCACATGATTGATTACCATATATCCATAGGGGTCCTAGGATCCATAGTGATACATGTCATGATCCAATGGGTCAAAGTGGGCCATAACTTAGCATATTATGCCCTTTGACCCATATGATCAATTACTTTATGTCCTTAGGGGTCCTAGGCCCCTAGAAACACATGTCATGATCATGGGTTGAAATGGGTCATAGGTTAGCCTACAACCCCATTCGACCCATATGATTGATTACCATATATCCTTAGGGGTCTTAAGACCCCTAGGAACATATGTCATGGTGTAATGGGTGGAAGGGGGCTCTTAATTAGCCTACAACCCCCTTCAACCCTTAAGATTGATTACCATGTGTCAGTAGGGGTCCTAGGGTCCCTAGTGACATCTGTCATGATAAAATTGGTTAAAGGAGTTTTTAGGTTAGCCTATGACCCTCTTCGACCCACATTATCGATTTTGATATCTCCCTAGGGGCCTATCACCCCTAGGGACATATGTCATAATTAAATGCATCAAAAGGGGTTGTAGGTTAGTCTATGACCCTATTCAACACTTAAGATGGATTACCATATGACCCTAGGGGTCTTAGGACCCATAGGGATACATGTCACAATGAAATGGGTCAAAGAGGGTTGTAGGCTTCAACCTATAAGATGGATTTCCATTTGTCCCTAAGGGTCGTGGATACCCTAGGGACACATGTCATGATGTGATGGGTTAAACAAGGTTGTAGGCTAACCTATGACCCCCTTCAATAATTATGATGGATTACCATATGTCCCTAGGTGACTTAGGACTTATAGGGATACATGTCACAATGAAATGGGTCAGAGGGGGTAATATGATAGCCTACAACCTTGTTCAACCCATATGATCAATCTTGACATGTCCTTAGGGATCAGACGACCCCTAGAGCTACATGTCATAATGAGGTAGGTTGAAGTGGGTCATAGGTTAGCCCTTAGACCTATATGATTAATTACCATATTTCTAGAGGCATCCTAGGACCCGTAGGGACACATGTCATGATGAAATGGGTTGAACTCCTTCCACCCATATGATCGATTAACATATGGCCTTACAAATCCTAAGACGCCTAGGGGCACATGTTGTGATGAAATGGGTTGATGGGGGTCATAGGTTGGCCTACAACCCCATTCAACCCATTTGATGGATTAGTATCTATCTTTAGGGGTCCTAGGATCCCTAGGGAAACATGTCATGATGACATGGGTCAAAGGGGATAATAGTTTAGTGTACAAAACTCTTTGACCTATATGATAAATTACAACATGTCCTTAGGAGTTGTACAACCCCTAGGGATACATGCCATGATGAAATAGGTCAAACTAGGTCATAGGTTAGCCTATGACTCCCTTCAACCCATATGATTGATTATCATTTGTCCCTAGGGGTCTAGGACCTCTAGGAACACATGTTGGGATGAAATAGGTCTAAGGGGATTGTGGGTTAGCATATGACCTCATTTGACCCATATGATTGATTACCATATGTCCCTAGGGGTCCTAGGGCCTCTAGAAACACATGTTGCAATCATGGGTTGACAGGGGTTGTAGGTTAGCATACAACCCCATTTGAACCATATGATTGATTACCACATGTTACTAGTAACATATTTTATGGTGTAATGGGTGGAAGGGGGTTATTTGTTAGCCTACAACCCCATTTAACCCTTAAGACTAATTACCATGTGTCACTAGGGGTCCTAGGGCCCCTAACAACATATATCATGGTAAAATGGGTCAAAGGGGTTTGTAGGTTAGCCTATGACCCTCTTTAACCCACATAGTCGATTGTGATATGTCCCTAGGGGCCTAAACCCCTAGGGACATGTGTCATAATTAAATTCATCAAAATGAATTGTAGGATATCCTATGACCCTCTTCGACACTTAAGATTGATGACCATATGTCCCTTGGGTTCTTAGGACCCTTAGGGACACATGTCATAATGAAATTGGCAAAGGGTTTTGTAGGTTTGCCTATGACCCCCTTCAACCTATATAATGGATTAGCATTTGTCACTAGGGGTCCTAGAAACCCTAGGTATAGATTTTCTAATGAAATGGGTTGATGGGGGTTGTAGGTTAGTAGATGACCCCCTTTGACCCACGTGATTGATTATCATACATCCCTATCAGTCCTAGGACCCCAACGGACACATGTTGCAATGAAATGGGTCATAGGAGTTCGTATGTTAGCCTACAACCCTCTTTGACCTATATGATGAATTACAACATGTCCTTAGGGATTCAAGGACCCCTAGATACACATGTCCTAATGAAGTGGGTTGAAGTAGGTCATCCACTAGCCTACAACCCCTTTCGACCTATATGATCAATTACCATATGTCCCTAGGCATGTTAGGACCCATAGGGACACATGTCGTAATCAAATGGGTCGAATGTCTTCCACCCATATGATTGATTACCATGTGTCCTTAGGCACCTACAACCCCGTTCAACCCATTTGATCAATTACCATATGTCCCTAGGTTTCCTAGGATCCCTAGGGAAATAAGTCATGATGAAATGGGTCAAAGGGGGTCGTAGGTTAGCCTACATCCCTCCTCGACCTTTAAGATAGATTACTATATGTCCCTAAGGGTCCTAGGGATACATGTCATTATGAAATGGTTCAAAGGGGGTCATAGGTTAGCCTACAACCCCCTTCAACCCATATTACCAATTACCATATGTCCTTAGAAGTTCTAGTACCGCTATTGATAGATGATGTGATGAAATGGGTTGAAACAGGTTGTAGGTCAGCCTACGATCCTCTTAGGCCCTTAAGATTGATTACCATATATCCTTAGGGGTCGTAGGGCCCCTAGGGACACATGTCACTATGAAATGGGTCAAAGAGGTTTGTAGGTTAGCCTATGACCACATTTTATCATTAAGATGGATTACCATATGTCTCTAGGGGTCCTAAGACCTATCGGGACACATGTCACAATGAAATGTGTCAAAGGGGGTCATAGGCTAGCCTACAACCCCATTCAATGCATATGATTGATTAACATATGTCCCTAAGGGTCCTAGGAATATATTACCCCATTCAATCCATATGATCGATTACCATAATAATAATACTATATTATTATTTAATAATAATATATAATTGTTCTTAAACTATAAATAACATATATGATTATAAATTTCCCACTTGATTTTGCTCCAAATTTTGGGCATAGATTTTGGGTACTCCATATCATATTAGGTATCCAATTTGTAATTAAATACTTGAAACTATTTACTAGAAGACTATTACAAAAATATTCTTTGTCATTGTAGATCTAACAATCACATTTTTTTTTGGCTTTTTTCACATGTTTGTAGAAAAAAATGTTTGGGTCCCATTGTTGGAAAAGTTTGCTATAAGATTTGATTAGGTGTCTAGTATTATTTTTTGACTATAGAGCAATACTCATTGAAAGGCTAAACACAAAGGGAAGGTATAGAATGAAGACATTGCAGATTATAAAGAAAAAGACAAGGTAATTAATCAAAGGAAGAGACAAGGTATATCAAATGTCAATGAAGTTTGTGATGTATTGGTTGAAGGTTAAATCATACAGTTAGAAAATTAATATGTTCAATTGGGGAATGAAAATGTACCAATTAATAATGACTATGTCAAGATTTAAATTTTGGAGAATAAAATTTTACTAGTTCATAATTTAAAAGTCATGATTGTCCATGCTGAAAATGAAAATGCTTGGGAATGTTACATATCTCCTAATTATAATAGAAATGAAGGTCCTAGAATACCAAAATGGATAATTAAAATTGACAAAATCATTATAGTAATTTAGAAGGAAAAAAATCATGAAGAACCATTCCGTTATGGGTTGTAAGACTATATAAGATGTTTTTCAGCAACATGAAAATGGTGGAGCAATGTCAAATTTTTATGCACTAATAAAAGATACAAAAGATGAGACCTATGCTTTCCAAATTGAAGACTTTTGTCAATAAGAAAATGGAAAGAAATGTCATTATTGTGAATAATCTTTTCAATGCTCTCAATAGCATTGGGAAAAATAGTAGGGAGAAAAATAATAGAGTTGGTCAAAGGATTATTACAACCTCTTTGATAAGTCATCATTTGAGAAAGGTTAGAATTATGAGACAAACTTTTATTGACTTGAACCTTAATCATACTACTTTGAGAAGAAAAGTTACTAGATGAGAGAGAATTGATGATGCTCTTCAAAATGCTACATGAATTTTTTGTGGGAGACTTCCACATTTTCATCAGAAGCTAAGAGATTATGTGAAGCAAGAAATTACACAATTTTGGATCTCTATCTCAAGAATCTTACCCACTACTAAAGATGTGTTGAAGTTGAGAATTGGCATTAGAGACTGCAAACCACATCCTAAACATTTTTTCAAGGTAAGTCAAACTATGTTGTTTAAATAATTTAGAGAGAGTATGATCCAAGATTTCATGTATCACAAAGGGATTTTGAATCTTTGAAGCCATTTTATTGTGTGCCACTTAAGATTAAAAATACATGTTGTTGAAAATATCATGTGGATTTTTCTATACACCATGAACTATTATGCTCCATCCATTCTACTTTTCATAGTAATGAAACATTGGAAAATTATGGTGCTAGTTGTCTTCCAAAATCATCAAGAGACTTGCTAGATCAGTTTTTATGTCCTCAAGTTGATGGATGTTTGTTTTATAGAAATACTTTCTTAAATGAGAAGTGTTCAAAATTTGGTGGCTTATCCAAGTTTGATACATGTTTCCATGAGGGGTGTAAAAAATATCTTGAGAGGATAATAGTAAAACAAAAGGTATATGAAACAGTGAAATAAACATTGAAGAGTGGAGGTGAGGTCTCTAGATGTTAATTGGTTGCAAAAGAAATCAGTGTGACTAGTTTTATTCCATATTTCAAGAAAAATATTTTCTACAAGTATGCAAGGCATAGTCATGGTATTAGTGGTTGGATCAAAAATTTAGAATGTGTATGGAGAGTTTTCCCATTGGTATTATTATATCATTTGTTGTCATTGCAAAGAACTACACATTTTGGCCCCAAAATAAGATACAATCTCAGTATTACAACTCCATTCATATTGTTATTTTTGTCCACATAAAATATAGAAATACCCTTAATAGTGCAAAGGATAACTAGAAGATTATTAGAGTGTACCATTTTCACATGAGTGGTGATAGATCTTAGTCTCACAAGTTTTTGCAACATTATTTTGAGAATTGTTTTGATTTCATACATGAGCATGACATTTATGTGGATAGACATATCATTTGTTCCACTAATTTCATAGGTCAATTCAATAATAATCACATGTTTTATTGGTTGTGTAGGATGCACATAGAGAGGGGGATGCCTCATATTTGGAGTTTTTTTTAGTCTTGCCATGGGAAACAGTAATATGATGGAGCAGGGGAATGTGTGAAGAGAGCTCTAGTTAAAGAAAAATTGAAGGATTTAGGAGCACAATTTCTTGATGCATGTAGTAATGTTGATTGGTGTAGTTCATCATTATCACAAGGGGGACTCTTGATTCAATAGTATGAAGGTTATTTTAACTGGGTTGGTTGAGGAAGGGTGGATGGATGATAGATCAGATTGTGCTACTATTAGATATTCATCAAAAATACATTCATTCTGGACATGACAACTAACTTACTTTTGTCCTTTTTTTTATAGTTTGATTGGGATCACTTTGAGTTGAGTGAGTGGGTGGACACATAGGCTCCACATTATCTTACTATATTTTCTGTCATACCCTCCATTTGAAATGATGACCTAGAAAGTTTAGTTGAGCATAACCATCTATTTGATCATCTTCAACTAGGACATGTCTTTGCATTGGTTACACCATAGAGGAATGATGGAAAATTAGATTATTGGTTCACACATTGTGTAAGAGGTAAAAAAATCTTGCACAATCAATTACAAATGATGATGGATTCACATATCCTATGGGTTTAGTTGTTGTTGGAAATGGTTGTGGACATACATGCTTAGAAGGAACAAAATTCTCACATTTGATGACTATTAGAAGCACAAAACAATTCTCATATGTTCACATCTTATTATAGAAGAAAATGTGAAGTTGTTGAAGCATCAACGAAGACCAAAAGTAAATGAACCTTTTACTATTGCTAATGTTGATCATGAAGCCCTATTGGACACCCTAAAGAAGAGAGAGGATGCTACAAGAACACTTGACTAGGTATAATTCCTTCTTATGTTCTTTTGTTGATAATGATTCGGTGAATTGATGATTATATTGTTTAATATGATTATTAATTAATTTTTTTTATCATATTGAAATGTAGGTACATCATGAAGAGTAGTCTTGGATGAAGGTAAAAACTAAATAAGGAGCAAAATGACGAAAAATATATTCTATTTTGGATACTACAATATTTGACACTACAATTTATGCTAGTTGTGTATTGATGTAATAATGATGAAACACTTGAGATATTGTAAATATAAACTTGTTGATTTAATGTAAGCAACATAGATGTTTTTACTTAATATAATTAATTTAGACGAACCTAAAAATTTATGCTTTTATTGTTGTATTTTAATCTTCCCGCCAAAATTCATAATTCATATTGCCCTTCCTGCCTTTGAAATGTCCATGATCAAATACCTGTGGAAATATTAAAATACCAAGCTTTGAACCTTATAACATATTTTTTCGGCCTGCAAGTTCTCTGCCATCAGATCTGAGGAAGATCGATGGTCGGCACTATCTCGCCATTGGAAGTTGCACGGTTAATACTTTAGCGACATGGCGCCCGGAGGACACGTGTCTGGTGGGTCCATCTTGCTGGGAAAACATATTTCAGCGAGTCAAAAAAATTCCATGGCACCGTGGGTGCTATGTCACTATCGCGTGTTGGCTAAAAAATCTTCATAGCGACATAGCGCCCGACAGAAAAGGTCTTACGGCGGGCAAGTTATGTCACTGGGAAATGTTCACGGTGAACGGTCAATTTCACAGGCCAAAAAGTTCAAAAGGCGGAAAGGCGCCATGTCACCATCAGAAAACTCACGAATTTTTTGATAGTGACATAACGCCCGACCGGCCAGAGGGTGTTCTACGGTGAGTCCCAGTGTTCAGCGGGCAAGGTTCGCAGCAACGGAAAAGTCACCACGGCGAGAGCTTCAAGCAAGTGGTTGGGTCCCATTTTGTACCTCATCTGCCCAATTCGCAGAGTCTGATGCCATGGTGATGAATCATTGGAAGACTCGTGTAAATCAGAAGACATGTCATCAGTTGGGCACTATGGCGCTATGGGGAATTGGCCTCGATTTCCTCATAGCGACATAGCGCCTTGTTGACATGTGGCCGCTCTGTGGGGTCAAAGGCTTGAGTCTGCCAGGTTGATGCTTTGAAGGCCAATAGGGAGGTTCCAAGTGTATGAGTCAGAACATATGTGGTTCACGGGCCCATCGATTTTAAGGGGATATGCAGAGTACGAGGTGGTTCTGATCGTCAGATTGAGATTGATCTACGATGGGCGCCATCACGCTATGGGGAATTGCTCAAGAGATATCAACAGCGAAATAGCGCCCGGGCGCCATGTGTCCTGGTGGGACCATATTTTCATGTAGCCAATGCAGTAAGGGGTTTGGGTCGCTCGTAATCGCCAAATTAGTTCAGATTGACGGATGACACTATGTTGCTATGGTGAAGTTGTGCAATCCTTACCATAGCGACATAACGCCCATCTGCCATGTGGATCAGCAGGGCCAGGTCTCACCAAAGTATGCCAGGTGTCATTCGAGTGTGGTGCGTTGTTGAGGTGGCACTAGATATGATGGGCCTGGGGTAAGGACAACACAGTGATACGATGAGTCTTCATGATCGTCCGATTTTAAGGCCGATCAACGGTTGGCGCTATCTTGCCATCGAAAGCTGCACGACAGATACCATGGCAACATAGCGCCTTACTGACACGTGTCTCGCTGGTAGACCAAGGTTGACGGTTAACGGCTGGCAGCTAGTGCAATCATCGCAATCAACGTGGCAGTTAGTTTTAATGTTGCGGCTAAGTGGTGGAAAGGTGGCGTAGTCAGGTTGGTGACCACCGTGGTTAGAGATGTCAACAGCGACATAAAGCCCAGTCTAATGTAAGGAATGGTCAGCACGTGGGACCTTGAGGAGGTGGCAAAATAAAGAGAGACGATTGGCCTACATGGCCTAGTTGGCATATAAGGAACTATTTGACTTGTTTTGACCTCGTGGATTCATGAGCCAGAAACAATGAATCAGGTTTTTTGCCGCGAGATTTCGATCGTGTGATCAATGCCACCGACTCAAAAGTGAATGCAAAGTGCAAGGACATTTTGCCACCATTACAGATCTATCTACTATGTCAGGGGATGTTTTCTGGTGCCGTTCTATCTTCTCTAGGCTCTTTCTCAGAGGAATATCAGATTTTGGTACTCAAAACCACCAGATCTTTGATTGGATTTTCAGGGTGAGAAGTTAATGCCAGTAGGTGAGAAGTAAATGTAATGCAAACAATCCTCAGTCGTGCCTGAGCTATAAAGGCAATTTTTTGATCTTTTCTTAGGGGACTCCTTTTCTGATTTCTCTGGTACTACTTGTAGGGTAAAAGCACAAACCTATGTCACCTTTTATAAAGGAAAGTGATATCAGAATTTAAACTCTTCAACTTTAACGACATAAAAGTGGCATTTGTGTTTAGATTTTGAAGATGATGTAAACTAATGAAATGTGTAAATTTGAACAAAGTTTATGTCTATAATTTTTTTAAAAAAATTAAAGTGAAATTTTTATTTATTTTGAACTTTTAAAGTCTATTTTTTAATTTTTTAAAAATGTTGAAAATATAGAGTTTTCTTCCCGTCAAACAAATATATGCAAATTATCATATTTTGTTTTGATTATGGAATATGTTAGAGTGGACATGTATACCTAGTGCACCAAAAAAGGAAAATAAAAATTTGGCTAATATTTTTCAAGTTATAATTGGTCAAATTCAAAGTTATTAGAAATTGATAGTTTTTTTCTCCCGTCAAACTTTTTCCATGAAATCTACACATTTTTAAAAACAAATTACATATTCTTGAAGAAGACTCTCTCCTCTAGTGCAACTTAAAATAATAATAATTTTTGAATATGATTTACTATTTTTTTCCTATTTTTGAATAGACATCTTCCTAAATCTTAAAATACCTACTTGTAATATTTTCAAATTATAACATATTATCCATAATAAAAAATAAAATAAAATTATATGATCATAATCTTGACCCTGAGATCTACAGAAGTATATTTTTAGTTTTAAAAATCTTCATTTTAGTAGGTCAAATTGGCCTTCAAAGTAAGATGTTTACAGAAGTTCTTAGTTTTTCTTATGTAGCTGCCACTTAGGATGCCACATAGATAGTTATGGCCAAAGTCCTTTCGACTGTAAGATTTTGGCTGGAAGCATTATGGCTAAAACACCCATGCTTATAAAAATGTCATCAATCACTTTTTGGCTATTTTTAATGATATTTTGAGTCATTTGATGCATGGGGGTTATGGCCGAAACACTTTCAACTAGAAGGGTTTCGATCGTAACCCTGCATGCCATGTCAACGGGGAACCTGCCATGTCTGTACGGCTGAAACATGTTTAGTCATAGCCATTGTAGCCGAAACTGTTTCAACCATATCGCCTCCAAATATCACAAATGGTGGCACAGGTTTGTGCTTTCACCCCGCAGGTTTGCAGTGTAAAATTCCCTTTGCCTCTAAGTTGTATAACATTTTGTATCATCTCCTTCAGGCATCAATGTGTATGTGCATCCATCTTACCTCTCATTGGTGTATTGTTGAGATCTGTGGCCTGCATACTATATCTATTTTTGACCTATTGGATAATATATAAGTGAAATCCTTTTCCTTGTGTTATTCAATTTGGTTTCTTGATCTGTATGTGATTGTAGATTGACATAAGTCTGGGTGTGTATGTCTTTTGAATGTTATCTTGGTTTGGTAGTGCATATATGGGCAGAAATGAGTCTGAACACTCTATTTTGGTGCATCACCTCTTTAGATTAGAACTAGGTAGATTTTCTTTCGTGCTCTCCTTCTCCCTTTTCCTCTCCAATAGTAGTTAGGTGCACCCTGATAGTAAGAGGAAGCTGGCCTTCTCCGGAGACTCAACCTCGCAATTCAAGTCCCAAAGCTTGGAGGTTGTTTCCATGTTTCACTAGTTTGTCCTCACGCATAGGCCTTGGACAAGGGTGCAAACCTAAGTGACAAAAGTTTTTGGCACGCTCGGTGGGACTCTTTTTCAAAGAAAATTTAAAGTCTACTGGTGTCAAGAAGAAAGAGTTTCAGAGATTAATGTTGAAGAGGTAGTGCTGGCTTTAGTATTCAAGCCTTCAAGAGGCTAATTCTTCAAAGTACTTGGCGACTCTGAACATCAACAAATCTGGTTCTAGGCCAAAGTTGCGGTGATTCATGCCCAGAGCTGAAATAAGGGCATCTTCTAGAGGTAAATTTCAATATCAAGAGCTTTCTCTTTCAAAACCTAGAAGGAGGACTAGAACTTCATTATCACCAGTTAGGGGTGTAATAATAGTTAATATACTTGTAAGGTTTGTCTCTACTCCTCCTACTATTCAAACTCAGCCTAGATTGCCATCAACACTCATCAATAGAACACTTGTTTACATGGCACAACCAAGAGTTCATGCTTTTTCCACCTTTAATGATGGAAGTCCTGTATTGTTAGCCCAAAGACATGATATACCAGTATCTACACTCAAAAGTATACCTGATTTTACTGGTGAAACTTCCATCTCCCCTTTAGAGCATATCCAAGAAGTAGAAAATGTCTGTAATATTCATGGTATCACAAAGGACGATGTTGTTGTCAGACTTCTAGCCTCATCTTTAAAAGGAAAAGCATTACAGTGGTATAGAGGCTTAGCTCATGGTTCTATAATTGATTGGGATGGACTAGGAGTAGGGTTATGCAAACATTTTGAGGATATAAGTGACCATCTGTTACTTTTAGAGCATTTGACTACTATAAAAAGAGCCCCCCATGAATGTATGACTGATTTTAATTATAGATTTCAGAAGACATGGGATAGAATACCTACTTTGGTGAAACCTACCCCTGGTAATGCCTTCTTGCATTACCTTAGAGCCTTCAATAGTGATATTGCCGCTACAATCCAAGCTACGGGAGGAGATACCTTGCCTAATGCTTATGAGATAGCCATAAAAGCTAAGAACATCCTCATACAAGGAGGAAAGTTGGCTCCAAGGCCCCCTATGCCTTTCTTTCTTGATGTTCCCAACCACCAACCAGCAATGGCCCCTCTTCCTACAACTTCTACATCACAAGCCCTTCCTCCAATCCCTCAAGCTTCCACATCCTCAAATGGGATAGATGAACTCAAAGAGATTCTCCAAGGTCTAGTACTGAATATAGATAAAAGAGAGAGGACCCTGGATAAAAAGTTGCAAGAGCAGGGGAGGGAGTTGAAGGACCAAGGGAAGAGGTTAGAGGATAATTTTTCTATAATACAAAAAATGAGAAACAAGGTGGTGGCCTTAGAAAGGCAGCAAGCTCAAGGTGGCAAGCCTCCCCAATTGCAATATCAAGCTCCAAATGGTGGTAGGCCTCCTAATCAGTGGAATAGCTCTTTTGATCAGGGTAGGCAAAATAGTCATGCTTCTGCTTCAAGCTCAAATCAAAACAGAGCTATAGTCCCTCAAAATAACTTTGCCCAAGATCAAGATTTCTGTCCTTCCTGCAACTATTCTTATACCTATTGCATGTGCTAGAAGGCAGAATCTTATTTGGCCCTAACTGACCAAGAACCTGCAGCAAAGAAATCATACAAGGAGGATCATCCCAAGGTGGCCTCATATATTCAAGGACATGATGATTTCTCTTTCATGAATCATCAGATTGGGGAGCACTATAATGTAAAATAGGATTTCATTGCTCATAACACTAGAAGCAAAAGGAGAGCTATAGAACATGCTACCCCTCCTTCTCCTAAGCAAGCCCCAACTTCAAGTGCTACACCTCATGCACATGCAGCAAACAAACAAACAAGTACTTCACAGCAGAAAAAGAAAGATTCTAGAAAGAAAGATGCAGGTGATCCTTGTGTTGCCCCATGTCAACCTCTTATAAGTGAAGCTCCCAAAGTTTCTACCAAATTTCCTAATACACCTTTCAGTGTGGTAGAGCAAATGAAGAAGACCAATGTGAATATCTCCATGTGGGATGCTATTGCTACCATACCAATACAAAAGAGGATGTTGTAGCAGGAGTTGGAGAAGATTGAACCCAAGGATCAGCCAACTACCATGGAGAGTGCCACAAGTCTAGTACAACCAGCAGGAGATGTGGAGACAAATAAAAAGGTTAGACCTCCTCCATTCTATGTTTCTCTGATTATAGGGGGGAAATTAGTCCACAATTGCATGATAGATTCAGGGGCTAGTAGCTCAGTAATGCCTAGGTGTATTTTTGATGCTTTAGGAATGAAATATGAGCCCATTGTTAGGGATGTGTTACAATTAGATGGTAGTACTATCAAAACTATAGGTATCCTTAGGAATGTGGAGATGGCCCTACATGCATGCCCTGGTTGCATTGTGATTCAAGACATATCTGTTGCTGAAGTCAAGCCCTATTTTGCTATCTATCTTTCAAGAGACTTCACTACTCAAATTGGTGGATTCATATCTGCTAATTGGTCATATATGTCATTTAAGACCAGATATGGAGCCAATGCCTCAATTAAAGCAGAACCCCAAGCCCTTCATCACACTAAATCTTACACCCCCAATCTCATCAACATGAATTGCCCTATTCTAGAGATGGATGAAAATGACATAGTAAATGAGCCTGCCACTTCCATAGCAGAGATTCCTGATTTCTTCTTGGATGAATGGGCAAATGCATATCATTTTGGGCCTATGTTAGAGACTCTTGAGACAGGCCTTAGTACATATTGCATAATAGAGAAAGATGCTCAAGTTCCTGACCTTGTTAGGACTAATGATGATATGAATGGAACATGGAGTATGTACTTTGATGGCTCAAGGAATAGAAATGGATCATGGGCTGGTGTTATGTTGATCTCTCCTGCACAAATAAGATACTACTTCTCCTTTAGGCTCCAATTCAGTTGCACCAATAATGTGGCCGAGTATGAATCTTTGATTCAAGATCTCTTACTTGCCCAAAAGAGAGGAATTCAAGCTTTGAGAGTATATGGGGATAGTGAGTTTGTAGTTAACCAAGTGAGAAACCAGAATATCACCAAAAATGGCCTGCTCAAGTCTTACAAACACAGAGTCTGGGATTTGCTTGAGGGCTTCAATGCATTTAATATTCAGCGTATTCCTAGGAAAGAAAATAGACATGCTGATAGACTTGCAGTAGTGGGTGCAGCTTATGATGTACCAGAAATCTTGAGGAAGAAAAGAAGCAACAAATAAAGGTGGTAGCGAGGCTTGCCATCCCTAACAACAACACTCATTGGTAGGTGTTTGATTATGATGAGGAAATTGTGAGTTTCTTGCAGAATGAGGCAGAATTCTCAGATAGAAACCAGTCAAGACTGCAAGATCAGTATGGTGATTAGATCGTTCATCTCAGTTCTAACAAGTTGCCCAAGGGTCTCATTACCTTGGAGAATGTCTTTAATCTTGATGATCAAACAAGAGGCAAAGGAATGAATCTAGCTGCAGAAAAGGATGATTATGCCCCAGTTACAATTGCTGATGGAAAATTTATGAATATGGGAAAGGTATGTTATGAAACCGAGCAAGAAAACTTCATTCATTTATGTCAAGAATTTAATGATGTATTTTCTTGGACATATGATGATTTAAAAGGGTTTGACCCTAGCTTGTTTTCGCATACCATAGATTTAATTGATAAGGCCAAACCAGTAAGGCAAAAACATAGACCAGTGAATCCTAAGATTGAACCTCTAATGAGAAAAGAGCTATCCAAGTTGATAGAGGCTAATATAATATTTCCTATCAAACACTCATCATGGGTAGCTAACCTTGTCCATGTAAGGAAGAAAAATGGAGAAATCAGATTGTTTGTGGACTTTAGGGATCTTAATTAGGCTTCTCCTAAAGATCACCATCCTCTCCCTTCCATGGAGCAGATTCTATCCAAGGTCAGTGGTTCAAGGAGATTCTCTTTTCTTGATGGATTCTCTGGTTATAACCAAGTGTTTGTTAAAGAATCTGATAGTCATAAAACAACATTTACTACTAAATGGGGCACCTATGCTTATTACAAGATGCCATTTGGGCTAACAAATGCAGGTGCCACATTTGAAAAGGCAATGGAGATGGCCTTTAAAAAATTAATTGATAATTTTTTCTTAGTATACCTTGATGATATAACTGTATATTCAAAAAATGTAGAAGATCATTTTGATCATCTAAGACAGGTATTTCTAAGATGTAGAGAGTTTGGGGTTTCCCTTAACCCAGCCAAGTGTGTCTTTGCTACAAGCCAAGGAAAATTATTGGGACACATTGTATCTAAGGATGGTCTAACCATTGATCTAGAAAGAACAAAGGCAATACTTTCCCTTCCTCTTCCTAAACACAAGAAAGGACTGCAAAGTTTCCTTGGTAGAATAAATTTTGTAAGAAGGTTTATTCCTAATCTTGCTACCATGGTGAAACCTCTTATAGCTATGCTTAAGAAAGGTATGGTCTTCTCATGGACCAAGGAAGGGAAGGAGAATTTTGAAGAGATCAAGACAGCCATAGCCTCAGCCCCTACTCTCATGAACCCAAATTTTGAAAAAGATTTCATCCTCTACACTCTAGGTGGTGAGTCAAGTATCTCTGCTGTCTTGACTCAAACAAATGACAAGGATGAAGAGCAGCCCATAGTCTTCTTTAGTGAAGGGCTCAAGGAATATGAAAATAAGTACAACTTTGTTGAGAAGCAGGCCCTTGCAGTCATCAGAGCCTTGAAGAAATTCAAGCACCTCTTATCCCACAATAGGATCCATTTGTTGGTGCCCCATGCCAGTGTAAAAGACTTACTGTTAAGCAAGGATATCAGTGAAATGAGAGCTGGATGGATCACTAGGGTAATGGAATATGATGTTGATATTCAGAGTACCAAGCTGGTAAGAGGGAAAGGGTTGTGTAAAGAAATTTTATCAGGCCAAGATTCAGATGAAGAGGTTGCTATGGTACTAATAGAGTAGTAAGAGTTAAGAAATGTTAATGGCCCAAGGAGATGGATAAATGACATGAAGAACTTCTTATCAGGGAATGGATACCCTCAGGATTGGACAGAACTAAAAGGAGACAATATAGACTGCATTACATTCCCTATGTTGTGATTGATGGTATCCTATTTAGGAGGGATTTTAATGGGGCCCTGTTGAGATGCATTGAAGAAGATCAGGCTAAGAGGATGATTAAGGAACTTCATGATGGCCCTGATGGTGGCCATTTCTCCGCAAGAACAACTACCATGAAGATCATGAGGGCTGGTTATTATTGGCCATCTCTGTTCCATGATTGTTATGGATATGAAAGAAAATGTGAGAAGTGTGCTTTCTTTTCAGGAAAACAGAGGCTTGGAGCTCTCCCCCTTTGTCCTATTCAGGTGGATCAGCCCTTTATCCAATGGGGGTTGGATTTTATAGGCCCCATTAATCCTCTGTCTAGTGCAGGTCATAAATGGATTTTGGCTGCTACTGATTATTTCACTAGATGGACAGAGGCAGTTGCCTTGAAGGATGCCATAGAACCATCAGTTGTTGAATTCCTTGATGAAATTGTATCTAGGTTTGGTGCTCCTTCTACTATCATCTCGGACAATGCTAAGTCTTTTGTTGGAACCCAGATTTGTGCATGGGCAATGAATCACAATATTTACCTGAGCACATCATCAAATTACTATCCCCAGGGTAATGGTTTGGTTGAGTCTTCCAACAAGAATCTAATCAGAATCATGAAGAGGACAATAGAAGACAATCAGAGGATCTGGCATAAGAAACTAAGAACTGTTCTGTGGGTTGATAGGATAACACCCAAGAGATCTATTGGGAATTCACCTTTTGTGCTAGTATATGGTAGGGAGGCCAGACTCCCAATTTCATTGGAATTCCCATCCTTGGAGTTGGCTCATCAGCTAGAATTAATCAAAGATAGTGCCATGTCAGTAAGAATGGCAGAGCTAATGGAACTAGAAGAGAAGAGAAACAAAGCTATGCAAACCCTAGAGATACATCAGCAACAGATGTAAAGGAGTTTTGATAAGAAAACTAGGGCCATAACCTTCAGAGAAGGAGATTTAGTTCTAAAGTGGGATGCAGATAGGGCAAAACCAGGAAGACATTCCAAATTCGACTCACTATGGAGTGGCCCCTATCTGATTGCCAGTTGCAAGCAGGCTAATGTATTTCAGTTGAGCAGGCCAAATGGTGAAATTTTGCCCATTCCAGTCAATGGGATCTATCTGAAGCCCTGTTTCTGAAAATTTGTGCATCCATGTACATAAGTAGTTTAGTTTCTTTTCTATTGTTTCCTTCTTTTCAATAAGTGCGTGGGCACAACGATCTCCCTATGAGGTAGTGGATTTTGAGGTGTCTCAGGTTGCATAGAAAGTTTTGTCTCAGTTCTAGTTGTAGAAGTAGAGCTAGGGTTTTCAATGTTTTGATCTCCTCACAGATGGGTTAGGGTTTTGTAGTTCTCAGATTCATACCTTTTTGACTCCATGGCCCAATAGATTATTTACAGGCACTAGTCATGCATCGAGCAGGCTCATGCCCCCTATGAGTCACTAGAAATGTTGTATTTTAATCTTCCCACCAAAATTCATAATTCATATTGCCCTTCTCACCTTTGAAATGTCCATGATCAAATACCCATGGAAATATTAAAAAATCGAGCTTCAAACCTTATAACATATTTTTTGTGGCCCACTAGTTCTCTACCGTCAGATTTGAGGAAGATCGACGGTTGACGATGTCTCTCCATTGGAAGTTGCACAGTTAATACATTAGTGACATGGCACCCGGAGGACACGTGTCCGATGGGTCTAGCTTGTTGGGCAAACATATTTCAACGGGTCGAAAAAATTCCATGGCACCATGGGTGCTATGTCGCTATCGCCTGTTGGTCAAAAAATCTTCATAGCAACATAGCGCCTGACGAAAAAGGTCTTACGGCAGGCAGGTTACGTCACCGAGAAATGTTCACAGTGAATGGTCAGTTTCATGGGCCAAAAAGTTCAAAAGGCGGCAAGGTGCCATGTCGCCATCGAAAAACTCACGAGTTTTCTGATAGCGACATAGCACCCATCCGACTGGAGGGTGTTCTACGGTGAGTCCCAGTGTTCGACAAGCAAGGTTCGTGGCAACAGAAAAGTCACCACGGTGAGAGCTTTAGGCAAGTGGTAAGGTCCCATTTTGTACCTCATCTGCCCAGTTGGCAGAGTCCAATACCATGGTGGCAAATCATTGGAAGACATGTGCAAATCAGAAGACATGTCATCAGTTGGGCGCTATGGCACTATGGGGAATTGGCCTCGATTTCCTCATAGCGACATAGCGCCTTGTTGACACATGGCCACTCTGTGGGGTCAAAGTCTTGAGTCTGCCAGGTTGATGATTCGAAGGTCAATAGGGAGGTGCCAAGTGTATGAGTCAGAAAATATGTGGTTCACAGGCCCATCAATTTTTAAGGGATGTGTAGAGTACGAGGTGGTTCTGATCGTCAGATTGAGATTGATCTACGATTGGCACCATCGCACTATGGGGAATTGCTCGAGAGATATCAACAACGACATAGCGCCTAGGTGCCACGTGTCCTGGTGGGACCATATTTTCATCTAGCCAATGCAGTAAGGGGTTTGGGTCACTCGTAACCGCCAGATCAATTTAGATCGACGGATGACACTTCGTCACTATGGTGAAGTTGTGCGATCTTTACCATAGTGACATAACGTCCATCTGCCACATGGATCAACAGGGCCAGGTCTCACCAAAGTATGCCAGGTGTCATTTGAGTGTGGTGTGTTGTTGAGGTGGCGCCAGATATGATGGGCCTAGGGTAAGGACAGCACAGTGATACGATGAGTCTTCATGATTGTTCGATTTTATGGCCGATCAACGGTTGGCACTATCTCACCATCGAAAGCTGCATGATGGATACCATGGCGACATAGCGTCTTGCTGACACATGTCTAATTGGCAGACCAGGGTTGACCTTTAACGACTGGCGGCTGGTGCAATCGTCACAGTCAACATGGCAGTTAGTTTTAATGTTGCAGCTAGGTGGTGGAAATGTGGCGCAGTCAGGTTGGTGACCACTACAGTTAGAGATGTCAACAGCAACATAACGCCCAGTCCAATGTAAGGAATGGTCAGCACGTGGGACCTTGAGGAGGTGTTAAAATAAAGAGAGACGATTGGCCCACGTGGCCTAGTTGGCATATAAGGAACTGTTTGACTTGCTTTGACCTCGCAGATTCATGAGCCAAAAATAATGAATTAGGTTTTTTTTTGCGTGATTTCGATCCTGTGATCAATGCCACTGACTTAGAAGTGAATTCAAAGTGCAAGGACATTCTACCACCATTACAGATCTATCTACTATGTCAAGGGATGTTTTCTGGTGCCGCTCTGTCTTCTCCAGGCTCTTTCTCAGAGGAATATCAGATTTTGGTACACTCAAAACCACCAAATCTTTGATTGGATTTTCAGGGTGAGAAGTTAATTCCAGTAGGTGAGAAGTAAATGTAATGCAAAAAATCCTCAGTTGTGCCTAAGCTATAAAGGCAATTTTGTGATCTTTTCTTAGGGGACTCCTTTTTTGATTTCTCTGCTACTGCTCGTAGGTCTGTAGTGTAAAATTCCCTTTGCCTCTGAGCTATATAACATTCTATATCATCTCCTTCAGCCATCAATGTGTATGTGCATCCATCTTGCCTCTCATTGGTGTATTTTTGAGATCTGTGGCCTGCATACTGTATCTATTTTCGACCTATTGGATAATATATAAGTGAAATCCTTTTCCTTGTGTTATTCAGTTTGGTTCCCTGATCTGTATGTGGTTGTAGATTGACATAAGTCTAGGTGTGTATGTCTTTTGAATGTTATCTTGGTTTGGTAGTGCATATATGGGCAGAAATGAGTCTGAACACTCTATTTTGGTGCATCACCTCTTTAGATTAGAACTAGGTAGATTTTCTTTCATGCTCTCCTTCTCCCTTTTCCTCTCCAAGAGTAGTTAGGTTCACCCTGATAGTAAGAGGAAGCCGGCCTCGCAGTTCAAGTCCCACAGCTTGGAGGTTGTTTCCATGTTTTACTAGGTTTTCCTCGTGCATAGGCCTTGGACAAGGGTGCAAACCTAAGTGACAACATTTACTTAATACTAAAACTAGACATCCATTGTTCCCAATGCCATAAACTTGAGGGAGCTAAAAGATTTTTATTTATTTTTTTAACTTAATACTAACCCTAGTGACACCCTTGTTCTAATTGCAGAGAGTCTCCAACATTCACGTCCAGCCTATACCAAAAAATTTCTAAGATGCTTTAATTGAATTTGGAGATCAATATTGTGATGGTCATAACTCAGAGATCATGTGGGCTATTTTAAAATGTTGAATGATACAAGATGGTCATGTTGAGGTATACAATAATCTCTCTCATTTCAAAGAGATCACATTCCATTTGGATTTGGTACAACAATCTCACTAAATGTAAAAACTTTCAATGTGCCTCAATTCATTGGTGCATCATTATGTATCTTTGAAACCGCTAATCTTGGAAATGAATCATTAGTGCCATTAGCTTTGGATGGGTGGGTGAGCTCTCTTGACACCCATATTTTGGGTGTAGAGACCCTACAACATTCACAACCACCTCGTACCAAAGAGTCTCCACGATGCTCTAAGTGCATTTGGAGATAAATCTTCTGAGGGTCATAACTTAGAACTCATGGGGGCTATCTTTGAAATGTCAAATTAAATAGGATGATCATATCAAGATCTACAATAACTTATCTCATTTTAGAGTGATCACATTCTATTTTGATTTAGCATGGCGATGTCACTTGATGCCAAAACTTGATACCATTAGCTTTGGAAGGGGAGGTGAACTATAGTGACACCCTTATTTTGGGTAGGTGAACCCTAGTGACATCTATACTTTGGCTGCTAAGAGCCTACAACATTCATAGTCACCATGTACCAAAAAGGTCTCCAAGATGTGCTAGGTGTGTTTGGAGATCAATCTTCCAAGGTTTGTAATTAAAAGATCATGGTGGATATTAGTGAAATGTCAAATTCTATAAGACTGTCATGTCAAAGAATTAAACAATCTAACTCATTTTAGAGAGAACACATTCCATTTGAATTTGGTACAGTGATCTCAATCGATGCCAAAACCTATAGCATATCTTAGTTCATTGGTACATCACTATGTAACTTTGAAACTACTAATCTTGGCAATGAATTCTTAGCTCTATTAGCTCTAGATGGGCAAGTTTACCCTATTGAAACCCTTTTCATATCCACAAAGAGCCTTCAACATTCACGGTCACCCCATATCAAAGAGTCTCCAAAATGTTCTAAATGTGTTTGGAGATCAATATTCTGAGGTTCATAACTTGGAGCTTGTTGGTGCTATCAATGAAACATCAAATTCTACAAGATTTTTATATTGAGATTTATAATAACCTATCTCATTTTTTAGAGATCAAATTCCATTTAGATTTGGCACAATGATCTTGCTTAATGCTAAAACTTTCAATGTGCCTCTGTTCATTGATGTAGCATTGTGTAACTTTGAAATTGATGATCTTGGCATCAAAGTATTAATGAAATTAGCTCTAGATGAGTAGGTGAACCCTAGTGACACCCTTTTTTTATCACAAAGAGCCTCTAATGTTCCCAACCACCTTGCATTGAAGAGTCTTCAAGATGCTTTAAGTGCATTTGGAGATCGATATTTTGAGGGTCGTAACTCAGAGCTTGTTGGGGCTATTGATGAAATGTAAAATGATAAAGCATGGTGATGTTAAGGTCTAAAATAACCTCTAAAATAATCTATCTCATTTGGAGATATCTCGTTCCATTTGGATTTTGTACAACGATCTTGCTCAATTCCAAAACTTGGACTATGCCCTAGTTCATTGGTGTATCACTGTGTAATTTTGAAACCACTAATCTTGGCATTAAATTGTTAGTGCCGTTAGCTCTAGATGTGGGATTGAACCCTAGTGAGATCATTTTTCTAGCTACAGAGAGCCTCTAATGTCTGCGTCCACCCTGCACTAAAGAGTCTCCAAGATGCTCTAAGTGTGTTTGGAGATCAATATTCCAAGGGCCGTAACTTGGACCTAGTGGGCCATATTAGTCAAACATCAAATTCTATAGGATGGTCATGTCAAGGTCTATAATAAAAAGTCTTATTTTGGATAGGTCACATTTTGTTTGGATTTAGCGCAACAATCTCACTCGATGCCAAAAGTTGTAGTGTGTCTTAGTTCATTGGTTGATCACTACATAACTTTGAAACTTCTCATATTGGCATCAAATCATTAGTTCCATTATCTATGTATGTGTGGGTAAGCCCTAAGGACACCCTTGTTCTAGACAGAGAGAGAATCCAATGTTTGCAACTGCTCCATACCAAAGAGTCTCCAAGATGATCTAAGTGTGTCTAGAGATTGATATTCTGAGAGTCATAACTTAGAGCTCATGGAGGCTATCAATGAAATGTTGAATGCTAAAGGATGGTGATGTCAATTTATACAATAATGTATCTCATTTTAGAGAGAAAATGTTCCATTTGGATTTTGCATAAGGGTCTCGATCGATGCCAAAACTTGTAGTGTGCCTAAGTTCATTGGTGCATCACTATGTAACTTTCAAAACATTAATCTTGGCATTGAATTGTTAGTGCCATTAGCTTTGGATGGGTAGTCAAACTCTATTGACACCCTTGTTAGAGTCACAGAGAGCCTACAACATTCACAACCACCCAATATCAAAGAGGCTCTGAGATGCTCTAAGTGTATTTCATGATCAATCTTCCAAGGATCATAACTCGAATCTTGTGGGGTCTATCAGTGAAACATAAAATTCTTCAAGATGTTGATGTTAAGGTCTAAAATAACCTATCTTATTTTAGAGAGATCATAGTCCATTTGTATATAGCACAATGATCTTTCTCAATGCCAAAACCTATAGTGTGCCTCAGTTCATTGGTGCATCACTGCATAACTTTGAAACCATTGATCTTGGCATCAAATCATCAATTCCATTAGCTTTGGATAGGCAGGTGAACCCTAGTGATGCCCTTATTCTAGCCACAAAGAGCCACAAAATTCATGACTACCCTATACTAAAAACTCTCCATGATGCTCGAAGTCTCCAAGATGCTCTAAGTGTATTTTCACATATAATTATATAGGATGGTGATGTTGGGTTCTAGAATAACCTATCTCAATTTAGAGAGATAATATTTCATTTGGATTAGGCATGATGATCTCACTCAATGATAAAACTTGCAGTGTGCCTTAGTATATTTGTGCATCACTACATAACTTTGAAACCATTTATCTTGGCATCATATTATTAGTGCCATTGTATTTGGATGGGTGGGTGAACCCAAGTTACTCCCTTGTTCTAGCTATGGAGAGCCTACAAAATTTGTGGGCACCCCATACCAAAGAGTATCAATGTAAATAAATGGAAAAATTATATATCAAAATAAATGTACCCATAGAGAAATTGCATGTATGTATATGTGTGTGTGTGTGTATGCGTGCGCGCACGCGTGTGTTTATATATATATATATATATATATATATATATATATATATATATACATATAAAATTTTATGTACAATGGAAAAATTATGAAAATATATATCAAAATACACAAGTCCATTTACAAAATGCCGATGATCATGTCATCAAAATGTGTCTAAGATTGAATTACTCAAATGTATAATGATCACTTTTTAATTAATATTTATAGTTTTAAATTTTCATCGTAAATACCTCTATCATTGACCTCTTGTAGTGGTCAGTAGTCCTCTCATATGTCAAGATTTCTAGAACCTGGTCAGTTGTGGCCTGTATATATTCAAGTATGTTTGTTAGAGGGATCTACAACTTAAACTATAATATTATAATTTATAGAATACTAAATTTATAACATATAATCAAGAGTTCAAACTAAGAATTACCTCTGTCAACTCCTCCTCTAGATGTAATGGCTACGTAAGTAAAGATACAAAACTCTGATGTCTAGCCTCCTATGCACTAGGTGTTTCCTATGAGATACAAAAGCCTAGTTGTTAATATCATGGAAAAAAGTTTTGAATTCATTTATGGAAATAAGGAAAATAAAAAATAAATGATACTTATAGATATGATTGGGATCTCATTGCGAATGGAAATAGGAGATGGTATGTGATGTCGAATCTACTTGGACTCATCACCTATAGCCACACCTTGTACAATAAATAATGTAACTGAATTTCATTAGCATAATTTTTTTACAAGAGTCCATTGATATTTAATCACTTTAAAACAACCTAATTACCTTTCCCTTGTCATTGGGCTATGCCTCACCTCCTACACTCTACCCCCCACTGATAGGTGATACCTACAAGAGAAAGGAAAGATTAGAAGCCATATATTTTAATTGAGCTATCCAACAAGCTATTAGGATGTAGTTTTTCCTCAATGCATTAGTGTCGATGCATGCTTACACTATTTCCCATATCCTATGCATCTGGAATTTGGAGCCACACCCATGTTCTCAAAAAGGTTGGATTAAATGGTGGAATGATGTTTTTACCAGAGTTGTTAGATTTCTATGCATCTTTGGGTGGATGCTAGTAGTTTTTAGATGATGCCCATATGAATCCACTAGCACAACTCTCAAGAAAGCTTCTAACGCTCTGACCCTTAACCCTTTTGCTGTTTATTTTCAAATCTAGCTTTCCAAGCTTTGACATGACAAATAGATTGCAAATAATTATGTTGCTCAAGGGACCCAAATCAAATCTCACCTCCATTGGTCGGAGGTTGGTGATAAGGATTCTAAAGAATTCTTCCATGCTCTTAGAGCCTTTCATACCAATTTTGGGATTGAAAAGATCAAATAGGGCAATTTTGTTCTCTCCAATCTCCTTGGCATCTTACAAACTTTTTCCATCATTAAGAACATATTTTTCCTTCACAGGGAAATTTAGTTGATCAAGAGGAAACCCTTAAAAAGTATTTTTTTTTTACTTGAAACCACTTAACGCTTGAGAAATTTTCTTTTTATGAGTAGCTTCTCACCATCTGAGACATCAAGTAGGCAATATTTTCCATGGCTACTAAAAAATCCCGCAAGTGTGATAGGTTTCCCTACAAATTTTACAAACACCCTTGGGAATCTACTGGTACTGACCTGCACAAATTTTATCTTGAAGCCTATCATTCTAAGAATCTAGGAGCTATTATCAAAAAATGAAACATAAATTTCATACCTAAAGATAGTGATCTTGAGGATATCTATAACTGATGGCCCATCAATTTTTTTAATCTATCTTATAAGATTATTGCTAAGGCAATTTATCTTAAAATTTTCCATCTCATGTGGTTATTTTGTGGCCATGGGAAACTACCTTTATTAAGTTGAGGTATATTCTTGACAACATCATTCTTTTCTAGAAAGGCATGAAATGGGCTCGCAAATCCAATCACCACTCTGTGTTTTTGAGAATTGATTTTGCTAAAGGTTATGATTGAATTGAATGTCCTTTCATCTTGGCTATGGTTTAAGCTCTTTGTTGTAGTCCCAACTTTCTTCAGTCTATGGAGATGCTTTTGGAGATGCTAATGCTTGTATAACTATAAATATCTCTCAATATTAAGCCATTGGACTCTTCCTCTTCATCTGAAAAGCTTTCCCTCTAGCTTCAACTTTATATGTTCTTGCTACTAAAGGGCTTAGTTACTTGCTAGCCCACTCTCTTTCTTCTAGTTTGGTGCGTGGCATCTCCTTTCCAGATTCCTCATCTTAATTGGTCAATGGGCACTTTTCTGATGATTCCTTTATCACTCTTTTGGATGATGAGGAGAACATCACTAATGCCTTGCAATGTCTGGACACCTTTTTTCAAGCCTTTGGTTCTACTATTCAATGGCTTGACTATTGGCTTACTAAACCTCTTTCTCTTGCGAGGAAATTTTAGATTTGTTTAAAGGTTTTGGCAACTACTCATGTTTATTATTCTTCCTATTGGGCTCCTTCTAAAGCCTCTTATCTAAAATTAGAGTGATTACTCTATGACTTTCTTTGGGCTTCTGGTTCTTACCATCATGGCTTTCACATAGTGGCTTGGGATTTTTGTTGCCTCCCAAAATAGTCTGGAGGCCTTGGCCTTCTTTCCATATAAAAGAAATGTCTCACTCTTTGTTCTAAATGAATTACATGTGCTATTACTAGAGATGAAGCTTGCAAAGTTTTGGTTGGGAGTTGCATTTCTTTTAGGTTTCTTGTTAATTGGTTTCCATGGAAGAGGAACTTGTGCACATACAAGGCTGTTTTGTTATCAAGAGCATATTGAAATCTTGGGAAGTTGTCAAGCCTTGGCTTCACTACTTTGGTGATGGGTTCTATGATGGGTTCTCTTTGGATAAAAAAAACATTTGGTGGTCTCCACTATTTTCCATCTAGGGTGTTCCTCTAGCCAAGGCTCAAGGTGCTAGTGCTCTAAAAAATTTCAAATGTGGAATCAAAACACTTAAGGACCTCTTTTCCAAGGTTACTAGTACTCTCAGATCTTGGGAAGATATGCAAGTCTAGTTTTTTCATTCTTGTTCAGATCAAAAGACTTTTGATCCATTGCTTGATCACAAGGTGAGTATTTAGTCTATTCAACCTTGGTGAATAAACTAGAAGTGGTAGCTTGCCACTCCCTTCACTAGCTACAAACCAAGTTTGGGGTATCAATTGCTTTCTCCCCATCTGCTAATGGTGGATACCCTCAACTAGTGATGGCATCTATAGTCTTCCCTTTCTTAGTGGATAAAGCATTTCAGCACTATTTGGAGTGCCATTATAGAGCACATGATTGCAAATTTTGCTTAGCAGCTAGTTTTTCAAGGTCCTCCCCTTAGGCCTCGACTCAAGCATGTTGGGGTCTCAAATCCTTGGTGTCCATTTTGTGGGTATCCAAAATATTCTTTGCATATTTTTTGGTTCTGTAGATGTGCTCAAAACTATTGGCACTAGATTCATAGTTTCTTTAAGTTGTTTTATCTTGAATCTTTTTCCTAGCATATGGTTCTATTGGGTGGCTCCCATAGGTTCCCTAGACAATTTAATTTTAGGATGGATGTTTTCTTTTACTTTTTGGAAAGATAGGAATGTTTTTTTTTTCACTCAGTTTTCTCAACATAGATGTTGCTATGTACACTAAAGCATGCATTTGTAACAATGTAATGATGTATATTCAAGTCCAAGCCAATAAGGTGGCTCTGGAGGTGGCCCACCTTTAGGAACTACTGAATCATTTAGGTAATACTCCTTGTATGGTTTCCAGAGTACCTCTTGGCATCTCAATAGATCACACTTCACTTAGGGGCCACCTCGAGTGATTTTCTCACTACTCTCACATGCCATGCTTTCAGGTTTTCTACTACCACTCTCCTAGTGGTGGTGATGGTGGTTTTTGTCATATCTTGGTTTCTCTACTTTTTTGTGGCTCTAGTTGGTCCCTAGGTCTACTTGGTGCTCCTTGTGTGGTTTCTAGAAAATGGCCTTTTTTCCTAGAATTGGCTATTTCACCCCGATGAGCTAATATGAAGGATGTTGATCAGGCACTTGATGATGTTGCTAATGGCTAGACTATTCCTAGCCTACCTACCAATCTCATGGATGACTCGGGTTTCCATGATTGTGATGAACCAACAGCCTCAGCGAGCACTGCTTTGGTAGCTTGAGGGGTTGCTTAGTGTGCTTTTTTTTAATGAGTAGTTTTTATTCTAGCTTTGGCTGTGTGAACTCTTGTGAGGTAATCGTGTATCCCCCAACCCTCTTTTGTGAATTGTAACTAGTATATGGGTAAAAACATAAACTTGTGTCACCCTTTTACAAAGGAAAAGGCTAACAAAAGTGTAGTTGTTTACATTCAATGACATAAAACTAGTATTATTATTTAGAATTTTAAAATGAAGTAAACTAATGGAATGTGTAGAAATGAATGAATTTTAGTATTATAATTTTTAATAATTATTTGGAATAAGAAAATATATATTTTCTTATCTTTTAAAGATAAATTTTAGTTACTAAAAAATGTTTGAAATTAGGGGTCTAGTTCCCACCAAAAAACTATATGGAAATGAACTTATTTCCCTTTGATCTTAGATTATGTTATCAATAATATAGGTAGCTAGAACAATCAAAAATAAAAATGGGCTTTAGACCTATATTTTCTCTTTTATAATGATTTAAATTTCAACTTATTAAAATCAATAATTTTTGTTCACCACCACATTTTTTGAAATAAATCTATTCCAACCAAAAGAAAAATTATAGATTTTGGAAGAGGACTCTCTCCTCTAGAATGTGATATAATTTTTAAATTTTTTTGATATTATTTAATATTTTTTATTTCTTAAAATCAAAATCTTCTCGAGTGTTAAAATATGTACTTGTAGAATTTTTTTAATTATAATATACTTTATCTAATTAAGACACTATGAACTCTATATGGGAATATTATTGACTTTGAGCTGTATAAAAAGGTGTTTATATGTTATTAAAAAAAAATCATAAATAGTAAGAGTTATTGAAACGTCATTTTTCTAAAATAATTGTATTTTTATTAATTGGATACTAACTACTACAAAACATGCATTTAATAGACATTTCCAAAGTGAAAAGTGTGAGATCATATATAACTTAGATAGAATAATTTAATCAAGATCATATGTTTGAAAAAAAAAAGTTTTTTAGATAGAAGTAATCAAATTTAGTTGTTCTAATAAGTCAGCCTGAAAGGTGACATACCTTTGTACTTTTACCCATATTATTTATTAATAGAAAAGGACTATTCATAAAAGAAAAATAGAAAACCAATGAGAGTACAATATAATGTATAGTAGATGTGTCAAAGCAAAATGAGATAGCCAAGAACATGCAATCATCAACCTGTATGAACTCCTCCTCAGTCATCGACTAAACATGACTAAAGATCACATACTTGTATAAGTTAGTATGGGTTAAAATTACTCTATTGTAAATATTAACTTTAAATCACATATATGTCATAACAAAAAAATCTATACACATAGCAACATAGAAGGATCTCATGCCTTTTGATACCCCTCCTCTCTTGCATCAAGTTTGTAGTATGTGTAGCTACATCTATTGTATCATCCTCCTCAAGTAGAAATTGATACTTAGAAATATCACCTATGGGACCCAAAAAAAATACTTACATGTTATGCAAGTATAGGGTGCATCAACATGTTATGACGTTGTCGAAGATGAACATGTGCTAGTATCATTAGTTACACTTGGAGGCAACACCAACCTAGCCTAATAAATCAATAGGCTACTTAATCTATGGATGGCTCTGATGGTTTGACAGCTAGCCTCTACAACCATATCAAGATGTTGCATTGGAGGAGGGGAGAAATCACTAGGGGCAAAAAAAGTGTCATATTTCTTCCACTAGGAAAATGGTCTAACCTGAGGAGCTCCTCCTCCTACATGCATGTTGGGCCTCATGCTCCAGTAGTTCACCTTGAGGCCCAACACAAATTCCACATTTATATTTTTCTAATAAAATAGAATTATAACATTGAATTGTTGTGTGGACGTTTATTAACACTATCCACTAGTGATCCCAAAATTTCACACACATAGCTTCATTTGTACACCATTTAATTGATAATTTGGGATGTTTTCCATCTACTATTTTACTAGTTTTTGGGTTTGTGAAAAGGTTAACTATATTATCTTTACTTATATTTAAAGCCACAACCTCATCATAGTCTGACCCATCATCAAACATTTCATGCATTTTCTCATGCCAGTGAAGGGCAACATTTTTTCCATTGGTAAGTGTTTTATTATTATCCACTATGGCATTTAATGTGGTTTTCAAACCCCTCAATTTAGTATGATTTTCTTGTATCAAATCTCTAGTTCAAAGAGGGTTTTGAGGGGGTAGGAGATCATTTCATGGATGGTTTTGAGGTGGTTTTAGATCATTTGGTGGAGGGTTTGGAGGATTATTATTTCATTTCTTAGTGTCATCGATATCATTTGGGTTAGCCATACCTATTAAATTGAAAACCAACATTTTAAGTTTCTAATTGAAATTTAAAAATTCAACATTTTCAATTAAAAATCCTAATTTCGAATATAATTCATTAAAAACCATTAATTATAACCTAATTTTAAATAAAATTCATTGAAAACCATCTAATTAAAAAATTACTTACCTTAATAATATACATGTTTATGCATTCAATACCCATAATGGGATTAAAAATAATGTTAAAAAATTATTGATCTTGCTCACTATTTTTATTTTGGTTCCTAGTCATAGGTTTTGGGTATCTGATCTCATATTGAAAACTCGATATTCTATCAAATACCCAATATAAAATTTTTTACTCAATAATGGATTCGATACCTGATAAGGGTTGGTCTAACCTTTTTTCCTTGGTATTAGGATGGGTGGGAAAAAGTCATAAAAGATTTTGAAATAATTTTAGATATTTTAAAGCTCCACTTTTTTCATATCACCACTTTTTGGCACACCACAATAATGCACACACCCATAAATATAACTTACTTTGTAATTAATATCACCTTTACTATCAATTGCAAAACATTGCATAGAAGTAAATATGAAAGATAAGGGTAATTAGAAGGCTAAAAGTAGTACACAAAAAGGCAGAGACTCATATATCATAGTCAGGTGATCAGTTTATATCAAACAATTTTATTTAACAAATCAAGTTGTATAGCAAAGATCAATCCATTGATTCATCTTAATAGGTTCATTAGTCAAATTGTCTAACAAGGTGGATCTAACAATCCTTTCCAAAAACTCTTAATGCACTACATGCTTAATTGTATTTTATAAATCCTTCCACAAGGTGGACCTAATAGTCCTCCTTTCTTTTAATTGAGTAGATTACCAGAAGTGATCAATTGTAAGCCCTAACAGATCAACTTTATTACTACAGTAGAAAAGAATTGTGGGTGCCATCCCCACCCTAGTTTTACCTTCTACTTGGAGGGTTTCAAAATTACCAAATACTATGTCAAAGTATTATGGTGTTGTTACTTTTTTTCTTTATGTTCTATGCATGAAAGTAGATTGTATAACATAATAAAGGATTGAAATAAAGAAGTTTAAGTGGTTCCTAATTCACACCCCTTCCCCCTCTTAGTCATGTGTTCATCATTACATTATCAACAAGAAAATGATAACATAAGTGTTCACCACCATACATATATACTAAGATTAGTTTTATAAAACAGATACAATTTTCATACATTTACTTATCAAGAGCCAAACCCCTTTCTTATTTACCCAGCCCTTATATATGTCTTTCCTTAAAATATATCAATCTAAATCCACTTTTAATGATTCATCAAATTAGATCTTAATACATCATTTATATTTTTCCTACAATCATCTTTTTATTAGTAGTAGTATAACACATGTATACCTTAAGATATCTTATATAATCCTTTCTCCTTAGCAACCATTGCCTTGAGAATATATGGTTCTTTGAGAATTATATTCTTATTATTTGTTAACCTTTATGTAACAAGGTGATGGTTATTTAATAGGTGGTATTACCATGTTTCTTATCTATGTTTCATAATCATTACCCAAAAATTGTAACATAATAGACACTTAAATAAAAAAAATTACATTACCTCTTAGATGTTCAAAAATTATTACAAAATCTTATCATATGTTATACAAATCTCCTTATAAATAACTCTAACAACCTTAGTTAAGTTCAAACTCAAGATTTGTTTAATAAACTTGTTTCTCTAGAGATGATCTTATCATACATACTTTTGTAGCAACATTAATAGTTCTCTTCATTTCAATATTATATAAATTTCTTATATTTCTCTAATAACTTATAATTTTACTAAAGCAATAACTACATGCATATAACTGTTGAAATATATCTCCTTGATGTACAATTTTGTTTTGATCAACTCATTTGAATTTTGTGAAAGGTATATCCATAGAATTCTATTTATTGTGATTTTGAATGGTAGGATCCATTTGTTCCAAGATTATAACCTTGGGAAGAATTGTACACATAGTTCCTTGTGATAATTTTTTTTTCTTACTTTTCCTTAAAGTTATAGTTTCAAGTCATTCCTTTTAGGGTAAATTGATAATACCTTTTCCTAAATGCATTCAGCCCTCTTCAAATTTATTAGATGGAATAGGGAAAATTATTCTTCTTATTTCAAGTTCCAATATGAGAGGAGTAGAACCAAAAATGTTATCATTGATAAAAATTTCCTCCATTAGTCAAATAACTCATTTCTTGAGGTTTTATTAAGATGATCATATCAAATATACACACTTTATTACAAATTTACATATGAATCTTATCCTAGAATTAGTTTACTAACAAAATATTCTCTTTTAACAAGATAAATTGGCCCTTCGAGATATTTATTTATTGGGTTTCTTTATGAGATAAAGCCTATTGTTAATCAAATTCCTTTAAGGCATCTATTAACTAGGAAAAAAGAAGAGTCCTATATTGGCCTCTAGTTAGTCTTTTAATTAATTCTAAGGGAGCATATCTATCTTCAAACTTGCAAGTATAGTAGTAGTGATAACAATATATTGTTCTTTGTTATATGTTTCCTAATACTTCCATTAAGGAGAAGTACGAACCTAAAACTTAATTCTATTCTACACTTTCTCCAAACATCCTATTTATAAATACCTAACATCCTTACAAACTAATAGAAATCATTCATTTCATACATCACTTGAAGAGAATTATCACTTGTGCATTATACATCAAATAAATAACTTCCTTTCTCAATTTCTTAATTAGATTAGTTGCTAATAGACACAGTCTACTTTCTTTCATTTATAATTGACCATACACTGCGTAAGACTTACTACATATATAGGCTTATTGCTATTAATAAATTAGGACATTTATAACACTTTGAAGAAACAAATCAATATAAGTTCATTTACATTGAAATGCATGGGTTCACCAAATAATTTGATCATTTTAATCTTGGGAGGAAATACAAAAATTGATTATTAAATCTTTTCCTTTGACTTTATATTTTATAAGGATGAGGAGAGATTCCTTTGTAGGATTACAATCATACAATATTTTACAAGAAGCTTAATTTCCAAAACTCTTAGCAAAGAATGCAAATTTATAGCATTTCAACACTTACAACACTAAATAAGTAATCACTAGAAAGTGTCATGGTTTCATCCTAAAAGTATTGCTAATTATTAAAATTATAACACTGGATGAAATAGCTCTATTTCCTACCATGATGTCAATTTAGCATTTAAAGGAGAAGTAGAGTGAAAAGTATCAAATCTTCTTGGTAAACATTCAATAACATAATAGGGTCAGGGTTAGATTTTACTATACCTTACTAGGCCATCATTCTCAAATGATACAAAGAAGTTTCTATGAATACATGTAATTCCTAGTTATATAAAATAATAATAAAGGTTTGGTTCAACATTATATGTTTGGTGAAGTAGAATATTAGTAAATTATTGAAGACCAATTAGTTATTAGGAGACAAGTGTACAAATAATGTATCTCTATTAGGGGTTCAAGTGTTCTAATAACACATTAAGGGAGAGACAAAAACATGAATAGGCTACTATGTGTCTCAAAGTTCCTAGAACAAAAACCTAGGGCTCTGTTACCAAATGTAATGCCCCTCAAACATGAAACTAAAAGAATAGGCCAAAGTTGATAAGTTTGATGAGTAAATTTTTTTAACATCCTTTTCCTATTAACTTATTAATCATGAATGTAAATTTCTATTCTAGTTCCCTTAACATTCAGTCTTTACTATTTAAGTTAGTCCATGATGCATTAGTGTTTAGTGTCATGTAGATTATATAATTCTTAAATATAAAATACAAAGCTCCATAATGTGATTATAATTAACTAATTAAATCTTACAATGAGGACAATAAAGGACATCAACTAAAAGATCTACATTAATATATTTTGTATAAATAAGCATGATTTACATAGAACAAATGATAACATAAATGTTCACTACCATACATATATACTAAGATGAATTTTATATGAGAGATAAAAAATTCCATACATTTACTTTTCAAGAACCAAACCCTTTTCTTATTTATCCAACATGTATACATGCCTTTCCTTAAAATATATCGATCTAAATACCCTTTTAATGATTCATCAAACCTATTTTATCTTTTACAAAGAAGAAGGATATCATAATGTGACTATTCAACTTTAATGGTAAAAGAAATGGTATTTATGTTCAGAATTTTAAGATGATGTAAACTGATGAAATGTCTATAATTGAATGAATTTTATGTGTATAATTTTTATAATTTTTTTGAGTAAGAATTTTTTTCATTTTTCAAAATTTTGATGTCCATTTTTTAACAATCAAAAAAATATTGAGTGTAACTCTCGCCAAACAAGTATATTGAAATCATCATTTTTTGATCGAATTTGAAAATATCTTATAGATGACATGCATCGCCAGGGGACAAATAATAATTACTTTTTATGTATATTTTCTTTGTTATAAGTACTTAAGCCTAACCTTATCAAAATCCAACTATATTTTCCTCCCATCAAAACTTCCCTATCAAATCTACATATTTTTTGAAAAAATACATATTCGTGAATATGACTCTCTCCTCTAGAGATGAATATAATTTATTTATTTTTATATTATTTACTATTTTTTTTTTCCTTTTTTTGAGGGAGCATCTTCTGAAATGTTGAAATATTAAGTTATAATATTTTGAAATTAATATATATTATAACTAATTGAAACACTTAGAAGTTTATATAATGATGATATTGGATATGAGATCTATAAAAGGGTGTTTTTAGTTTTTGAAAAAAATGGAGTTTTGATAGAGTAATGAGATTTGACCAAAATAGGTTTTGGTTTCTTAAAAGGTGACATGGACATATACTTTTACTCATATGTAACATGAATATCCTTAAGCATCATCCAAGAATGTTTCCAAGAAAGAACTCCAATGCAAGACATGAACAAGCCTTCTTTTCTTTTCACCCAACCATGTGGAACCATAAGGAACCACTCCCTCGAGCTAGGATACAATACCATGATCCACCTAAGCTCTAAGGTAGTCTATGTCTTATACCCAAAATCAAGCACATGGGTAACATAAGGCCAAAAAAAATCATAAAGCCCAAAAATGAAGTCACAAAGAAAATGAACAACTAGAGGCATAAGTAGAGTGAGGCATTCAACTACATCTAGGTTCAATCATACCTTCCTAAGGTGTTGAGATTAACCTCCCAAGCATAAGACTATCCTATTGCATATAACATATATTTCCCTGCATACTCCAAAAAGGATAAGCATGACCAAGTAATACTAGGATCAACCTCCTAGGTTAGGAACCTGTAAGGTAATCTTATTTTGGTTTTGAAAAGGTAGTGAAAAAATACTTAGTCATTAGCTAGTAGAGATATAGTGCAAGCTGAGTGCATAGTGTATACATATGGATCAAGAAAATAGATGTTGAGTAATATGATAGTTGATACTAAGCACTAGTAGGTGTTGAAGAGTTAGTGTGTGTTGAGTCACTCATGTGCTGAGCAAATAGAACGTTTAGAGTAAATAGTGTGTGTTGAGTGATTCAAGTGCTAAACAATAGTAAGTGTTGATCCATTTAGAAGTTGAGTATCAGCATAAAGAGCATAGTGAATGTAGTGAATCAGGGCCTATTGATTTTGAGTTACCAAACTTTGACATAGATATTTATAATGGTACTTGAACTTCTATATAAATAGTTTTTTTTTTATATAAACATAAATTTTTTATTATAAGAGATAAGGATTGAGTCATATTATACATCAAAAGGAATTACATGGAACTAGTCAGAAAAGGGAAAGAATTAGGTGGTAATAAGGATCAACCATAGCCATTGATTATGACCTAGCCCATCTCCACTGCCTATTTAAAGAGTTAAACCCTAAGGGAGACTTCCTTGCATGAGGAGACAAATCCTAAGATTATAGAGGGTATTCATGGTGAAAATCATAGCTAAGTTATGGAACTATAGTGCAAAATCAGTTTGAAAAGAATAGAGATAAGTAGTAAAAGGACATAGAAGATAGATCTAATCAGGATGATCAAGAGATAACTAGTAAAGAGGAGAATTGATATCATTAAGGAAGGTTCTAACTAAAGGATTAGAGGTTGAATTATTTTGTCAGGTGATATAGAGTAAATCTCTTAATAGAGTAGTCCTACTAGAATGCTTACTTAATTGTGAGTTTGAAATCCTTTATTTAAGGTAAGACATAATTTTCTTGTAGGCCTCTAATAGGGTAGACCTCTCAGCCATAATTGGCCACATTTTACAATTGCAATAGTGAACATTTTTGGGTGTCATCACCACCCTAGTTTTACCTTCTCATTAGAGGGTCTCTAGGTAGTCAAAATCTTATGTATTACATGTTGATTTACATTATGCTTTGGATGTGATTCATGGTTACTTATTTCAGCTTACATGTTAATTTATGAGATGGATCTATGGTGAATTATTTTTATGGTTAAATATTTAAGTGTTTATTCACACCCCCTCCCCTCTCAGAACTTACTTTCCCATTTACATTTCCAATAATTGGTATAAGAGATAAGTTCTCTTCAAAGAAACGTTTGACAACTTGAGAGGTAAGATCTTGAAGATGGAAGTCTACAAATTGGGAAAGACTATTGAGAACCAAAAGATTGAAATACAACTTGTCCTACATCAATTGAATGAAGCAAGAGATGTACTACAATAATCATTGAAGATGAGAAAGGAAATAGCTATGCAACAAAATGACACTCAATATGAAGAAATAAATATTACTAAATTATTTGAAGTTAGGAACTCAAAAGAATTTGATACAAAAATTTCAAATTTGATGGAAAAGAATAGTGCCCTAAATGAAGAAGTTAGGAATTTGAAAAAGGAATGTGAAGCTAAATTAATAATACTATGTGAGATGACTGAAATGAAAAAGAAAGTTGAATAATATAACTTAGTCACAATTGAAGAAGACAAGAGATTAGTAGCAAATAGACTTGAGGAAAAGACATCAAATGAAAAAAAGCTTGCAAACATTCAACTAGATACAATGAGTCAATTGATTATTGCACATTATGAACTAAATAGGAGAGACATTGAGATCACATCCATGAAATCACAAAATGAACTATTGTAAAATGAATTGAAGGAAGAGAAACTAAAGCTTAACAAGCCTAGCAAAGCCATAAAGTATTTTGAGAAACTGATGGAATCACCAAGACCAAATACTGATATTGCTAGATTGGGATATTCTATTACTAAGGTACTAGAATCATTTAGAAGTGGTGAACAAATGAATCACAAAGGAATGAATAGAAAAATCACTTGTCATAATTGTGGAAAATTGGGTCACACAATAAATGTTTATAGGAGGAAAATTGCCAATCAAGACTCTAAATAGAAATATAGAGGATACTACTACAACTACAAAAAATAAGGACATCAGGCACATGAATGTAGGACCAAGGCCATTATCACATAGATATTTGAAGTATATTGTTACAACTATCATAATTATGGACACAAAGCATATGAATTTAGATCCAAAACTAAGTGGATATCAACCAAGAAAACAAAGGTACATCACAATAGAAATTCTTACAATTGGGATTACGATACAAGGTATAGATGTCACTATTGTGAATAATATGGTCATTTTTTTGAAAATTGCATAAGGACTCACTTTAGAGGCAATTATAATAGGTGATTGGGTGAAATTGTATGTTTAGTTGTCTCAAGGTTTGTTATGCAAGAAGAAACTGTCCAACTTGGTCACCTACATTGAGCAATGAATTTAGCAAAGGCAAAGGAAATGTAGATGTCAAAAAGGTAATGATGCACATAAAGAAGACATGGAAAAAGAAGAAATATTGCAGCACATCAATCCAAGATGAGGTCACTTTATCCAATGGATTTGGAGATCACATCATCCTTAACTAGGCAATCAAAGGTATGTGTGGAACTGACACTTGAAATGATATATTATGCATTAGATCCAAATATTAAAAGTATGAAAAGATTATATCAGCATGAATCAAGATGCAATGAAGTGATTAGAAGTGTGAGTTATTTTATCAATATGATATTTTTATGTTTTTGTCAAGAATTGAAAGCATTGTCGAAACTATCGAATAGTGAAGGAATGGTAGTGAATGTCAAGCTCACTATATTAGCAAAGCATTCTCAAAATCCTATAGTAGTTGATGTAATAGTTGTGTAAGCACTATGAAATAAATGCCATGGTTTTCAATGCTATATAGTTGATTTTCAAGTCATTTGCACTAACTAGAGTTCGAAGAGCATGAAGGTGAATTGTGAAGGAGATTCCAGCATTTGAAAACAACTTTTTAGTACAACTTAACATCTTTCATTAGATTGAAAGGTATCCTACTTGTACCAAGTTACATTGTTCTATATTTTACAAACCCTAGATAGTTAAAATGGCGGTGACTTCTTTGACTATAGTAAGGAAGGAGGGAAAAGAAGTTTTCAATGTTCAATTGATCAATAATGATGCACAAAAACCTCCATTTCAAGCAATTCATGTGATCGCATACAAAGGAGATCCATCTAGTGCACTATAAGTGCTACCACCAAAGGTTTTAATGATTCAAGATGTAATATGTTGTTATAGCTACAAGGTGAGTGAAGTAGGAAATATAGATATAAGGGAAATCTATCAAAAATTATGCAAGAAAGGATTTTGGAAGGAAGAAGACTAGGTTATAGAGTGAAAAGGGTTAACAAATACCCTAGATTTTCCCTAGATATTTAAGACAAAATGGATAGAGATAGTTTTGAGAGGTATTTATGATAATCAACTATGGTTAGAGAATGACCATACCAAAATATCAAAGAGAATAATTCATAGAGTAATAGGGTTTCCTACCATAGATAGACCAAAGAGCATGAGGAGCAATTCAAAAGAAATAATTGATGAGAATACTGGAACTGTATGGAATAACAGAGATATGGAAATTGATACAATCACATACCGCAGTATAGCATTTGTAGTGCATGTGATTGCACACAAATTGCTCTAGTCAAGTTGACTTAATAGTGTGCCATGTATGGTTGTTGATCTAGGTTACAAGATTGTAAAGAAAGATCACTCCTATGACCTAACCGAGCTACAACTTCAACAATTATCATAAAATCTTGAAGCTATTAGGAAAGAAAAGAGTTCTTCATGTAAGTTTGGTTCACTTATCATTTGCGTATTCTTCTATGTACAAAACACATTTCCTACATTTGGAAAGGTAGTATAGAAGACACATAGGTCTATTACACATTAAATTGGAGAGTTCATTATGCAACTAGGAGAGAATTTTGATTCAATGATGACTAGTTATTTTGGAGATTTTAAGAAATCAATGAAGAAAAGGTCAAGAATTCTTGTGTCTCTAGTGGAGAAACATGAAATTTTTTTTTTTTCATAATAGATGTCAACTATACATATGTTCATGGAGCTATTCCAAGGGTAAGATGGTTGAGACCTCTACCTTATAAAATCAATTTAGATGAAGCATCAACAACAATTACAATGTTATTGGTAGAAGAAATTGTCAAGGATGTTGTATCCTTTAGATCCTATGATGAGGAAAAATCTAGAATCACAATAAATTTGCAGGCTGCCTCAGTCATAAGGAAAATTATTAAAATGGTGAAGAAACTAAAACAAAATTTTGGTGAAGCTAAGGAAGAAGAAGGAGAAGAAGAAGAAGAAGAAGAAGAAGAAGAAGAAGAAGAAGAAGGTCAAGGAGCTTTGGAATCAACACAAGGATTAGGTGAGGACTAGAATGTTGATGAAGAGGAAGCCAGGCAAGAACCCAAGCAAACTAGTAAGAAGAGGAAAGAATAGCAAAAGTAATTGCCAAAAAAGAAGAAGTTTTAATAGAAGCCAGCTACTCCTTTGACAAGATCAAGCAAAAGAACTACCACTACACAAGAAAAAGAGGCAAAATTGGCAAAAGACAAAAGAGAGGGTGACACAAAAAAGCTAAGAAAGCCTATTAAGAAACTTAGAAGAAAGCATAAGCCTCAAGCTGAATTAGATGATAAGAAGATTGAATCTAATGGCATTATTCAATTCAAAGTGGTAAGCTACAATCCCTCATCTTATATTGAAAATCCATGTGACAATGAACATTAACAATAATCTAGATTTTTCAGGTTTTCAACATGTTGATTTTGATAAGTTCGGAAGCATAGATAAGAATAATATTAAAGAGGATATTTATGACATGATGGCCTTATTCAAGACCACTCCATTGGAGATTTCTAACTCTATTCCCAAAAGATTATATAAGATAGTTGAGCAAAAGTGGAAGTTCATTATTGTTGAAAATAAGATTGTTTTAATATGTGGAATCTAGAAACAATCACTATATTGTCAATGATGTCAAACCAATTACTTTTTGGTAAGAAAATTTCTTGTTTGTTCTAAATACTATCATTTTTTTTTATTGATGAAGAGGATTTGGTCAAATGTGGTAACAATAGCACCTAAAGGAAAGATTGAGTTATTTTTTACAGAAAAGAAGTAATAAGACCAAGTGAGACATGGATAATATATTTTATTGTTTATCTACTTAAAGATTAAGTCAATGGATACACTTGTTAAGTTTGGAAGAACATAGAAAGAAAATTGTGTCTACTAAGCTTGATTAGGTGATTAGTTTGTGATGAGAAAAGTTAGTGCAAGCCGAGTAGAAAACTAGTTTGTGTTGAGCAAAGTGAAGATCTAGTGTATGTTGGTTGATATTAGTGTAAGCCAAGTAAAGTTTGTTGGTGTCGATCATCAATAAACTTTACTATGTGTTGAGTGAACTATTAGTGTGTGTCAAGCATCGGAGATTAGTTAATGATGAGTGACAATATTATGAGTTAGATCATGAATTTGATGAATCTGAGCAAATAGAGTTGATTTGTTGGATTGTGTGAACCATGTGGAAGATAAGTTTGATGAGGTAATGACACAAAATTGAAGGTAAACTATTTAGAGGTGAATATATGGAGGATTGAGAAGAAAGTTTCTAGAGGGCGAAAAATAGAAATTAGGGAATCGTCAACGAATTTGACCTAACTCTAGAATCAATGATTGTGGTTGAGTGATGAAAGACCAAAATTCTCTTTATAAGGGGATAGAAGGCTCGAAGCAATAGTTTGAATGTACGAGAACCAAAGGAAGATAAGGAGTTGAGGGTGTTATTTCATATGGTGGCCCAACTATAGACTCTACAATTGGTATGCAAAGCAAGAAGACTTAGGAGGATGAATGTTGGATGGGTGAACAAGCTATTAGAGGTAAAGTGAATGAAGCCAAGAAGAATGGAGGACTAAAACATAGATCTATAATCTACAAGTGAGTTGTGATTTGTTATCAGATCAAATCCTTGCTACTAATTTCTAATTATTATAATAGTCTAGGGTAAAATCCTTTGGATTAAGGTTGACTAATAGTCATTTGTAAATCCTTTAACTAGGTGACATTATAATGGAATATTTTTAAGTCCTCTAAAAAGGCTCACTCCTAATAGGGTGATTTAAATCCTTTAACTAGGTCATATTTAATAGTGTGTATTGTAACCTTTAACAGGGCATCACTTCAGAAGAGTGAGAATTAGTAGTATGTTATCGGTGGCTTTTCCTAGATTGTGTTTCCACATAAAATCTTTATATCATGTGTGAATTATTCTATTATGCTTCATCTTTACATTACTAAAAAGTGATTTTGACCTAGGATAGTAACCTACAATTTTAAGTTTTGATTGATATAATGGATGCATGGAAGATACATGATAAGGAGATATATATATGTGAGTTTTGTTAAGCACTTAAAAGTTTTATTGAAATTTTTTAGACCTTGGATAATTAATTCATCACCCCTCGGTTATTGTAAAGTATTTCAACAAGTTTGACAACTGAATGGAAAATAAGAGAGGCTACTTTATCCTAAGTAATGCTTTCTTTGGATAAATAGATCATAGATGAATAATTTGAGAAGTATAAAGGGAGATTTGCTCCAAAATATAGTGAATTTCATATTTTGAGAAAAAAGGTTGAAGAGGTGGTAACCCAGAGTACTCTACCCTTGAAATATATGTATGGGTTGACCACATCAACTGTAGAAGAGAATAGAGAACCTGAAAAGGAAGAAATTGAGAAAGATGAAACAACTATGAAAGATAAAGTGGAAGAAAAGGATGAAACATTTGAAGAAGATACAAAGGACTCATAAGATGTCAGTGTGCTGAGCATCAGTTCTCCACATGGAGAGAAAGAGATCAACGTGACTCTGTAACTATAGAGGACATACTTGATAATCTCACTTAGAATGTAAATTCATTGAGTGATGAAGATATCAACAAACTACAACAAGAATCCACCAATACTTTTATTCCATGTACAAATCCTATATTGGTGAGGATTGATGAATCTCAATAGTGCCACTAAATATTGTAGAGGATAAAGAGAAGGATCCAAAAGAACAAACAATAGATCAAAATCTAACCCTAGAATAGAAAGATGAACTTAATCAAACACCATCTTTAGTGGAAATGTTTTTCATTGAAACGAGAGAGAAAGAGACAGAAACAATAGGTACATCACTACTAAGTCTACAAAGTTTAGGATTACTAGCAATTGTAGTAGTTGACAAAGAGGGTAATGAAAAGAAAAATGAGAAGGAAGAGAATCCTACACTCACCCCCCAAAAAAGCCATTGAAGATTAGAAGATGGATGAATAAAAGGAAGAGGATAAGATTATTTTTGAAACAAAGGATTAGGTAGCAATTCAAACACTGGTTACTCTACTCTTCATAGGCCACATACTAAAGCTACATCATTATAGATATCAAGGTCAAGTACAAGCACACCTAAGAGTACTGAAACTATATCATATGAGGATGTGAGTTAAAGATGAAGTGATTGTTCTATTCCAATTTGTTCCAACAACAATCACACTTGAAAAAATGGTAATTCTTCAAGAGGCTCTTGAAAGAAAATCAAGGCAAGATATCTTAAGGAGAGAGTACAAACAAAAATAGGTGCTACATGATATTAAAGATAGTTTTGTAGATGCTTTTGATATTTAAGATTCATTTTCCAATAAGCCTATTATAGAGAAACTTATACATATAGTTGATAAGATAAAGGATGAGCATATGGAGACAAATGTCAAATTATTGGAATGGGTTGAGAAGAGATTTCACACTAAGTTCATTGATAAGATATCTAGTGCCATTGCACTTAGTCAAGTTGATTTATCAACTAAGACAGAGGGTGTGAAGACAGTTTTGGGGAACATTTATTCTCTATACACTAATCAAGTTGACTTATCAACTAGCCTTTGCAAAAACATTTATCAAGAAAGATTCTCATCTTTCTGCACATGAAGGTCTAGTTGACATAGTAACAATTCTAAAAATATAGATCCAATCACTAGATGTAGCTAGAGACAATTGAGATTCCACCTTAGGAATCAAAATGCAAGTACATAAGCCATTTTTAGACAAATACAAGAAGTACATACCACCCAAATGACATAAGTATCAAAAAAGGGGGATTTTGTAAATTTTGGAGAAGATTTTGTCAAGGTAGATATCTACTCAGTAGGAGTTACTAAAATGAAATAAAGTATTTACTCAAGGGGAGTAATAAGATATCAGAAATATAACATTTTTGTAAATTTTGAGATTTTAAAATTTTGTTTGGAAGCTTGGAAAAGTAAATACATTGTCTAACTTATGCATGAAATAAGATTGTATATGCCATGATAAGTTTTTATTGCCACTCATGTCAAATGGGGAGATTTTTTATCTCATTTTGGGTTTGACAAGGCAGTGAAAAAACACTTAGTCATTTTCTAGTAGAGATATAGTGCAAGTTAAGTGCATAGTGTATGCCATGTAATATGACTATTAATGCCAAGCACTAGTAAGTGTTAATCAATTAGTGTGTGCCAAGTTACTCAGGTGTTGAGAAAATAGAATTTTCCAAGTAAAGAGTGTGTGACAAGTGATTTAGTTATCAAACAATAATAATTTTTGAGCCATTAAGAAGCCAAGTATCAGCATAAAGAGAATAGTGAAGGCTAGTCATCAGAGCCTATTGATGTTGAGTCACAAGTTTTTGAAATAAATGTTTGTAATGGGAAAAAATTCTATATAAACTATGTTTGGCCAACATAAACATGAAATTTTTATTATAAGATATAGGAATTGAGTCATATTAGGAATCCCAAGGTATTAAATGGAACCAATAAAAAAACTTGGAAGTAATTAGGTGGTAATAAGGATCAACCATATGCATTGATTATGACCTAACCCATCTCCACAATGCATATTTAAAGAGGTAAGCTCTAAGGGATATTACCATGTGCCAAGATATGAATTTTAAGAGTATAGAGGGCATTCATGGTGAAAATGATGGCTAAGTTATGAAACTACAATGTAGAATCAGTTTCATAAGAATAGAAATAAGAAATGAAAAGATATAAAAGATGGATCTGATCAGATGGATCGAGAGAAAACTTGTAAAGAGGAGATTTGACATCAAGAAGCAAGGTGCTAACTAAAGGATCAAGTTTTGAATCATTTTGATAGGTAATACATAGTAAATTCTTAATAGAGTATTCCTAACAAAATTTTGCAAATCTTCTAACATAGTGCTTACTTAATTGTGAGTTTGAAATCCTTTAGTCAAGTAGAGATGAGATAATCTTGTAAGCCTTTAATATGATAGACCATTTGTAGGGTAGATCATAGTCTATGATCAAAACTTTGTAGCCATAATTGGCCACATTTTATAATTGCAATAGTGAAGATTTGTGGGTGTCATTCCCACCCTAGTTTTACCTTCTTAGTGGAGGCTTTTTAGGTAATGAAACTATTATGTGTTATGTGTTGATTTAAATTATTCTTTGGATGTGATCCATGATTACTTATTTCAATTTACATGTTAATTTATGAGATGGATGTATGGGGAATTATTTTTTTGGTTAAAGTTTTAACTGTTGATTCACCCCCACCCTCTGAGGACTTACTTTCCCATTTATGTTTCCAACATAAGTTATGCATAATTTCCATTACCTTAGTACTCTAATAATACTTCCAAAATTATATGTTGGTCTCAGATTGGTTTTGACAATTGAGTGTCAACACACTTAACCAATTCTCAAGATGATGCCAAGTATAACATAGATGTTAAGCTATAGTATGTGTCGAGCCAGAGATTCAATAGGTGTCGAGTGAACTTTAGGTCTTGAGTAAGATTCAAGTGCCATGTGCTAAGTGATTCTGAGTCACCATAGGTGTTGAGAAAATTATAGATACCGAGCTAAATAGAATTACTATAAGAGCCAAGTGAGACAGAATTCCTATATGTGATGAGCATCAACAAGTAGTAAGTGTTGAGTAACACAGAATCAACATACGAGTTTGTATCTTCACAAACTCATACGTAAACCATTTTTGAAGCCAACTTAAGATGAATCTTGAAGGATCTTGAAGATAAGATCGAATCTTTTTGTATTTCCTATGTAATCAACATGCAGCCAATGAAAAAAATGGAGAAGGTGTGTAACCAATAAGAAAAATGAAAGGAATGAATGGGAAATGAAGAATGAATATAGATCATAGATTCATACCTAACCCTAAGTCTTCAAAGCCTTTAAAAGGAGGAAAAAACCCCATTAGGTATGTGAATGTGAGAAGTGTATGGGTGAATTATAGAAAAGTTTAGAGGGATGTAAAGACTTGGAAAGAGCAGAACAACATTGCAAAATTTAGTTGTATCAAGGAAGGATAAGAACAGTTAGGGTAGAACAAGGATATGGAATTAGCAATTGAAGATTGCAAGTCATCAGGTCAAGAATTTCTAATACAATAGCCATTGTATTAGGAATTAAAATCCTATGATGATAGGTTGGTTTAATAGCCATGTTGTAAGCCTTTCAACAAGGTGCCAAATCCTTTAACAGGGTAATATTCCAAGTGAGTGTTTGTAAATCCTTTAACCAGGTCACTTTTATCAGGGTGTAAAGTCTTTAACAAGATAGGCCTTTCACAAGGTAGACCATTGGAAGTGGTCAAACTTTGTAACCTTAAATAGTTACATATTGCTACAGTGATACTTTGTGGGTGTCATCCCCACCCCAATTTTACATTCTCATTTTGGAGGGTTTCTGGGTTAGCAAAATCTTATGTCATCCATTTTCATGCATGTCTTTACTTTCATGATTATTAGATGAATTAGATGCATGTGAATAATTTCAGCTAAAATATTTTAAAAGGTTAAATTTAGTTACTTCTAATTCACCCTCCCCCCTCTTAGAAGTAAACCTTCCTACTTGTAAATTCCAACAATTGGTATCAGAACCAAGTTCTCACAAGGAAGAGCCTTACAACGTGGAGAAAAGATCTTAAAATGGAAGTCTACAAACTTGGGAAGATCATAGAGAATCAAGAAATTGATGTACAACTTTCTTTACACAGTTTGGAAGACGCTAGAGAAGAACTGAGAAAATCCTTAAAGAGAAGAAAAGAGATTACCATAGTTGAGAATGATACACAATACAAGGAGATTGACAGGTCACAAAATTGTTTGTAAATGGAGATTCCAAAGAGTTTGATGTAGCAATAGCACACCTATTGGAAAAGAATAGAGCTCAAGTACAAGAAATCAAAACACTCAAGCTTGAACAAGAATCACAAGCCATGATGCTTTGTGAAGTAACTGAACAAAAGAAAAGAGCCATTGAAGATAAGGTTATGCTAGAGAATGAAAAGAGAAACCTTGCCAACAGATTGGAGGAAAAGTCAATTAAGGTTGCAAGAATTTCAAACATGTAGCTAGATACTCTAAGCCAGGTGATAAATGCACATCATGAACTAAATGTCAAGGATATTCAGATCTCCACACTGAAGATGCAAAATGAGCAACTGCAAAAATGACTTGAAAAGAGAGAAGGAGATTGCAGAGAGCTTCAACAACCCCAATGAGGCTATTAAGTACTTTAAATAGCTACTGAAATAACCAAGAGCTAGCAATGATACTTTAGGACTAGGATACACCAGAACTAAATAAGGAGAGTCATCTAAGACTAAAGAAGAAAGAAGTAATAGAGGTAAGAACACTAAACCTACTTGTCATTTCTATGGTAGAAAAGGACATACCTCTAATGTGCTTAGGAGCAAAAATACCCATCAGTATGAAAAACCTAAGAATGTAGGTTACTGTCATAAGTGTAAAAAGCAAGGACATCAAGCACATGACTGAAGGACTAAGACTATCAGAACACGAAGTTTTGATGGTCACTACTACAATTGCAAGAAGTATGGTCAGAGAGATTTTGAGTGCAAATCAAAGCCTATGTGGACACCTAATCAGCCAGCAAGGGAAAATAACCATGGACATCACTAGAATTGGGACTATAACACCATATATAGTTTTCATTACTGTCAAGAATATGGACACATTCCTAAAAATTGTACAAGAACACATTTCAGTGGAAACTATAGCAAATTGCTTAGCCAAACCACATGCTTCAATTGTTTGGAGATTGGACATATTAGTAGAAATCGCCCAACAAGGTCAAAGGCACCCAACTTAGAGATCAACAAAGGAAAAGAGAAGGTAAATGTTGAACACATTAGAGGAGAAATGAATAAGACATGAAAGAAGAAAGATGGAAGTAGTACATCAAATGAAGGGATCACTTACCTAAAAGGTCAAGTGGTCATAGTTCATCAAATAAGAAAAGAGAAGGCATGTGGAACTGATATAAAAAGCTTTATCATACATCAGTTCCTAAACAAGAAAGTACTAAAAAGAAGAGAACAACATGAATAGAGATGAAAAGCTAAAATTTAAAGATTTCATAGGTGTTGCCCAGTTGCCCTCAGATGTTGAGTAAAATTTCAATACATGTTGAGTTGATTACCAAAGTTAATAGAAGCTAAATGATTAGTTATAATTGAGTGGATAAATTTTCGTTAAAGCTGAGTGAAGGATACTTCTGTGGATGCTGAGTGGTGGAAAGACAATGGAATCCAAGTAATGCAAAAATGCTTAAGAAATTGAGTGGATAGTTGTAAATGCACTAAGCATTAAATTCTATGAAAATAGGGTATATGATCACATTTTGAATCATATTTCTTCATTGCAATAAAAGAGAAAAGATGAAGAAGAGTGCATAATGACTTCAAAGTAGAGAATCTAGCATTTGAGCCAATTTCAATAGTGATTCAACACAATTTCATTGATTCAAGGTATTTACATTTGTGCCAAGCTATACAGTTTTAAATTTCTTTGTTGTAAAACCCTAGCTAGCACAAATGGTCTCCAGTTCTAGGAAACCACAAGAGAAAGAGTTGTTTGAGGTTCAACTAATATCAAACAAAGTGAAACAACTAGATTTTGGGATATCCCAAAAGTCGCATACAAAAATGACCCAGCTGGAGCCCTATCTATTATTCCACCTAAGGTAGTTATGGTCCAAGATGTTAGAAGATGTTACAATAGAAAAATTGGAGCCATAGGAGATATGGAGATGAGGGATGCCTATCAATAATTGTGTGAAAATAGAGTTTTGAAAGAGGAATACCAAATCATTGAGGAGAAGGGTTTGACATGTACCCTAGAATTCCCCACAGTTTTCAAAATTGAATGGATTAGAATTGTACTCAATAGAATTCATGATGGAATTTTATGGTTGAAGGATGGTCTAGTGAAAATTAAAAAAAGGATTGTGCATAGAGTAATAGGGTACCCATCCCTAGATTGGCCAAAAACCATTAGAAGTGATAGTAGGGAAGCAATTAAGAAGAACACGAGTGCTAAATAGAACACGAGAGGAATGACAATAGATACTATTCAAGACCCTCTTGTTGAATTTGATATTATGGTTATTTCAAACAATTTTTAGCAATCCAGTAGAATTAACATTGTACCATGCATTGTAGTGGATGTGGGTTACAAACTAGTGAAGAAGGATCATTCTTATGATCTTGCACAACTGCAATTGCAACAAATCAATGAGAACTTGGCAGCAATAAGGAGAACCAAGGGAGCACAGTACAAGTTTGGAGAAATTTTGATTTTCATATTTCTCTATGTACAGAATGAATTTCCATCCTTTGGTAAAGTTATCTAGAAATAAAATAGGTCTATAATAGCTCAAGTAAATGAATATATAGAACAAATGGGAGCTAATTTTTAAATTATTATGACAAGTTATTTTGAAGATTTCAAGAAGATCATGAAATAGAGGAGAAGAATGTTGGTTTCATTGGTAGAAAAGCATGTAAATGATGTATGTTTTCTTGTAGATATTGATTATACTTACATACAAGCAACCACACCAAGAGTTAGATGGCTAAGACCTCTTGGCTATGAGATAAACATAGATGAGGCATTTGCAACCATAGCAACATTATTATCTAAGGAAGTAGACAAGAGTGGACCACATTTTGGGACATTTAATGTGGTAAGATCAAAAGTGGATATGGAACTAAAGACTACCTCCACATTGATGAAAAAGGACAAACTTCTTAAGAAGTTAAAGGAAAATTTTGTGAGGGTACTGCTGAAGAAGAAGGTTAAGAAGCAGAAGATGATGAAGATGAACAAGGACAAGGGACACCTACATTAACACAAGGCATGGGTGAGGATGTAGAAGAAGAGGAAGGTGTTGAGCAGGAAACACCCAAGGTTGAACCTAAGAAGAGAAAGACACAAAAACAACTTGATATATAGCCCAAAGGGAAGAAGAAAATTACAACAAAGTCGAACCTAGCCAAGCCAACTATAAGGGTAGACACCAGGGCAACAAAACAACTGGAAAAGGAACAAGAGAAACAAAATTCCATAGAGAAAGTAGGGCCTATAGAACAAAAGAAAAGAAGAAAATATGTTGCACCCCCAGAGTTAGATGAAGAAAATATAGAATCTGGCAATGATCAATTCAGAGTGGTAAGTCACACCACCAAATCTAATCTTGAAAATGCCTGTGACAACATTACAGATAATGCATATTTAACTAGTTTAAATACCATTGATTTTTCTAAGCTAAGTAGAGAAGAAAAAAACATAGTAGAAGAGTCGATCTAGACTATGCTGGCCAAGTTCAAGACTACCCCACTTGAACTTTCCAATTCTATGCCTAAGGAGTTAAGCTCCATTGCTGAAAATAAATGGCATTATTACCTAAAGATAGAGAAGGAAATAAGGGAGTCAACATTGGCTCATGTAATGCTAGACATTAAAAAAGGTCAAATAAGCAAGGCTAAGAAGAAACATGGGAGTGAATTTGCACCCAAATGCAAAGCCTTTAGTATTCTGCAAAATCAAATTGAAGATGTTGTGCAAAAGTCCATACAAATGTGGAAATTGATTTATGGATGGACTACTATTTAGGAAGGACAAGAAGATCCCTTTGATGGAAGGAATAATGGAGAAGATGAAGAGGAAAATGAAAAGGAGGAAGAATGAGAGAAAGAGAAAGAAGAAGTAACTATGGAGGGTGATACAGGCAACACCTGAGGAGTAGCAACAAGAATAGAGTGTCCAAGATACCCAATTGGCACCACCTTATCCTCCACATGCACCACCTACATCTATAGAAATTGTAACTATAAAAGATGTTCCTAACACCTCAGGTTAGAACATCAATCCACTAACTACAGAGGATCTCAAAAAGATCCTTTACCAAACAACATTGCAATCACAGTTATGCACAAATCCTATTTTGGTGAGTGTAGAGAAGTTACAAAATGTTGTAGCTGCAATAACAAAAGACACAAGAACCACCTTCACAACCTCCTACAGCTACAAATGATCAACCAAAAGAGAGACTACCACAAGACACAATTGCTAAGGTTGATCACACAGCAATAGCAACAACAATCGTCGAGGAGTTAGCAAAGGAGTAGATAGGATAAGATGTTCCTAAAACACAAAGCCAAGGTGCGCCTCCTCAAATCATTGTAATTGATCAAGGTAGAAGAGTAAAGGATAAGCAAGAGGAGAAAACCCCCAAGGAAAGAGAGAAAGAGGCAATACAGACACTGGTTAATCTTCTTACCTTGGGGACTCCTACCAAGCAGCCGAGCACTGATGTAGTACCTCTGCACATCTCAGCACTAGGCTCGAGCTCAACCAAGGTAGCAAGGATACTTCACTATGGAGACCTTGAACTTGATGAGGAAATAATCATACAAATTTATGACTACAAAATAATGAACTTGGCACTGATAAATGAAGTGGAAGAGGCACTGGAGAGAAAGAAGAAGTAGGAGATACTTAGAAATGAGTATAAACAAAAGCAAGCATTGGAAATCAAAGACATATTCCTTGATGCATTCAGCTTGCTAGTACTTGATGAAACAAAGGCCAACATGAAGAAATTGTCCAACATAATTGACCAAGTAGAAAATGAAGACCTTGATACTAATGTCAAATTATTAGAATGGTCTAAAAATAAATTTCAAATGAAGGTTAATGAGAAGTTATCTAGTGAGATAGCACTATCACAAATGGAACTGGCCAATAAGATAGAAAAGGTAAAAAAGGTACTTGGGAACATATTCTCATTATACTCCAAACTGTGTGACTCTTCATATTTCACACAAGAGACTAGCTAGAGAATACTAATCTTGGAAAGGAACCTTAAGATATCTATCACACAACTACCTAAGGATGCAAATCAAAGTGAGAAGCATTTTTCCACAATGTTGCACACTCACAAGGAGTTAGCTATATTAATAGCAGAAAAGGCTAATGTTAAGGCCAAATTGATATAAATTCTGTATGTTATCACCCCACATTTGGAAATACTACATAAAGAAGTCACCTATGCAAAGAATGTTTTGAAGAAAGATCCTAATTGTTCTACCTTAGAAGGCCTTTTCCATCTTGTAGTAGAGACAACCATCCAGCTCAAAGCACTAGAAATTTCCTTAGATAATTGGGATACTTCTCTGAAGATCATAATGGAGGTAAATAAAATATTTTTGGCTAAATATTCCATTCATTCTTAGTACCCTTTGACATTAGTGTCAAAAAGGGGGAGAAATAATATTTTAAGATAAAGATAGGAGATAACAAGAATGGGGGAACAATACATTATGTAAAGAAAAGGGGAGATATAGAATTTTGAATTTTTGAGGAGAAATAAGGAGATACATCCAAAAGGATAAACTGCAAGGAGATGTATGAAAGGGGGAGTAGAAACAAAGGGGGAGTACAAATAGAGTAGATACAGACTACACACAGAAGTAGACAAGGCAAAGAGTATCAAACATATCAACTTGAGACAAATTCAGATTAAGGGAATTTTGGTTACAGAAATGGCACATTAGCTCGAGGGGAGTTACATGTTTTTGAGGTATATAATCATCTACAAAATTTTGAACAAGTTTTTGAAGTTTTTTATATATGCCGAGCAGGATACATATTATACTCACAAGAGACTAGATTCATAATGCTTAGTTAAGTGTTTTTGCCACTCATGTCAAAGAGGGAAATTATTAGTCTCAGATTAGTTTTGACAATTGAGTGTCAACACACTTAACCAATTCTCAAGATGATGCTTAGTATAACACAAATGCCGAGCTATAGTATGTGTCGAGCCAAAGATTCAATAGGTTCCCAACGAACTTTAGGTGCCAAGAGAGATTCAACTGTGAGGTGATAAGTGATGCCGAGATAAACAGAATTACTATAGGAGCTAAGTGAGATAGAATTTGTATATGTGCCAAGTATCAGCAAGTAGCAAGTGTCGAGTAACATAGAATCAACATACGAGTTTGTATCTTCACAAACTCAGATGCAAACCATTTTTGAAGCTGACTTAAGATGAATCTTGAAGGATCTTGAAGATAAGATCAAATATTTTTTCATTTCCTACGTAATCAACATGCAACCAATCAAAAAAATGGAGAAGGTTTGCAACCAATAAGAAAAGTGAAAGAATTGAGTGGTAAATAAAGAATAAATATTGATTGTAGATTCATACCTAGGCCTATGTCTTTGAAGCCTTTAAAAGGAGGACAAAACCCCATTATGTATGTGAATATGAGAAGTGTATGGGTGAATTCTAGCAAAGTTTAAAAGGGTGTAGAGACATGGATAGAGCATAACAACATTGCAAAATTTAGTTGATCAAGAATAGAGTATCAAAATTTTGAGGAGAGAGATATTAGATCGAGGAAGGATTAGAATAGTTAGAGAAGAACAAGGATCTGGAATCAACAATTGAAGATTGCAAGTCATTAGGTCAAGACTTCTAATACTCTCTAGCCATTATATTAGGAATGTTCTAAGCCTTTCAACAAGATGATAAATCCTTTAATAGGGTAACATTCTAAGTGGGTGTTTGTAAATCCTTTAACTAGGTCACTTTTATTAGGGTGTAAAGTCTTTAACATGATAGGTCTTTAATAGGGTAGACCATTGGAAGTTGTCAAACTTTGTAAACTTAAATAGTTACGTATTTTTGTAGTGATACTTTGTGGGTGTCATCCCCACCCCAGTTTTACCTTCTCATTTTGGAGGGTTTATGGGTTACCAAAATCTTTTGTCATCAATTTTCATGCATTTCTTTACTTTCATGATTATTAGATGAATTAGATGCATGTGAATAATTTCAGCTAAAAGATTTTAAAAGGTTAAAGTCAATTACTTTTGATCCATCATCCCTCTTAGAAGTAAACCTTCCCACTTTTAAATTCCAACATTATCTTATTTAGTTTGTGAATCCCAAAACCCAACCTATAAGTTCATTTATTATTATATTGTCACTTACTAGCTAACTCACAAATGGAACTAGCCTACATAGGGCTTTGGTTTCCAAGCATTGGATCCCTAGTAGCCACTTTCGTGCCCCAACACCTATGGTGAGCCACTCACCAAGGGTTTCCTACCCTACTTTAGATCGAATACACAAGTCATGCAGATTTATGCAAGTTGAGGAATCTCAGAGAAGTCACATAATAGAAACAAGGTGAATTAGGATCAACCAATAGAGAAATTGACTATAGGATGTCACTCAGTGAACCACAAACTAAGAAAATAGTCAAGTTGCATATTTGTTTCTTAGAACCATGCATTTTTTTTAATATTGACACGATCCATTTGTTCAATTTGACACACATTTGTTTAATACTAACACATATTCATTCAATTTTGATGTGCAATTGTTGAATATGATTGTGCATTTGTTTAATATAACTATACATTGTCAAGAAAAACTACACATATGTTTAATATAATTGTACATTCAATATGGAAAAGTGACACATCGGTATTGACACCTAAGCTCAATGTTCTAATTTTTTCCCCTTAAGACACATACTCTAATTATATACATATCCTACTTTGAATAATTTAAAGATACAAAACACAATTTGAACTTAAGTACTTAAGGAATGTTCCAATTTTTTTCCCTTAAGACACATGTCCTAATTAATTACATATACTCCTAATTTTAGTAATTACTTACAAATCACATGTTGAACTTGACAAGTAAAATGAAAGAGTAAAATTTTGATTGCAATATTCTTCATCCCATTAAGACACATCCTAATTTCACCCCCTTAATTCATGTTCAATTTTGATCCCCTTAATACACATTTCCTAATTAGTTACATATATTCCTAATTTCAATCATTATTTACAAATTTAATTTTGGATTTCACAAGTTAAATAAAAGAGTAAAAGTTTGATTGTTATATACTTCATCCCCTTAAGGCATATCCTAATTTCATCCCCTTAAGGAAAATGTATAAATTTCTTCCCCTTAAGCCACATGTACTAACAAGTTACATACACTCCTAACTTTAATAACTAGTCACAAATAACTATTTATACTTAACAAGTTAAATGAAAGAGTTAAAGTTTAATTGTGATATACTTCATTCCCTTAAGATAAATATTTGAATTTATTCCCCTTAAGACACATGTCCTAATTAGCTACACATACTTTTAATTTAAATAATTAGCTACAAATCATAATTTTATTCTGAGTAGTTGAATGAAGAGTAAAAGTTTGATTGCGGTATACTTCATCCCCTTAAGACAAGTCCTAAGTTCATCCCCTTATGAAAAATATTCCAATTTCTTCCCCTCAAGACACATGTCCTAATTAGTTACATATACTCCTAATTTAAAAAATTAGTTACAAGTCACAATTTGATCTTGAGTAGATAAATGAAAGAGTAAAAATAGTTCAAATAGTTCAATGGCACATCCTAATTTCTAGGAGTTCAACCAAATTTTGTCAATAGTTTGATAAAAAATTCTTGCCTATATATAAAAAATAATTCTATGTCATGTGAAGTGGCTAAGCTTGTTCATTTGATAAAATGTAATTTCATATCATGATCATCAATATTGAGCCTCCACTTATCTATTTTAAGTCCTTTTACTGCATGAATAGCTAGACTAGTGGTAATTACATGGTTACTATAATGATAAACCTTGTTATCGGGTTTATAATCAATGAAATGAATCCCATTTTTAAGTAATTTCCTTTGATTCAAATATGTTCCTTGTACCAAAAAAAAAAACTCCATAGACATTTTAAAAATATCATAGATTTACTACTTACTAAATATATGTAAATATATCCATGTACATCAATAAAATAAGTCAATAAATTTGAATTCATAAAACATATAGATGTATCTTCAACTATACTAAGTCATGGGAAACTTCATTCTATCACTTGTTTCAATTTTTTTTAGCTTCTCTCTTTCCATGGCTCGATGCAATAAATAATAGCTAACACGTTATACATTTTTACATGCTATCATAACTGCAAAAACATTGTCTGCACAAAATATATGTATAAATTCCATAAATACATAAGCATAAAATATAAATTCATTAAAATTATGAAACAAATATTTATATGTACATACTAACTCTAATCAATCAAAAAATATTTTTATAAGTGATAAAAATAAATGGAATATCATTAATTTTTTTATCCTTGGAGGCATTTGTGTTAATAACATCTAGTGGCACCAAAGTCCATTCACCCACATATCCATGTTCTTGATTAAGGAAACCACCATTATTTTGATCATTGTACTTAGGACAGAAACATGAGTATTCTATAGTATACAATAACCATACATTACTATATGTACTCATATCTCAATGCAAAGACCATGTCTTCTCTACCCTCTTGCATGGATGCATTGATCTTCTATTGATACCTGAATATAAGGTCCACACACACACACACATATGAGTTAAATATGTACATATCAATTATCACCTAACATTTCAAATAAAAAATTTATTTAATTTAAATATTCAAATTAATTTATAACATGTATTTTATACTAATACCTTATACTTCCCAAAATACTCTAAACAGTATGACTTGGTCTCCTTGTCATGATGTGATATCTATATTTTTTGGAACTATAAAATGTATTTTTCACCACTCAACAACATCATGAGAATTATAAATGTGATATCCTATATAGTCCATTTTATACTTTGTTAAAGAATATTTGATACAATCTCCTATTGTTGAAAACAAGATTGTTTGTTTGGAATCTGGAACAATCATTATATTAGTAATGATGTTAAACCTGCTACTTACAAGTGAAACAATTGCTTGTTTGGTCTGAATGCTATCATTTTTTTGATTGATGGAGAGGATTTGATCAAATGTGATAACAAGAGCACCTAGAGGAAAGGTTGAGTTATATTTTTGTAGAAAAAGAAGTACTAAGATCAAGACATGGATGATATGTTGTATTATTTATCTACACAAAGCTTAAGTTGATTGATATAGTAACTAAGTCTAGAAGAACAAGGAAGAATTGTCTCTACTAAGCTTGACAAAGTGAATAGTTGGTGCCGAGCAATGTTAGTTCAAGCAAAGAAGAAAATCAATTGGTGTTGAGAAAAGTGGAAATGCAGTGTATGCCAAGTGAATTATAGTATGTGCTAAGTAATTTATAGATAGTGTTGAGTGAATTTTTAGTGGATACTAAGCAACATAGAGTGTGCCAAGCATTAGAGGTTAGTTGATGCTGAGTGATAACATTATCAGTTAGATCATGAATTCAATCCATGCGAACAAAGTTGATTTCTTGGATTGTGTGAAATGTATGGAAGATAAGCTTACTAAGTTGGTGGCACAAAATTTTAGGTAAATGAGTTTAGTTGAATTCAAAGAGGATTGAGAAGGAAGTTTCTAGAGGGAGAAAAATGGAAAATATGGAAGATTCAATGAATCTGATCTAACCCTGGAATGGAAGATTGTGGTTGAGCAATAAAAGACCTAAATTATCTTTATAAGGGGATACAAGGTTTGAAGCAATATTTGAATGGTTCTATTATGTTTCATTTTTACATTAACACAAAGTGATTTTGACCTAGGACGGTAACCTACAATTTTTAGTTTTGAATGATATAATGGATGCATCCAAGATACATGATAAGGAGATATTTGTATGAGTTTTGTTAAGCACTGAGAATTATTATTGGGAGGTTTTGGACATTGGATAACTAATTAACCACCCTTCTTAGTTATTCTAAATTATTTTAATAATTGGCATCATAGCTTTGGTTTCTTGTGAGAGATAGTTTGAAGGTATTATAAGTTAAAGATTAAAATGCCTAAGAGAGAGGTACCCAAGATTAACAAAGGAGAACTTTCCTACATGGAAAAGTTTGATGAAGCTACATCTAGGAGGTCTTGGAGATCATGCATAGGCTACCATTATTATTGAATATATAGACCCTATTGAGTCCTCAGTGTTGAAGATCTAAGAAAAAAAAAGTTACAATTAGGCAATATTGGAGATTGTATCCACCCTAGGTTATTTTGAGTTTGATCACATCAAGGAATATGACACTACAAAGAAGATGTGGGATGCCCTTCACACCATTTATGAAGGAGAAAAAAACATTTTTAGAGCCAAATCTAAGAGTCTAAGAGGTAAGTTTGATGAAATGAGATTGCAATAAGCTGAGAACATTGTTTGATATTGCTCTCTAAAGTAAAATATGTTGCTAAGGCTATTAAAGGAGCTAATGGTAACATTGATGATGATTTTGTATTGAGAAAATAATTGAGGAAACTTTTTTCCATCTATTCTATTAGAGTTTATGCTGTACAAAAACTACGATGTATACCTGGCACTAATCTAACTCTCGAAGGATTGGTATGTATGCTTATTGCCTTTGAACTCTCTAATTTTAATAACTTCAAATATGAGAATCTTGGATATGCTTTTAAAGCTATCATTGAAAGAATATAATGAAAATAAAAATAAAAGAGTAGACATGTTTCCATTGATAGTGATACAGATGAGGAGGATTTAGAACAACTTAAAACATTGTTGGCTAGGAGATTTCATAGAGGCAAAGCACAATACAAAGGTAAGAATCCTATCATATGTTTCAACTATAATTAGGTTAGTCATATTGCTGCTAGATGTCCATAGAAGAAGAACAAAAAAATTGGAGACAAATTCATAAGCAAAAGAGATGAGAACAAAAAAGACTACAAAGACAAAGGAAAGAAATCCTACTACATTGTTGAAGAGGAATTCAATGAAGAATTGAAAATGATCATGAGGATGAAGTTGTCTATGTTTCAATGAAGGATGATTCTAATGAAAATGAGGCAACTATACTAGAATCTCATGTGAATAAGAGTACAGATGGATTATTGACAGTTGGTGTTCCAATCACATGACTAGAGATAAAAGTAAGTTCAATCCCCTTGTGCATTATGATGGTAATAGTGTTAGATTTGGAAATGATGCACCATATCTTACCAAAGGAAAAGGATCAATTAATTTGATAGATAATATCATATGTGACAATATTTATTATGTGGAAGGACAGAATTATAATTTGTTAAGTGTATCACAACTTAATAGTGTTATTTGTAAGCTTGAATTTCGAAATAGAAAAGCCAATATTTATGGTACTAATGGAGAGATAAATGGTAATGGTGATCAAACTAGAGGTAATATTTTCTACCTTAACATGAATGATGCTACTTATCTAGTTGTACAATTTTATGAGGTGTGGCTATGTCACAAAAGACCATTTCATGTTAATTTTGATAATTTGGTTAGTATCAATAAGATGAAGAGAGTGAGAGGTTTGCAAAACTTGAAGAAACTAGATAATGTAATATGTAAACAATGTAAGTTAGGCAAGATGCATATATAAATTTTTAAAAGTAAGACTCACTCTTCAAAAGGAATTTGTGAAATACTTCACGCTTATTTTTGTGGACCAATCTATGTGCACAGTTATAAAGATGAAAAGTACATTGTCTTATTTGTTGTTGATTATTCTAGGATGATGACAATTATGTTTTAAAAGAAAAAAATTGATGCATTTCAAATGTTTAAGTGGTACTTGGATAGAGTGGAAAAGGAAACTAGCAAGAGCTTGAAATGTCTAAGATTTGACAAAGGTGGAGAATTTACATCAAATGAGTTTGAGATGTTTTGTAATGATAGAGGAATCGAAAGATAGACTTTTGCACCTAGAACCCCTTGACAAAATAGGATTACTAAAAGGAGAAATAGATCTATGATGGAATATGCCAGAACACTCATAATGGAGAAGAATGTTTCTTTGAAATACTTGAGAGAAGCTATAAGTACAATAGTCTATAGCCTGAACCGTGTACAAGTAATGAAAGGTACAGTTCAATACCTTTTGAATAATGGTATGGATACTCACTCAATGTAAAATATTTTAAGGTATTTGGAAGCAAGTGCTATATTCTTAAGGGTAATAGGAATGGTAAATTTGGTGCTAAAAGTGAATAAGGTATATTCGTAGGCTATTCCATAAGAATTAAAGCTTATAGGTGTTTAAATACTAACACTGACAAAGTTGTGGAAAGTGCAAATGTGAAGTTTGATGACTATACAAAAGTACATGAAGTCGAACCTGCAAATGAACTTGAAGATTAAAAATCTCTTGTGTATTTCTATGATGACATGATTGATAATGAATCTATGAACCAAGTTGAAAATCAACAACAACAAGTTTCAATTACTATCTAGTCATATACAATGATTGGCAAGCTACATTTAGGAACCAATTTATAGTTAGGAGCTGAGTTGCAAATTAAAGCTGAGGTACATTCTATTAATGAGATCAGTACACATGAAAGAGATGCAGAATTACTTGATAGAGAAGCGCACATTGATTTCTAAGTTGATAGACGTATTAAAGAATAAAAAGCAACCAACATTGTGAACGTATGTCAAGAGACATCATCTTGCTAGATAAATTATTGGAGATAATGAGGCCAGACCTGTGACAAGAAACAATTTGAGAAGTGATACATGTTTTCTAAGCATGCATGAACCTAAATCAAATAAAGATGCATTAAAAAATGATTATTACTGGAGTCAAGCCATGAGAGAAGAGATTGAGGAAATTGAGAAGAACAAAACCTAGTCACTTGTACTTAGATGAGAAAACAAGAATGTTATTGGAACCAAGTGGGTGTATAGAAATAAGTTAGATGAAAATGGTGAAGTCACAATAAATAAATTAATATTAGTTTGCAAGTGGTATTCTCAAGAAGAAGGAATAGACTACGGAGAAACATTTTCCCCAGTTGCAAGATTTGAAGAGTAAGAACTCTACTTGATTACTTTTCATATAAAGATTTCCAAGTTTACTAAATGGATATGAAATCTGAAATTCTAAATGGTATATTAGAAGAAGACATTTACATTGAACAACTTAAAGGATTTGTTGATTCTAACAATAAGAACATGCTATGTAGACTACACAAAGCTTTATATGGTTTAAAGAAAGCACCTAGATCATGGAATGAGATACTTCATAATTATCTTTTGAAGATTTTTTTCGAGAGAATTGATGACAATAGTAATCTATATTTAAAGACTGAAGGTGGTAAATGTAATTTACTAGCTGAAATTTCTGTTGATGATATCATATTTGGAGGAAAAAATGCATTGTGAAAGACATTTGCTAATGAGATGGTGCATGAATTTGAGATGTCCATGTTCAGAGAAATTAAATTCCTTGTTGGCTTGCAAGTGTATCAAATGCAATATGGTATTTACATAACCCAGTCTAAGTATGTGAAGAAAATATTGAAAACTTTTGGATTGGAAGATTTAAAATATGTTAACACACCTATGGTGACAAGATATAAACTATCAAAGAATGATGATTTTGCTAATCTGAACCAAACTTTATACAAGTCTATGATTGGCAAGTTACAATACATAGTACATATAAGACCTGACATTGTATTATTTTTTAAAATTGTTGCAAGATTTTCTAAAAATCTTCAGGAGAATCATTTGATGGCTATTAAGAGAATTATGAGATATCTGAAAGGAACAAAAAATTTTGGTCTATACTACCAAAAAAATGAAAAGAAATCAATTGAGAGCTTATAGAGATATTGATTAGGTTAGATATGTTGATGAAAAAAGAAGTACAAGTGTCAAAGCATTTTTCTTGGGAAAGAGAATAGTTACATGGCCTAGTAAAAAACAAAATTGCATATCACAATCTACTATTGAAGCTAAATATGTTGTTGTAGTTGTGAATTATAAAAATATTGTATGGGTCAAACAACTAATCAAAGTAATGAAGGAGGAAATTACTGAACTTGTTATACTTTACTGTGATAACACATGTGCAATAAACATTTCTAAGAACCCTGTGATGAACACAGAGGAAAAATATATAGCTATCAAGTATATTACTTGAGAGAGTTGGTTCAAGACAAAGAAGTGAAGATGGAATATGTGAATACCAAAGAATAGATAGCTAATATATTCACAAAAGCTCTACTTGAGCATGCTCATGAGTATCAAAGAGGTAAATTAGGTGTGATACCCCTATCTAAAGTTACTTAAAAGGAATGAGAAGTGCCATGCATCAATTGATATGGATGACATATGTTACACATTGATGCAGTGAATGCTATGTCAAGGATGCCTTAAGTAATCAAAGAGATGAAATAGAAAATTAGTCACAAAACGATAGAGGGAGAACCTAAATTATTAATCATCTACATGTTGAGATGACAATTCTTTGGCATTGTTGTCAAAGAGGGAGATATAGCCATTGGAGAAGTTAAATTACCCAATAGAGTGATAAAAGATTTTACCTTGAAAGAGGGAGAGTTACCTTAGAAGGAGTAATCATAGAAAGTTAGAAAGTTAGAGGGAGAAAGTAAGATAGAGATCAGTGAAACACTATGAGGAAGATAAGAAAGAAAGATTGGTAGAGATACATTACCCAACATAGAGGAAGGACAAATACAGATACAAAAAGAAATATACAACTCTTTTTTGTTATTGTTGTTGGTATTGGTTTTCCATCAATGCCAAAGAGGGAGCTTGCTGAAAATCAGATTTTTTGTTTGGAATCTGGAACAATCATTATATTGTCAATGATGTTGAAAGTACTACTTGCTAGTAAGATTTGTTTGATTGATGAATAGGATTTGATTAAATGTGATAACAACAGAACCCAGAGGAAAGGTTGAGTTATTAGTTTTAGAAAAGAACTACGAAGATCAAGTAAAACATGGATGATATGTTTTATTGTTTATCTTCTTAAAGCTAAAGTTGATGGATACACTAACCAACTCTAGAATAACAAGGAAGAAGAATTACATCTGCTAAGCTTGACCAAGTGAATAGTTGGTGTTGAGAAATGTTAGTGCAAGTCGAGCAAAAAATTAGTTGGTGCTAAGAAAAGTTGAAATACAGTGTATGCCAAGAGAATTGTAGTATGTGTCCAGCAATTTCTAGATAATGTCAAGTGACAGTAAACTTTAATATGTGCTGAGTGAACTATTACTGGATTTTGAGCAATATAATGTGTGTTAAGCATCAGAGGTTAGTTAATGCCGAGTGATAGCATTATGAGCTAGATCATGAATTTAATGAATTTGAGCTGAAAAAGTTGATTTCTTGGATTGTGTGAAATGTGTGGAAGATAAGCTTGATGAGAAGGTGGTGCAAAATTCAAGGTAAACTATTTTGAGGCAAATTCAAAGAGGATTAAGAAGGAAGTTTCTACTAGAAGAAAAATAGAAGAGGGATGATGCAATGAATCTAACCTAACCCCAGATGGATGATTGTGGTTGAGCAAAAAAACACCTAAATTCTCTTTATAAGGGTATACAAGGCTTAAAGAAATAGTTGGCATGTGCAAGAACCTAAGCAAGACAAGGAGTCTAGGGTATTGCTTCATATGGTGGCCAAACTATAGAGTTTGCAATTGGAATACAAAGAAAGAAGGCTTAATATGATGAATGGTTGAAGGGTGAACAAGCTATCAGAGATGAAGTAAATGAACCCAAGTAGAATGGAGCATTGAAAAAAAGATCTATAATCTACAAGTGATTTGTAATTTGTTATCAAATCAAAGCCTTATTATTACTTTCTAATCATTGTATTAGTCTAGGATAAAATCCTTTGGATTAAGGTGTATCTAAAAATCGTTTGCAAATCCTTTAACTAGGTGACATTATAATGTAATTTTCTAAAGTCCTATAATAGGGTCACTCCTAACAAGATGATTGGAATCCTTTAACTAGGTCACATTTAATAGTGTGTATTATAACCTTTAACAAGGTTAGCCTTTAATAGGGCATCACTTCAAAAGACTGAGAATTTGGGTTTCCACATAAATTCCTTGTGTCATATGTGTGAATGATTCGTTTATGTTTCATGTTTACATTTTTGCAAGGTGATTTTCACCTAGGATAGTAATGTACAAGTTTAAATTTTGAATGATATAATGGATGCAGGCAAGATTCACAATAAGGAAATATATGCATGAGATTTGTTAAGAACTAAAAAGTTTTATTAGGTGTTTTCTGACCTTGGATAACTGATTCACCCCCCCTCTTAGTTATCACCTACACTATGATGCTCACCCTTTCCATGTCCACATTTTTTTTAAAAAACTCCAAATCCATGGTATATTTTGGTATTGATGATATCCACATAATTTATAAAATGGTTTAGATGATTTAAATCATTTTACGCATCCATATGACCATACAATTTTTTTTTTTATGCATTTATTTTTTAAATATTCAAAATTGTCAAAAAATAGCATTCCACAAAATGTGTGACATGCTCTTTGTCATCACTAATGTAAAAGTGATACTCTTTTTAAATGACTCATGTTTGATCTATGCTTTCCCCCACCCCCATTCAAATTGATTTGTGCATCTTGATAAGACACCTAGACTATAATAGTAACCTACAGTGTAAAGTAGTATTCCATTTGAAGTTATTTATGAGAAAAGAAAGAATAATTCTCTACAAAGTCAAAAATAGATAAAATTATTCCTAGTGGGAAAGTTTCTCTTAGTGTTTAAAAGTGTTACACTTGCCATTTATAAAAAAAGGGACAATTTCTATATGGTTAAATCAATTTACAAACATTTAAAATAAATTCTCCAGCATGTGTATCTTGTCCTCTACATATCGAAGCCTAGCTTATTCTTTTCCAACTTTTATTTCAGAACTTATGTATTTATATCTCTTACATTTTACCATCCTCATCATATCAGCATCTTCATCTCTCAAAGGAACTTTAGTCAGGTTTCCACATCTTTTACAACTTCCTCTTATGCAATCTATTTCACCTATTACACAATCATTTGATTTGTCACATAAGATTGATGCTATGAATTGGCTTGGCTATTTAGGAAAAGAATTTTGAGAAACACCAATTTCTTCTATCATCTTCTACAACCCTTGATAGTATAAATCAAATTCAACATGATATCAACAACAAGTTTCAAAAAAATTATTTATCTCTACAAAATTGGGCTTAAATCTTTCAAACATTGTTTGTCTAATCTTTGGGTCAAAATTTAAATTACAAAATGAGAGGTACAATTCATATTCTATGACAATAATCAAATGTTTTGTGTGTTGCAAATATTCCTTAGGACCAATCCTCTACTTGATGAAATCTCTTGTATTTCGTGAAGGATGAGTATTATCAATCCAAAATTGAATAACTAATTCTTAACCATTTGACTAATCCTATCAGATCCAAGAGATCTACACATTAACACCCAATTTCCTTCTAATGTACTATCATCCAAAATGTCTCCTTGTCAAATAATGTGATACTATCATTTGACTATACCCGATATGAGATGAAAGTGAAGATTTATGTCTTTTTTGAGACATTTACTCATTTAAAATATATTTTAGTATCACTCTTCATGCAATGGATCTATCTACTGATCTATTTTTTTCCAATAGAATGCAATCCTTCACTTTCAACAATATCATTTTGTACTTTAGAAGTGCTCCTCTATTTTATACTTGTATCTATACCCAATTGTTTAAATGGATATTTAATTCAACCTTAAAAAGTGAAATTGATTATAATTTAGTTTTCTCCATTGTATACAAATTCTCAAATTGTCTAATTATTTCCCTAGAATTCTTATTCAATGTCCTCTTCGTAGCATGTGTATTTTGACTAGCATATTCTCTCAAATTTTTTGCATCCATTTCAATTAAATGCTCTATGTTTCTATGATTATTTTTCTCTTTAATCCTTAAGCTAGATTAACATTATCATCTGTTGCTTGATCTTTGGTGGCAATTTTTTTTTTAAAAAGCAATACAATATAGTTTTCTTATGGGTCATATATCTATATACATCACTTGAAATATTATATAATTCTATCCAAATCCAAAAATCTACAATTACTATAGATTTAATTTTTAATGAACTAAAAATCTTGATGAGAATACTTCTTTAACCTTGTGATGAACTTTCTTCAATGTCCATTACTTCAACTTCAATTTCCTCCTATCTAAAATTTCCATCATTGACTACTACACACATGATAATCAATAAAATCAATCATTTGTAAGGCAAAACATCTCTAATTTTTTTTTCTTTAAAGTCATAATGCTTTCCTACCTAGAAATCAAGAGAGATTTTGTATTTGTGAGACATGTGTGTATGAGTTTAAGCTTGGGATGACCCTTCTCCAACCTCAAAAGTTTTTCCTTTTTGAGTACATTCTACACATGCACATGTTTGAATTTGTAAGTATTTTAGTCATGTTAAATCACTTCAAATATTAACAAGTTATCTACTAAATTGAATCCTAAACCTTGCACTTTTAACCAAATTATCTACCCTCACATAAATTAAATGGACCACTAACCATAACTCTAGAATAAGGTATTTAACTAACATAAAATTAAAAATATATTTTTAAAATCATAAACAGTAACTCCAAATAGAATGATACCTAAGTTGATAGTAACCCTAATATAATAAACCCTATCCTAAGTTAATAGTAACCATAATTTAATAAATTATATTCCTAATTTCATACACCCTAATCCTAAATATGTAAAATCGAATCATATTCCACACTAAATAAAAATTGTATGGGAAAAATATTGTACATGTATGGACCTTTCTACCTTTTATAGCATCTTGCTAATCTTTTTTTACAATTTTCATCTTCTTATTAAGTTTCATTCTTTTCAGTGGAGACTTACTTGATCTTTTATTTTTTTATTCGATCACAATTTTCTTTTGCAATCTTATTTTAAAAAATAGACAAGTTGACTATATTTTCTCCCAATTAAAGTAAAAATTATCTAATTTATTTTTATTGTAAAATGATAATAATTGTTTTTTTATTTATATGAGAAGGACAAAACTGCAAAAAGAACTCAGAAAGGTTGTCTAGAGTTTTGATTAAAACTAATTAAACACTTTTGATCAAAACTACCTAGGTAGTTTCAATTGAATATATATGGATTCTGTTTAAAGCATGGTTAGCTAGGCTAGAAAAAATTGATCAAAACTGCTTACAATTAGTTTTTATTGAAACTTTTTAAGTACTTTTGATAGAAACTTAATTTCTATCAAAACTAGCAAGATAGATGTGTTTTGCAAAGGCTATAATATTTTGAGTTGTTTTGATGGCTTTAAGGCTCAATTACTATGTTCAAATGGAGCCCTAAAGTCACACCATTATCTAATACATAAATAATTAGAATGATTTTTATAATGACTATGGACTTGACATATTTTTAAATTTTTAGTTATAATTTTTTTTATGTGAATTGAACAGAGGTTTTTTATTAAAAAATAGACCTCAATATTGGATGCTCAGGAAAAATAAAAACTAAGAGAATTAAATATTGGGAAAATAATTACAAGCTTCATGTTCATGTCTTCTTTCGAAAAAAAAAAAGAAACATTTAAATTGGGAAAATATATGACAAGTTACATCCATCAAAAGCCATGTATGTCCAAATAAATCTTAGGTCAACTTTAAACACCGATAAAATATGAAATACTAAGGATAAAGACATTAGATGATCTCCACAGGTTTTTTATGAATGTCAACAAACTAAATTTGAAATAATCACATTGATATCTATTGTAGAAAAAAATTATGAGTCAAAAATACTGTCAATCCTTAAAAAATAGGTTTTTGATAACATGCCAATTTTCATGGGATGATTTTTTTTTACTAATTATATATATATATATATATATATATATATATATATATATATATATAATGTACACAAAAAAATCTAAAAGATTACAATTACTTCATCTTCAAATTACTAACTGTTAAATGACAATTTGCATTTGAAAGCGAAATTTTTTGTAAAAATTCATAGTTTTGTGTCAGTTTAGGAAAAATAGTGTAACCCATAATTATGGGTTAAAGATCTATCAAAAGGCTCTTAGTGGATTTCTAGGAAGAAACTTAGGGTACGTGGAGAGAGGGGAAGAAGATACTGCGCTGCTGGTGAAGAAACATAACATTAAGGAGGAGATGAAGTTGCAGAATTTGGCTCATATTACTTAGGGATTAGGTGATGTTAGCCAGAGAAAGGAAGTGGACAAAGTGATTGAGAATATTGTGGGTTATTCATCCTCTAAATTTGAAGACATCTCGATTGGTAATAAGAAGAGGGGTGAAGAGGAGAATTTGAATAATTCTTTGGCTGGTGCAGAGAAAATCAATGCTAAAATGGAAGCCATTAATGCTAATGATATATAGGTTTAGAATAAATCTAATTCCCTTAAGATTATGATCAATGAGTTACAAAAGGACCTCCAAAAGGAAGTGAAGGGAAAAAGGAAAAAAATGTTACTAGTTAGCTAGGAGAGCTAAACAGAGGCATAAATGATAGTGACAAAAAGATTCATTCACTAATCCAAAAGTTGTTAAACAAGGAGCAGGAAGGCATTGAGCTAAAATTTGACATCACTGGAGAAGAGAAGGATGAGGACATCCAAGGCCCAAGAAAAAAGACTGAGGGAAGACTCAATAAAAATAAGATTATGGCTAGCTCCAAGACTACAAAGAGAGTTCAAGAGGTGATCAAGATCCAGGCAATCAAAGCTCTCAAAGACCTTGCTTAGGTGTTGTCCTTTTTTTTGTTGTTTTGTCTTAGATATTTTTGTTGGCTACTACTTTATGGTGTTGGTTGTATCTTATTTTTACCTCTATCTTAAAATAAGTCTTTGAAAGCCTATATGGTAATATTAATTAGTGATGCTTGTTAGTCCTTTTGAAAATTCCAATCTTTATTAATGACAAGAAGTGATAAGTTGAGGATGATCTTTGTTAAAAATCCTCTAACTTGGCCACACTAAAAATATCCATGTAACCTTTAACAAGGTTGGCTCCTAACATCTCTCACTTTAGAAGAGTGAAATACTTGGGTTGTGGGTTCCTAGGTGGTTTTTTCCTTTATAGATTTTCTAGGGTAAAATATATGTATCAAATATATGATTTATTATGTGTTACAAGTTGATTTTTATTTTATTTACTTATTGTTGCAACTCAGTATAAGCTAAGTTATATCTATTATACTCGATCAAGTAATAGATAGTAGGATGGAAACTTGATGCTATAAGAAAGTAAGCTTGATTTGTGAAATTTAATATGGATTCTAATTTATTGTTATGATAGTTTGAGAAGTTTATTTGGAACTTGAATTGTTTGAATAGCATGTAGGATAACTAGATATAACTATGAGTTCTAGTTTCTAGATTCGATTGTGTGTAGTTTTTAATCATCAACATTTGGGATCATACTACATGATCCATCATCAGGATGCTAGAGAACATGAAGAACAAAAAAAAATCGAACCTAAAGACATCTGAATTTTTTTTGTTCTTCATGTTCTCTAGCATCCTGATGATGGATCATGTAGTATGATCCGAAACGTTGATGATAGAAAACTACACACAATCGAATCTAGAAACTAGAACTCGTATTCATAAATTGTGGAAATCTCATAGATCTGATAAATATAACTAATTCACACCCCCCTCACTCAGTTATCTAACATATCTTACCCATCAAAGGTTATACTCATTCCAAATAATACATACATTCAAGGATCAAGTTGTACAATTAAAAAAGTCTTAGAAAACTTATGCACTTGCATTTTATCTATAAATGGCTTTGGTAGTTTGACAAATTTCTACATACTATAAATACACAAATAAAACAATAAATATAAGAAAAGAGGATTACAATCAATGTTAGAATAAACTAATTCAACTCAAGTTACATTGGTAGTTAGTTTCAACTGAACTATAATATGTGTTGAACATTCGTATACTTATGCAAAATAGTGAGTCAAATCTTCTTGTGGAATGAGACTTCTCTCGTCATGCAACCATCTATATCGATCATTAATAAGGATATAAAGTAATTTGATTTTACCATTTCAGGCTCTAGAATTTGTAAATCCCTCTAAAAATAGAAGCAATGTAATTGTTCAAACCAATTAATGAAAACCCTTTCTTCTCGAATATATTGTAGAAATTGTTCTTTCTTTATGCTAACATAAGTCATATTTCTTTATTTTCATTTTCATTTTCTCAACATGGTATTTGAGCATAACTAATTCTTGGAAAGTTGTATGAATTTTCTTGTGAAAAAATCTAATAGTAATATGATGATCTTCTTGTGCAATTCTATTTTTTAAGTAGATTGAAATATAATTGAGCAGCACAATATTCTTCTTCTTTTATTGTTGAAGAAATTGCTACAAAGATCTGGTATAGAGTTTTTCTTTTACTTACAAATTTTATTTTTGAAAACTGTAACCTTTTTTTCCTCATCCGGAAAAGGGAGAATCTAGTTGATGGACTATCTTGGTGTTTCCCATGAAAAATTGACAATGAAAATATGAGACCAAGGTTTGACAAAGGTAATGTTGTATTACACTCGGAAGGTGATAATATAAACATATTGCAGATAAAATAGTTGAAGACGAAGACAAACTACATATATTATATATGCATAAGGGTTTTAAGACACTTACGGTTAACAACAAAAGAAAATCTATGAAAGGCTAAAGGAGCGGATAGTCGTAAGGAGATTGATTGTTATTATTGGAAGAATATTTTAATACTCACTGATAATATCCTTTGCAGCTAACATCTATTCGGAATATGATGTGAACATCTATCACGGTATTGGGAAGTTTATTTATGGTTATGAATTTTATTTAATTTTTAATGGTCTTCTAAAAATATATTTGAATGGTAGAAAAGAGACGGTAGTAGAAATGCTTGATGCAATAAGATTTAATTTATAAGTTATATTAAATTTTTTGAATTTGTTTAGAAATTTCAAGACAATGAATGTGGAAGGATGTAGCTCTAAGAGGACAGTATTGGTACTAGATGTATCACAAATTACAAAGTGAAATCTACAATTGTAAACAAAATATGTCAAGATTCTTGGAGGAGAGTAAGCTAAGTTTAATTATCTATTGCAATGGAAAGAAAAGGAAAAAGAGTGTTAAATGAAAATGCAAATTTGATTTCTAAGATAGACAATTTCGAAGAAGAGTTAATAAAGGTGAAAAAACGAATATAGAGGTTTAAGCAAGAAGAATTGAATTTAAGAAATGAAATGAGAGTATAAAATTTTACCTATTTAAATCATACAAGTGTTTCTATATATGCAAAATTGAAGTCATTTGATGGTGTTAAGAATAGAAATGAAGAATTAGTGAAAGAAATCAAGAAATTAAAAGAAGAGAATGACTTGTTAAAAAATGAAGTTAATCAATCACTTATGACAAGGAATAGATGTGTGAAGACAAAATTAATCTTGAATGTTTCATGTAGAATAGAAGACATGGAATCATCCCTTGATATGTGCAATATTTCAAAATATGATAAAGAATATATAAGAAAAAGTTCAATGTGTTAGCAAATAATACAAGCTATGATAAGAATGTTGGTTGGAATATCATGAAGAAAATGAGCTATGAAGGTAAAGGATTGGAACAACATGAGCATGCAATTAAAGAGCATATTGAGTTAACAATGGGAACTAACTATGAAGGAATAGGTTGTATGAGAGATAAAATAAATAATGATATTGATTCAGATGAATTTGTTTAATGTAAACAATATACATAGTGTTCATTGTAACAAGAAAGGACACACAAAATATAAGAGTAATCATTTTTTTTTAAGAGTCATTATGAAAAGACATGTTGAAATAGAGAGTGTAAAAATAATTGTATGGAGAAGTACATTAAAATGGATTTTGGATGGAGCTATGAATCAAGTTAATAGAAGATCATACGTATGATCAAAGGTTTGTTTATCTAATAATGTTCAATTGTGAGAAGTAATAAAAATCTATCAAATTCAACATTCATATGGAGGGTTACAAATGGTTTGAGAAAATCTAAATGATTGTCTAGCAAGACTTCCAAGAAAAGTGAGATTTCACAAACGAGAAATGCCTAGAGATAATTTTTCAATCATTGGAATTTTTTTTTCTGCAAGTTTTGAAGGGTTTGTCAAAAGCCAAATCAACTTATTTGGGTGAAAAATCTGAAAAGAAAAATAGTCATATTAGTTGGGGGAAATCCCAAATGGTTATGGTAAACTGGTAAAAAACCCAAAGCATAATGACAAGTTGAACAAGCTTTTTGAAGTGATGGTGATAATGGAAACAAAAAAAATTATGTTATAAATGGGTACCTAAGAAGGATTGGTGTTAGGACCCATCTTGAATTTCTTATTGTATGAATTTCTCCCAGATAAAGATTCTTAGTTTCAACCAAACTGCAATATGTGTCGAACATTCCTTAAGGTAGGCAAAATAGCAAGCCACAACTTCATGTGCACCAGAAATTCTATCATCATGCAACCATCCATGTGGATAATTAATTAAGATAAAAAATAATTTTATTTTACCATTTCAAATTCTAGAAGTTGTGAGTGCCCTGTATAAATAAAGGCAATGCAATTGCTCAAACCGATTGATGAAAATATTTTCTTCTCCAATCCATTGTAGAAATTGTTCTTTGTTGATGTTGATGTGATTCATATTTTTTTTCTTTTTATTTTCTAATAGTTAGGTACTCAATACCAAAATCTAAGAGGATTCTTCTATTTTCCTTTGTTGAATCTTTCAACATAAATATTTTTAAATATTTTATAGAAATATTGATATCTCAAAGTTATCCAAAAGAAAGGAAATTTGAAAACTTTTCCACAATGATAGAATGAAAGTCAATTTTCTCTAATTCGTAATTTTACATTATGGAAATTGAAATTGAAATTTAGAAGAATTAGTTTGCTTACATCATCAAAAAATCATAAATGAGAGAAGGTCTTACAATATTTTTGTGGAAAAAATAAATTTTAAGTTAGTAAAAAAATTGTCAAAAAATATAAATATCATTTAATATCTCTTAATCCACACTTTTCAAAGAGAACAAATAAATAGAAAGTGCAAGTGAAAACATAAATCTTGCCTGTATAATATGAACTAGCAAACATCCTTATTTTAAAAACCAAGGAAAACACTCAGCTAAAATCATAGCATTCATATAATTTCTTTTAGGTCATTTCAAACTTTAATTAGAACTCTATACTAATAAAATTTACAAAAATTAACCTAATAGATATACTTGAAAAATCTAACAAAAAAAAATCATTAGATAAATCTTTATTGTCAATTCAATAAATCTAATTACTTTTATCACATCATATGTTATACGAAACATAACTTTAGATCATGATGTAATGCCGTACACAACTCTCTTAAACACAATCTAATGCACAAATCAATACTTACTAGTAAATTGTTAAAATAAGACAATTACCGTGTGGAAGTCATTATAGATCCTCTTAACGCTTAAAACAAACAATATAGTAGATTCCTTTGCAGAGAAGTCTCAAAACAGCTATTTCAGCAATCGTCACCGTTTCATGTATTATCATACGATTTTATTTTATTTGAATTTTTAAATGAACAGAACGTTCTATTCATATTTAAAATCACATAATTCAAAAATACAGAAGAAATATTATATCATTTTTCTTCCTATTAGTATACTGGCATCTAGAAATTCTTCGATGGGTAACCCTCAAATTCTTCATTAGAGATAACTCACGAATTCTTCAAACGAGTCAAGGTCATATATATATATATATATATATATATATATATATACCAACTAAACACGCAATAGACCGTGCAACATACGCAAAAGGATAAGATAGCCGCCATTGACTAGACCTCTGCCAACCTAGGTCACCATACTCCCCATTGTATTCTATAAATACCTGTTTCCAATGTTTATCATTCACAAATTGTAGCTCTATAGTTGATGAGTAGAGATATTTGAGTTGGAAAACCAGATAGTTTTTGGAGAGAATGGCAGGTCGAGCTATTTCTAGCATTGCTCGGGCTCTGTTTGTTATGAGTTTTATGTTGGGTTGGTATTGCTGTGTGGGTGAGCAAGGAAGAGCCACATTTTACACTCCTCCATATGTTCGTAAGTACAGTTTCAATAGTTCTCAAATTTAGTGTTTTTTTGAGTATTAGGGTTTATGAACAATGTAATAACGTTAGGTTGAACAATAGGAAAATTGTTATTAACTGGAATTGTTGTTTACGATGAGTTTAATATCATGTTATTGCTTTGACAGCATCGGCGTGCTATGGATATGATCAGAATCAATTTCCAGCGGGAGATTTATTTGCGGCGGCGAGCGACACGATATGGGGCAATGGGGCAGCTTGCGGAAGACAATACCGAATCACGTGCACCGGTGCAACGAATCAGGGCGTTCCCATGCCATGCAAGAGTGGATCCATCGTTGTAAAGATTGTTGATTATTGCCCCGCTGGATGCCGTGGCACCTTCGATTTGTCTCAGCAGGCCTTCGCCGATATTGCCGATCCTGACGCTGGCAATGTTTACATCGACTATCAACAGTAAGTTGGTCCTTCATTTCATCATTTCCTTTTTTTCTCGCTAATTGGAATTCATACGTTGACTGAGTTATTATTCCTCTGATTTTCAGGGCTTGAGCGTGGTCAACAACTGAATTAGCACTATAAATAAATCCCACATTTGCATTCGTGGGAATAGTATTCGATTCCACTTTTCTCTCGCTTTAGCGGAAAGGAGGAGTTGGTAGCTTTGAATGTGCTTCGTTTTAATATCTCTAATGAATATCACCTATAAATATATGATGTCCATCGTGCTTGTGTTTATTTCGAATGAATTTCAATTTAGTTCAATAAAATTCCATTCGATTAACTTTAATGACTTAAAAGCCATTTCAAATATCTCTATAATTATTAGAGTAATTTTCTATAAAGAAAGACAGTTGTTTGATGAAACTATGGTGTTTGGCGGGTTCAAAGGTCAATAAATATATTTGGACTATTGAAGATGGATAATTTATTCTAATTTAATTAATTTTAAACATTAAATGATATGATTTGACTATTCGAAAAATGTAACCGAGAGATGTTTCGAGGTTGGATTTCATAGAGAGATATTGATGGTTTAATTTGTAAATGTAAAGTTTAATTAAAAAGGACAATTATATATATTATATAATGTATATAGCTTAGATGGGAAAATAGTAAGAGAAAAATTAGTAAAGATAAATTCTTAAATTACTTTTGAAAGTCAAATGTTTTTTATTTCATTACTTATTTTATTTATATAAGATAAATTTTTGAATTCATAATTTAGTTTCTAATTTAGTATTAAAACATATATTAATAAATCTAACACAAATTAATAATTTTTATTCTTTAGATTGTGTTTAAAGAAATACTTAATTTTAATTTCTCAAGGTTTATTTTAAGAATATAACTAATTGCATTTGATTTTATTTTTAATTTAAATATTGCATGGGGATTAAGACTATAATTCATAATGATTTAGCAATGTAATATAATAATAAAAGATTATTTAATTTTCTTTTAATAAAAAAGGTTAAATAGTGTTATGATATGTAACTTGAAAGATTCATTATAACATTTGATTTTGTTTAGTGTTAATAATAGGGTTCAATTAGCTTTAATGTATAACATATATAGGGAAGCCCAAAGTTATATACATTGTTTCTATCCATTCTTCCATGTTTTCTCATAGTGACTCTCTCATGTCCCTTATAATTACCCACTCTTTTTAACCCTCTCTCTCCCCACCTTGTCAATTACCATATATTTATCAATTATAAGCCCTAATTATACTCCTTCTTGAGCTCTATCTTATCTCTCCCCCCCCCCTCCCCCTTTTTCTTTCCCTCATCTCTTGCTTCAAGTATCATCACCCATTTTGTGTATTCTTATTTCTAATTACCCTTCTCATAATTCTCTATCTCATCTTGATCCTTCTTCCCCTTCTCTAGATCTTCCTCATATCCACCCCATTCCTAGTTTCTTATTTTTCTCTCTTCCTCATCTCAATCCTCATCCCTTTCTCACATTATCCCTTGTTAACTCTCTCTCTCTCTCTCTCTCTTTCTATATATATAGATATATATATATATATATATATATATATATATATATATATAACACTCTAATCATTTTCTTTCTTTTCCTTCTCTACCCCCTCTCACTTCTTCTGATATCCCCCTCATTTATCTCCCTATCGTAAATCAAATTAAATCCTAGATATACAATTTAACATATGGTTTATTATTAGGGTTAAAATAAAAAAGTAATGTTATCATTATTTTAAGGATTTTTTTGACCTTTTAGTATGAGGGTTTAATTTGGTTTAGGTTTACTATTTGATTCACTATGTTAAGGCTTGTTTTTAAAACAAAATAATTTTTCTTTTCTAGAATCATAAAAATTAAAATGCATACACGGGTTTTAAAACAAGTTATTTAAAAGGAACTAAAATTATGATAAAGTAAATTATATAATTTGAATGTATTTTTTTTTTCAAATGAAGATAATATTTTTTTCTCTCTATTTGTTTACTACAAATGTATTTCTTCCATGAATTTTTTTTGATTTACAATCGTTAAAATTTAATTTTGGTTTAAAACCTTTGTTTAAACTATCTTAACCAATTAATACAAGTTAACATTGAGAGGAAAATTTTGATACAGATGTTGTAAAAATCTTCAACCCCATGCCTCAGACTATAGGAAACCTCTTGGGTTAATTATATTTAAGATGAATAATTAGGTTTACCTAGTTTGTTTAGTGTTAAATTAGATTTACACTTTGCACTAAGTTAGAGTGGATGTTTATATTTAGTTTTAAGATTCAATCAATAATAGGGATAGAGTTTAATTTGTCTTACATTTAGGTTAAGGAATGGGTATGAAATAAAATTTAAGAAAGGAGTATGTTACTTGTGCTTGCACCTTTGAAAGTGCAATGGCTAAACCGATAGTATTGTATATTTTTGATAACATTCTTAAATAGTTATTTATAAATTCTACCTATCTATTTTCCTACCCTAATATTTATATCTCTCTTTTTCCCCACCTATCTCTATTTAATCTTACCCACTTTTACTATTTTCTCTTACGTATCTATATCCTATTTCCTCTATTTTTATTTGATTTACTCTATGTACAAACCCTATCTATCTATTGTCCATCTTCACCTCATATATCTTTATCATTCTCTCTATTTATCTCCCTCAACCAATCTTCATATTTTGCCCCTTCTCTTTGTATATCCCTTCATAACTATCCTCCACTTTAGTATTCAATTATGATCCATCTATCTATATGTTGACTCTCCCTCCTTTTACCTATCTAATTTTATCTCTATAAATATTTTCACCTCTCTACCCCTATTTTTTCTTTATATTATTTGTCTTACTCACTCTCCCTCACCCCTTAAATGTCTCCTTATCTTTCATTATAAATATGTATTCTTTAACTATTATTTTATATCCAAAATTGACAATCTAGCTATTATTTTTATCTATTCCTCTCTATCTTAGTTTATATTTATATATCTCTTTAGAATTTTATATCCATACATCTCTTTCTAATTGACACATTCTCCCTATCTACATCCTTATCATTTTATTTATATATTTCTTATACACACATACACTCCTTTGTCTAGGACTACTTCTATCTTATGTTTTTCTTCTCTGTCATTCTCCTCTCACCATTTATATTCCATTTTCTCTATTTCTCTTGAATCTTCTATATAAATCTTTCTATATACTATCTATAACTTCAAATAAAATTATTCCATCACTTCATCTCCATACTCTCCTTTCTTATATTCCTCTTTCTCATACTTTTTTTTCTTTTTTCATTTTCCTTCATATTTATCTCCTTCATACATACACAATCTCTTTCCCTCACTATTTTTTTTCAATATCAATATAGCGATTCCACTTTTTGCGCACTTTAGCGTTGAGCGAAGCGGGCAGCTATGAATGTGCTTCGTTTTAATACGTTTAATGAATATCCCCGAAGAATAAATAATGTCCATCATATTTGTCTGCATTCTAATGAATTTCAATTAGGTTGAATATAACATTCCACTCGATTAACTTTAATGACTTCGGAGCCTTTTCAAATATCTGTATAATTATTAGGTAATTCTATAAAAGAAGACAATTGTTTTGGTTCACGCAGAAATAAGTTTTGAAGTGCTTTAAAACTGAAACTATGGTGTTTGACGGCTTCAAAAGTCAAACTAAGAAAATAAATATATTTGGACAATATGAAGATGGATAAGTAAGAGAATTTTCTATTTGAAGTTTAAATTATAATAAGTTTTCAATCATGTAACTTTTTAGTTAAATTAATAAGATCTTATTTATTATAATAATGAAGTATATATATATATATATATATATATTCTAATTTAATTAATTTTAAATATAAAATGATTTTTTTTTGAATTATCAAGGTCATTGTAAATGTACTATGTACTATCATTTATTTTGTATGTATTTTTCAAGTGGTGTTGTTCTTGTATTTGTATGAAGAATAAATCAAGAGAAGAAGCATGTCACTTTGTGGAACATGTCTATTCATTAATGTGCTTAATATAATGAAAAAATTATATGTATATATATATACCATTGTAATCATATTAATATCTCTTTGAACTGATAGTTATATCCTACTCAAGCTAGGGAGGATCAACCAAAGACATATATTACACCATTGGTAATATTAGGTACGGAAAATTTTTAAGATATTTTTGATTAAAAGATATCTAGTATTTTGATATCACATTTGATATCATGAGTCTTGGTCTTTGAGAATATCAACATTTAATATCTACCAACTACTCAAAATGTTTTGATATCACATATGATATCATGATTATTGGTCTCCCATAATATCAATGATATTCACCGAATACTCTTTGAGTAATGACCTCCCAAAACATCAAGACACATAATATTCACCAAATACTCTATAAGTAATGACCTTCTATAACATTGAGACATGTGATATTCACTAAGTACACTTTCTAATGGCCTTCCAAAATGTCATAACCCATTTCTCCTCTACCAAATAAAATGGATATTTTTGTGCCACATAAGCCTAATTATTATTCAATAATAATAATATCTTGTCAGTTAGAGAGGGAGTTCATTACAAATTTTTGGGGATTTTGGGTCAGTTAGCTATTAAGAGGGCATTATGGAAGAATAATAATAATACGATGGGGAAATTTATATTTGGAAAAAAAAAATCTCTATACAAAAATGAAAACTCTCCACTATTCACATTTCCCACCAATGCCTCTTTCAATAGTAGAATATTCAACTTTGGCATTGTTATTCTTTGTTTTAAAGTTGTGCTCATTCCTATTCATTTGTAATAGTTTGATTGAAGATAACCAAATCGATGGAGGCAATATGTTTCCTACAATAATTTGACACTTGAATACCACCTTTTCCATTTTCATGTGCAAAATTATCAACACAACCTTTGGATTCAATTCCAAATGAATGGTCTAGTGATTTATCGTCAATGTTAGATTTGATTCTAGTAGGGCTTGATGGACCTATTCTATCAATTTCAAAAATACTACATGGCCTAAAAGATGGAAGATAGGCATCCTCCCCAACCTTATTACATGCAAGTGAACATGCATCTACCTCACTGTCCATAATACTACCATCAAAGGTTGTTGAAGATCCATCATCAGCAAAGTCCCTTTCTAGGGTAAGCATAATGCATTCACAAGCATGATCATTTAATGGAGAGGCAACATTGATCCCCTGTTAACAATGGCAATGTCTTCCCTTTTGACAACATTGAGCACTATTCCAGAGGGACTCTTTTTAGCAAGAAACACCCAGGTTCCCTTCATTGCTATGAATTTTAGTTTTCTTCTTTAATTTAATATTTTTCCTATTGATTGATTTGTACAATTATGTTACTAGTAAGTAAATAAGCCCAGTGAATTTTGAGATCTTATGTTAAGATCATGTTGACTATTAAGTCTTTAAACAAATTCCAATCTTGATCTATTTCTTTCTAGTAACATGACAAGTTTTTGAACATATTAACCAAATGAATCACCTAACAGACTTCCTATTTCTTACACTATGAATGGGTGTAAGTTTTAATTATATTGGTGCTTAATTACCCCATCATAGCCCCTAAAATTTAAATCCTCTAGAAATGTGTGGACTTGTGTACACAAACCATCTACAATCACCATTACAATAAAACATTAGGGGTTGTTGAGTATTGAGAGTTTGGGGTAGTGCATGGTTGTTCTTCCTGTAGGAAAACATATGTTTATTTTTCATATTTCCTCTATTCTAGTCAAAATTGGTTCCAAATAGATAGGAAGAACTATTTCAAGTTGAACTATCATATGTCCAAAATATTCATTTGAAGGCTTGGAATGATAATATTCTTGTCAATTTGATTTCATTACACACCATGTTTGACATGATAACTTTGAAAAGTTGTTAGTCTATGAGTATCTAACAGAGCATCAAAACCTAGAACTGGTGAAACATGTCTTAAAACCCTTATAACACATGCTTTAAACCCCTACTCATTGTAAAAATTTTCAAACATTTGGTTATAACATTGGGTAAAGTTGTTTATTCTAACAGTCTTGAAACCTAAAAGGAAAATATTAACTTGAATCAAACTTTGTCAGAGTGAACTAATGTTTACATTACTGGGTTCAATGCTAGCAATACATTTCAGTAGATTGTTATCATCTTTTCTATTTCATTAATGGAAATAATTTTTAGCATAGAATTCTATAGTCTTTATGGAATTGTGGGTAAACTTGGACTCAACAAGGGTGAAGAGTTTAGATCAAGATAGAGCTGACAGAGTCAAATAAAATTTTATTAATTTCTTTGAATTTAACTAGACCAATGGGTTTTGATAGTAAATATTGGACAACATCCCTTTTCCTTTACTATGTGAGAACTTAGTTGTTGTTTGGGTGTTGTCATAAAGAAGTGTGACCAACCTATTATATGGGTTGATATAAAATTAGAGATTAAATAAGCCTCAGTGTATTAGATATAATCTAAAATTCTTCAACTTACCTGAGATAGGTTTTACTACTAGAACTTACTCAATACATTGACATCTAGATTTTGGTATAATTTTCCATCTTATTGCTATGAAATCTTGGTGATGTGTAAAGTTTTACTTGTGAGGATATTTTATAGGAATTATGTTAAGTTTTGAAAACATCTCTTGGATTAAAAAATAACATTTCTTCTTTAGATTATAATTAAGAAAAGTGTAATCATAAGTAAAGATGAGATGTGCTTTATTAGCAATATTTTACTATGCTATAACATTCCATAGTGAGTGTGTCATTGTGCATTGTATACAAACAATCATTGAAATATCTACTAGTAATGATGATCATATGAACTCTTGCAATCAATTAATTTTAAAATGCATGAATTATTGTTATCATGTCTGTAGATTCATAGTTCATGATGGGAATATGTCCATTCAGAAGTAATTACAATGATGTTCTGCTAGGTTCTGGGATAATATCCGTTTCTTTTGGTTTGATTGTAGAAATTTCATTATTATTTCAAATTGTTGTATACTTATGTATTGGTAGTACACTAGAAGTTATAAAACTAGGGAAATTATTTCACAATCTCAATGGTAGGATTGATGTTTCCTTTTTAAGGAAGTTATTACTTAATATAATTAGTATTTCTTATTGATATCCATGTAAATGGAGTACACTTTTCAAATATATCAAATGTGTTTAAAATCTTTCTTGAGTAGTCAAAGAATGAATATCATGCTTAATGGCATATTCTAAATGTACGCATTAAGGGGTTGTGCTTCTCAACAATGTTGCTTTAATTGTATGCCTATATATTGGTAGTGCATAGTGGAAATTTGAATGTGATAGAAAGAGATCTTTAGGTTTTTTTCAAGTAATTTTGATGATTTAGCAAATGGCTATAGGGAATAATCTCATTAGGTCACATAGTTTCATTACTCCTCTAGTTTTTACTTGTATAGATTATCTCATTGTTGGGCTGGGTATCTTTCATGTCAGGAAATATTTTGGGGAAGATTAATAGCTTTGTGGTAAGGTGGTAAAGTACTCCTACAATATTCTTGCCCTTGTGTTCTTAGATAGCTTCTAGAGCTTCTATTGAAATGGTCAACATAATCAGTACATCATGGTATTCTGCTAACAAAATTATAGTTTCTTTTATATTTGAGCATATATGTCTATGTATTATTTTTGTTAAAGTTAATGATAGCTAATCAACTATTTTTGACTATTCCATATTCCTAAACTTTGACTCATGTTGAATTTTCCACATTTTATGGAGATGGCTGATGTGGCATTGGTTTTGCAAGGATGGTCTTTACACAAAATATCAATAAGATTCACCATCTACTAAAGAAAAATATTTATATGGTATGTGCATGCATATTCTCATAATGCTTATATATAAACATCTAACATGCAAAGTATAATATTTCATGATTTACATAGACATCGTAAGGTGTCCATCGTAATATGAAATTAAGTTATTATAAGATCATCACCTTTCAATAACTTCTACAAGTACAAGTGATAATCATTTGGAAGTCGTCACTTCCTCATGATGTACATAGGGGGTAGGCTCATTATCATAACATAATCAAGAGGTATAATTATGAATCAAAGTTCTCTCAACTAACAGTTTATTGATCCCTCGAGAATCCATCTCTACTTCATCTTTTTCAATATGATAAAAAATAACTGAAGGTTGACTGAATCATATCCTCTATTAGCTCCCTTTCTTTTAAGGTTTCTTGAAATGTCAGCCTCCCTCCAAATCTTAATCTCCCTCTTTTCCTTCTTGTATCCTTACATGTGAACTTTATCTCTCTTCCTTTAAAAAAAAAAGTAAACTAGATACATTTACTTCTATTTTAGTCTTTAATTTCCACTATAAAATCTTCCCTCCTCTTTAGTGAAAATGATGTAACCCTCCCTCAATGGTGAAATCTCATTCACATGGCTGATGAATGGTTCAAGCTCTCCATGATACCCTTGTCATATTGTCATGTGGGACCTTTATTTTACCTTGGTCCATCATACTAAAATGTACAAGTGTCATATAGTAAGTAATTTATTTTCCTTCATTCCTTGAGGGTTCCACCTTCTACATGATCATTTAATATGATGTTGGAGCATTTTCCACTTTTTATTTGTTTATTCTTTCTCCAAACCACACTGGTAGGAAGAAACCACACTAGTAGGAACCAATGCCCAATGACGTTGGCTCTTCTATCCTTATCAATTGACTACATAAGTTTAAAAGTTATTCTCTATATGGTTGATGTCCTCTTTCCTTTATGAATCTTTCATTGGAAATATGGCTAAGTAGGACAAGTTGAGGTTGTCATTTATTGAAACATATATCTCAGGATAAGAGGATATAATGTAAAGTTGAAGGCCATATAGTTAGAGATAGAAAATTGTCTAAGCGTTATATAGTTTCACTAACAATACATAGACAATTTCTCATATTGTGAAGTATACATAGATAGTTGGCACATGCACACTTAAGGATAGGTAGTACTGAGTGTCTTGATGATGCATCTAAGTGCACAATATATTATAGATGGTACAACATCATATATACTTATTTTATCAGTCCACATAGTGAACAAAGCATAATACAACACAACAATAAAATGTGAATAACAAGTTTTAAGGAATTATTTTGACTCCAAAATAATTATTAAATTATTCAAATATAACATCGTAGATGTTAATCGTATGTTAACAAGAGCTAATTTTGTGTTTAGCCAAATGTGTGCAAGCATTAAAGACAACTAGAAAATGTTCTATAAAACAAGAGAGTTATAACCAAGAAATCATTACATGTGTAGTATATGTTGTGAATGTGAACTATGTATATGATATGAAAAATTATGTGAAGATTTTGTGATTTATATTCAGATGAAAGATTAGAGATATGTGAAGTCAAGAAGTCAATAGTAAAGAGGTCTTTGTATCTATCTCTTTTTTATAAAGGCACTATATTGTATAATTGCATGTTTGGGTAGTGGGCCCTTCTTGCATACATTTGTAATTGTATTACCAACTCCTAAGAGGGTTGAGGCTTTTAAGAGGGCCTAGTCTTCTAACAAGGACCAAAAAAACTATATGTATTTCATAGACTCATGAAAGGATCAATACCCTTAACAAGATTCTTTTGTTTAGTGGATAATTTTTTGGGTACCATCCCCACTATATTTTTTCACTTGGCGAGAGTTTACTTAGTTAAAAGAATATGGTTTTATGATTTCTCCTTGTGTATGGATTTATTAACTATTTAGCATTGTTGATTTACTTTCATATACATGTTGTAGAGTAATTAACATTATTCTATTGTGGGAATTTTTTTGAAGAATATTGATTCAATGCCCCCCCACCCCAATATTATCCATTTCTAACAATTGGTATCGCAACTTAGCTATTTAGATGAGGATTAATATCTTGAGTAAGATCTCTATGAATATGGAATAGTTAAAGAAGAATCTTGAAGAAGCCTTTGAGAAAATTGATCTTCTTACAAAAGAAAGAGACAACCTAAGAAAAAGGTATGAAGATGCAAAAGATTTTGAAACCATAAAGAAAGAAAATGACATTTTAAAACATGAGTTAAAGATTATTGAACAAAAAATTTGACATGTAAATAAGTTTTGACACCTTTTTAATTGATGTTAAAGGGGGAGAAGTACACACGAAAATTGTATAAAATAACAATATGTATACAAATCAATAGTTATATACTAAGGGGGAGCAATGTTACTTAGTATTATATTGTATAAGGAGATATAAGGAAAGACAATTATAAATATAATAATCCACAAGTTTTTATAATTTTGAAATTTTTTCAAAGTTTTGAAGGCCAAAGTTTCAAAGAATTTTTTGTATAACATTTTGTAACTTAGCCAATTTTCCCATATCTTTCCATCAATGCCAAAGGGGGAGATTTTGGGAAATATAATAGTGGTAAAACACTTAGTCATTATCTAATAGAGATACAATGCAAGTCGAGTGCATATTATACGCTGAGCATAAGCATCTAGACAATACATGTCTAGTAATATAATAGTAATATGACAGTTAGTGCCAAGTACTAGTAGCCCTATTGAGTAGTTAGTGTGCACTAAATCACTCAAGTGCCAAGAAAACATAAGGCATCAAGTAAACAATATGTTCCAAGAAATTTAGGTGTTGAAAAATAGTAAGTGGTGAGCCATTTAGAAGTTGAGTATATGAATAAAGAGCACATTGAAGGTCGAACATTAGAGCTTATTGATGTCAAGTTACTAGTCTTTGACATAGATGTTTTTAATGGCACAAACCTCTATGCAAATATTTTTTGGATAACATAAACATGAATTTTCATTTATAAGAGATAAGGATTGAGTCATATTATGCATCTGAAAGTATTACATGCAACCAATTAGAAAAGGGAAGCAATTAGGTGGCAATAAGTATCAATCACAATCGTTGATTATAACCTATCCAATCTCCACAATGCCTATTTAAAGATGTAAACCCTAAGGGATATTACCATGCTTGAAGAGAAAAATGATAAGAGTATAGAGGGAATTCATGGAGAAAATGATGGATAAGTTATGGAACTACAATGTGGAATCAATTTGAGAAGAAAAAAGATAAGTAGTGAAATGATAGAGAAGATAGATCTAATCAGAAGGATCAAGAGATAACCAATAAAGAGTAGATTTAACATCAAGCATCAAGGTTCTAACCAAAGGATCAAGTGTTGAATCATTTTGATAGGTGATATAGAGTATATCTCTTAATAGAGTACATCTAACAAACTTTCTTAAATATCCTAACAGAGTGCTTTCTTAATTGTGAGTTTAAAATAGTTTAGTCAAGGTGAGACCTAACAGTCTTGTAAGCCTTTAAGAGGTTAGATCTTTCATAGTGTAGATCATAGTTTATGATCAAAACTTGTAGCCATAATTGGGCACACTTTACGACTTCAGTAGTGAAGATGTGTCAGTGGCATCCCCACCCTATTTTTACCTTCTCAATGGAGGGCTCCTAGGTAGCTAAAATCTTATGTGTTATGTGTTGATTTATATTATGATTTGGATTTGATGCATTGTTACTTATTTTAATTTACATGTTAAATTATGAGTTGGATGTATGGTGAATTGTTTTTATGGTTAAAATTTTAGGTGCTAATTCACCCCCATCTCCTCTAGAACTTACTTTTCGATTTACATTTCCAACACAAGTTATGTAGAGTTTCACTTCCCTTAGTACTCTAATAATACTTTTACAATTATCTTATTTAGTGTGAAAATCCCAAAACCCAACCCATAAGCTCATTTATTCTTATGTTATGACTTATTAGATAACTCACAAAGGGAACCAGCCTATGTAGGGCTCTAGATTCCAAACATAGGATCCCTAGTAGCCTCTTCTATACCCCAACATCTATGGTGAGCCACTCACCAAGGGTTTCCTACCCTAATCTAGATCAAATACACAAGCCATGAAAATTTATGCAAGTCAAGGCATCTCAAAGAAGTCACATAATAGAAACAAGGCCAATTAGGATCAATCAATACACAAACTAACTATAGGATATCACTTAGCAAACCACAAACTAAAAAAATAGTCAAATCATGCATTTTTTCTTATAACCCTACATTTTTTCAATGGCAACATGCATTTATTCAATGTTGACGTGCATTTGTTTAATGTTGACACGTATTTGTTTAATGTTGATGTGCAATTGTTCAATATAATTTTGCATTTGTTTAATATTTATGTCAAGTAGAATTACACATATGTTTAATATAATTGTGTATTCAATATGAAAGAGTGATGCATTAGTATTCACATGTAAGCCCAATGTTTTAATTTTTTCCCTTCCCCTTAAGACACATATTCTAATTATTTACATATCCTAATTTGAATAATTTAAAGATATAAAGCACAATTTGAACTTAATTACTTAAGGCATGTTCAAATTTCTTCCCCTTGAGACACATGTCCAAATTAGATACATACACTCATAATTTTAATAATTAGTTATAAATCACATTTTGAACTTGATGAGTGAAATTAAAGAGTAAAAGTTTGATTTCAATATACTCTATCCCCATAAGACACATCCTAATTTCATCCCCTTAAGTCATTTTCAATTTTGTTCCCCTTAATATACACTTTCTAATTAGTTACATATACTCCTAATTTCAATCATTATTTACAAATTACATTTTGAACTTGACAAGTTAAATTAAAGAGTAAAAGTTTGATTGCAATATGCTTCATCCCCTTAAGACATATCCTAATTTCTTCCCCTTAAGACACATGTCCTAATTAGTTACATATACTCCTAACCTCAATAATTAGTCACAAATCACTTTTTGAACTTGACAAGTTAAATGAAAGAGTTAAAGTTTGATTGTGATATACTTCATCCCCCTAAGACATCCTAATTTCATCCCTTTGAGATAAATATTTGAATTTATTCCCCTTCAAATGCATGTCCTAATTAGCTAGACATAGTCTTAATTTAAATAATTAGTTACAACTCATAATTTGATCTTGAGTAGTTAATTGAAGAGTACAATTTTGATTGTGATATACTTCATCCCCTTAAGAAAAGTCCCCAGTTCATCCTCTTACAAAAAATATTCAACTTTCTTTCCCTCAAAAAACCTATCCTAATTAATTACATATACTCCTAATTTCAAAAATTAGTTACAAGTCACAATTTGATCTCGAGTAGTTAAATGAAAGAGTAAAAATAGTTCAGTGGCACATCCTAATTTCCAATAGCTCAACCAAATTTCAAATTGTTCAATCAAATTTTGTGCATAGTTGGATAAAACATGCTTGTCTATATATATATATATATATATATATTTCATATCAAGTCGGTCAGGTCATTTGTTCAATAACATGTAGTATTCTATCATGATCATCAATATTGAGCCTCCACTTATGTATTTTAGGTCCTCTTACTACATGAAGAGTTAGATTAGTCATAAGTACATGGTTACTATACTGATAAAACTTTTTATTGGGTTTATAATTAATGAAATGAATCCCATTTTTAAGTACTCTATTTTGCCTTAAATTTGTTCCCTATACAAAAAAAAAAACTCAATAGATATTTTAAAAATATCGTAGATTTATTGCTTATTAAATATATGTACACATATCCATGTACATCAATCAAATTAGTCAATAAATTTTAATTCATTAAAAATTTAGATGTATCTTCAACTATACTAACTTGTGAAAAACTTAATTCCATCACTTGTTTTAGTTTTTGTTAGCTTTTCTATTTCCATGGCATGATGTAATAAATAATAGCTAACACCTTCTACATTTTTAGATTGTATGATGGCTGCAAAAACATTGCTTGCACAAAATATATGTATAACATCCATACATACATGAGTATAAATTATAAATTCATCAAAATTATGAATATATATTTATATGTATATACTAACTTTGGTCAATCCAAAAATATGTTTATAATCAATAAAAATCAATGGAATATCATCAAATTTTTTATCCTTGGACTCATTTGTGTTAATAACATCTAGTGGCACCAAATTCCATTCAACCATATATCCATATTCTTCATTAAGGAAACCACCATTATTTTGTTCATTGTAATCAGGACAAAAACATGAGTATTCTAAACTATACAATAACCATACATTACTATTTGTACTCATAACTCAATGGAAAGATCATGTCTTCTCTACCCTTTGGCATGGATGCATTTAATTTTTATTGCACATCCATCTTACCATACATTTTCTATTCTTTTTTGTGAACATCTTTTCTAATATTCAAAATTTGTCTAAAAACAAGGTTCCAAAAAATGTGTGACATGCTTTTGGTTATCACTAATGTAAAAGTGATACTCTTATTAATGACTCATGTTTGATCGATACTTCCCCCCCACCCACCACCAAAATTGGTCTATGCATGTTGATAAGACACCTGGACCATAAAAGTAACCTTCTATGTAAAGTTGTATTCCACTTGAAGTTGTTTCTAAGAAATGAAAGAGTAATTTTCTACATGGTCAAATATAGATAAAATTATTCGAAGTGGGGAAGTTTCTCTTAGTTTTTGAAAGTGTTATGCTTGTGACTTTAAAAAAAAGGCATGATGTTTACATGATTGAATTAATTTACAAATATTTGACATAAATTCTCAAACACATGTATCTTGTCCTCTACATATCCAAACCTTGTTTGTTCTTTTTCAACTGTTCTTTCAGGACTGATGTACTTATATCTCTTACATTTAACCATCCTCATCATATCAATATCTTCATCTCTCAAAGGAAATTTAGTCAAGTTAGCACATTTTTCACAACTTCCTCTTATGCAATCTATTTCACCTATTGCATGATCATCTAATTTGTCACTTAAGATTGAAGTTATGAATTGGCTTGGTCATTTAGGAAAATAATTTTGAGAACCACTAGTTTCTTCTATCATCTTTTTGAACCCTTGATAGTATAAACCAAATTCAACAAGATATCAATTACAACAAGTTTCAAAAGATTTATCTATCTTCACAAAATAAGGCTTCAATCTTTCAAACATTGTTTGTCAAAATTTTGGGTCAAAATTTAAATTACAAAATGAGAGGTACAATTCATGTTGTGTGACATCAACTCAATGCTTTGTGTATTGTAAATATTCCTTAGGACCAATCCTCTTATTGATGATATATCTTCTATTTGGTTAAGGATGAGTATTATCAATCCAAAATTGAATAACCAAGTTCTTAATCACTTGACCAATTCTATTAGATTGAACTGATCTAAACATTAACACCCAATTTCCTTCTAATGTATGATCCAAAATGTCTCATTTTCAAATAATGTGATCCTATCTTTTGACTACACTCGACATGAGATGAAAGTGGATATTTATGTCTTTTTTGAGACATTTTCTTATTTAAAATAGATTTTAGTATCACTCTCCATCTAATGGATCTTTGCAAGTCCAGTTTTTTTCTCAGTGGAATGCAATCCTTCCTTAACACTTTCAATAATATCATTTTGTAGTTTATAATTGCTCCTCTTTTTTATATTTGTATCTATACCCAATAGTTTAAATGGATATTTAAATTTATCCTTAAAAAGTGAAATTGATAATAATTTAGTTTTCTCCACTATATCAAGATTCTTAATTTGTGCAATTATTTCCTTAGAATTCTTATTCAATGTCCTCTTCTTAGTATGTGTAGTTTGACAATCATTTTCTCTCAAATTTTCCACATTCATTTCAATTAAATGATCTATGTTTCTATGAATAATTTTCTCTTTAATCTTTGAACTATATTAACATTCTCATTTGTGGCTTGATCTTGGGTTGCAAGATTTTTTTTTTAAAAAGCCTTAATATATGGTTTTCTTATGGGTCATAAATGTACATACATCATTTGAAATATTATACAATTCTATCTAAATCCCAACCTCTATAATTATAATAAATTTAACTTTTAATGAACTAAAACTTTTGATGAGAATGCTTCTTTGACCTTGTGATGAACCTTCTTCCATATCCATTATTTCAACTTCAATTTCCTCCTATCCAAAATTTCCATCATTGACTACTGCATGTATGATAAGAATAAAATCAATATCTTGTAAGGGAAAATGTCTCTATTTTTTTTTAAAAAGCTATAAAGATTTCCTACCTAGAAATCAAGAGAGAGATTGTACTTGTGAGAGATGTGTGTAGTAGTTTGAGCTTGGGATGACCCTTCTCCAACCTCAAGAAGTTTTTCTTGTTAGGTATGCTCTACACATTCACATGTTTGAATTAAAAATTATTTTAGTCATGTTAAACGACTTTGAATCTTAACAAGTTATCTACTAAATTGAATCCTAAACCTAGCACTTTTAACCAAAATTTCTACCCTCACATAAATTAAATTGACCACTACCTATAACTCTAAAATAGGGTATTTAATTCACATAAAATTAAAAATAGATGTTTAGAATGATAAACCCTAACTCAAAATATAGTGATACCTAAGTTGATAGTAACTCTAACTTAATAAACCCTATTCCTGCATATTCTTAGTTTAGTAAACCCTATAATAAGTTAATAGTAACCCTAATTTAATAAAATTATATTCTTAATTTAATAGCCCTAATCCTAAATATGTATAACTCTAGAATCATATTCTACACTAAATAAAAATTGTCATGGAAAAAGATTGTATGTGCATGGACCTTTCCTCATTTTATAGTATCGTACTAAACTTATTTGACTATTTTCATCTTCTTATCAAATTTCATTCTTTTATGTGGAGAGTTACTCGATCTTTTATTTTTATCTTCTATCACAAATTAGTTTTGTAAAATTCTTTTTAAAAAAAGACAAGATGAATACATTTTATCCTAATTAAAGTACAAATTATCTGATTTATTTTGATTATAACATGAAATAACTAATTTTTTATTTATATGGGAACCACAAAATTGCAAGAAAAACTCAAAAAAGCTGCATAGAATTTTGGTCAAAACTACCTAAGTACTTTTCATCAAAACTACCTAGGTAGTTTCAATTGAATCTATATGGTTTCTATTTAATCCGTGGTTACTTGGGCTAGACAAATTCAGTCAAAATGCCTATAATTAGTTTTGATTGAAACATTTTAAGTACTTTTAATATAAATTTAGTTTTTATTGAAACTAGCAAGATTGATGTGTTTTGCAAAGGCCATAATATTTTTAGTTATTTTCATTGCTTCAAGGCTCAATTACTATTTTCAAATGGAGCCCTGAAGTCACACCATTCTATATAACATAAATACTCATAATGAGCTTTATAATGACTATGGATTTGTTTGAATTATAATAGGAAAGGTGAACTTGGACCCATAAAACTTTCACCATATATCCATCTCATACATTTAATAAATAAACTAAAATAATATGTAAAGCATATACATCTAAATCATGTAAACATGCAAGCATTCACACAAATAACACTACATATGATTACCCAGAAACCTTCCAAGTGGAGTGGGGATGACACCCATAAATATTCACTACTATAGCAATAAAATGTATCCAATGAAGGTTACAATGTTTTGAACATGAAGCATTATCTACCCTATTAAAGGTCTTCCTTGTTAAATGTTTACAAAGACCATTAGGTCTCACCTTTTTAGAACATTTCAACACCCTATTAGAAGTGTGCCTAGTTAAAGGACTTTAACTTACAACTAAGTAAGCACCTATTGGATACAATTGATTAATTGTGTGTTGTCTTTAATGTTACACAAATGTAATAATCATTATCAGTCTGTATATGCTGAGCTCACTTGGGCAATGAAGACAATTTTTAGTATCTACTGAGCATTACTATGTTTGCCTAGTTCAAAAGGTAGTGTCTACCGAGTTTACTTGGGTGTTGAAGGAAAAGTTGCAGAAAGAAAGTGTTAACTGAGCTCACTCAGTTGGAAAAGGATTTTTGTAGGTTTATAGTGTTAACTGAGCTTCTATTACTTAAAAAAGGAAATAGTTTCAGAGTTAGTTTCTATCGAGTAGGGTTGGCTAACAAATGATTTTCTTATTTTTTTCTATTAAACTTAATTGATTTATCTATTAATTCCAACCAACTAAGGTAATGAATAGTGATTATTGTAATTTGTATTTGAGTCGACTTGACAAGGTGAAAGACATAAGTATAAGGTCAAGTTGTGATTTCAAAGTGTGATTGTGAGAGAATGTGTGCAAGAGAATGTGTGAATTATCATCATGTGATTGAAGATATATTGATGAGTAGAGAAAGAAAATTTGAAGGATAAGTAGAATATCCTTGTGGTGTAGCAAAGTCATATTCGATCAAGAAGGATCAAGTACTAGCTAGAATAGATATATGAAATCAACAAATTGGTTGCAGTCAAATCAAGTCATCTTATTGTTACTCTCTAACCATTGTAGTAATTATCTAAATATCTTAACCTAGTTGGCTTAAAAACTATTTATAAATCCTCTAACAAGGTGATAATTCTATTCAATTATTCTCAAGACATCTAACTAGGCCACTCCTAATATGGTGATTAAATCCATTAAAAGGGTCACACCTAACAGTGTGTTTTGTATCCTTTAACAGGGTTGGCTCCTAACAAGGTTCACTTCAAAAGAGTGAAAATCAGTAACTAATTATTTTGGGTGGTTTTTCCCAAATTGGATTTCCATGTTAAATCTTAGTGTCAAATGTGTTCATGCCATTATCTTGATGTGTTTGCAACTAAGATAAAGTAATGGTAATCACAAATAACATTTAAAGGTTTATATGTTAATCATTTAGTGAGTTAATCTAGTTATTATCGAGTTACAACATTCTATGTGTTTACTAAGCTTTAGTAGTATTCGGTTATCTATTTGCATTTTGTACTAACATCAAAAGGGATTTGGGATTTATTTTTGTAGTAACTAATTCACCCCTCCCCTCTCAGTTACTTCTCATATATTTCCAACAATTGGTATCAGAGCTTTTTGTGCTTGCAGAGAAGGTTTCAAGGACCTAAGCTAAAGATCAAGATGTCTTACAAAAGAGAGATTCCCAAGCTGAAAAGAGACAATTATGTAGCATCACAAGTACTTATGAGATTACATCTGGCTAACATCAGTGATTTTGGTTGCAAGTATCTCGATGCTGAATATAAGACTCCCACTAGAACATTATCAGTTGAAGACATTTCTGAAAAGAAGAATCATAATATCATGATGATTGATATTGCATCTGCTCTTAGTTATGTTGAATGTGATGAGGTAAAAAATTGCAAAACTTCTTTTGAAATATGGAACAAACTAAAAGATATCTATGGAGGAGATGATAATGTAAGAAGAGCCAAAGCAGAAAGCCTTAGAGGACAATTTGACTAAATGAGAATGAGAGAAGATGAAAACATTCAAAAATATGTGGAAAGAATGAAGGCTAATTTAAGTGCAATCAAAGCATTTGGAGGAGACATCAAGGAGGAAACTATTGTAAGTAAAGTGTTCAAAAATCTTCTTCCCATTTATGCAATTAGAGTATTTTCTATTCAAGAAATGAGATGTGATCCAACTAATAAGACAGGGTTGGATGCTCTAGTTGGAAGATTAACAACTTTTGAGTTAGTCAATTATGACAATTATGTTCTTGCTTCAAAGAATATTAAATCTACATTTAAAGCTAACCTCTCACTCAAAGAAAAGGGTAAAAAGTCAAAATCTAGTCAATTAGGAAGGGAAGAAGATGGATCATTAGAAGAAGGTTCAAATATTGATCTTGAAGTTTTTGAAGCCTTTCTTGCAAGGAAGTATTCCAAAGGAAGAGGAAAGTACAAGGGTAAAGTTCCTCTAATCTATTTTTGTTGTGAAGAAATTGGTCACATCACTACTAGGTGTCCAAACAAAGAACACAAGGATGAGAAGGAAAGTAATAAGCATAAAGGCAAGAAGGACTCCAAGAACTACAAGAGCTTCAAGGAAAAAGGTAAGAAATCTTGTTTCATAGCTAAAGATTCTAATAACAGTGAAGATGAAATGTTATATATAGTAGTGAAAGATGAATATGATGATGAAAGAGATAAGATGACACCTATCTCTCATGTTAGCAAAAATGATATCTGAATTATTGGTAGTGGATTCTCACATCATATGATTGGTGAAAAAACAAAATTTGAGTATATGGAATATTATGATAGAGGTAGTGTAAGATTTGGAAACAATGAACCTTGTAACATAAAAGGAAAAGGATTTATTTTGTTGACTAAAGAACTTGTGTGTGATAATGCTTATTGGATTGAAGAACTAAAGCACAATCTACTAAGTGTGGCATAGCTAAATAACATTGGATTCAAGGTAGAATTCATGAATGGACAAGCCAAGCTACGGGATGGGAAAGGAAATTTGACTGGTTCTAGCAAGCAAACAAAAAGTAATTTATTTTATCTTGATCTTAGTGATTGTTCATGTTTTACTGCTCAAGTAGAGGAAAGTTGGTTATGGCACAAAAGGCTATGTCATGTGAGCTTTGATAATCTGGTTAAGATAAACAAACATAAAAGAGTAAGAGGTATTCCTAGTTTGAAGATGCCTGACATGGATTTATGTAAGAATTGCCAAGTTGGTAAGATGGGAAAGACAAGCTTCAAGAGCAAAGACTACCAATCAGAAGAAGTCTTGGAAATTGTTCATACAAACTTATGTGGACCTATTGGAATAGAAAGTTATAGTGGAGAAAAGTTTTTCATTCTCTTTATTGATGACTACGCTAGAATGATGACAATAATGTATCTAAAAGAAAAATTAGAAGCCTTTCAAACATTCAAGTGGTATCTTCCAAGAGTAGAAAGAGAAACTAGAAAGAATTTGAAATGCCTGAGATCAAATAGTGGTGGTGAATTCATTTACCATGAATTCAAAAAATTTTCCATTGAAAGAGGAATTAAAAGACAAGTATCGGCACCTGGTACACCACAATAGAATGGTATAGTAGAAAGAAAAAATAGATCTATCATGGATTGTCCAAGAACCTAATGATTGAAAATAATTTTTCTCTCAAATACTAGAAGGAAGCCATCAACACTCCATTTCATATATTGAATAGAGTTTAGTTGAAGAAAGATTCAAACAAGACACCTTATCAGCTATTGATATGGCTACAAACCTAATGTAAGTTAAAGTATTTACTTATGCTGATTATGTAGGCAGTCTTGATGACAAAAAAAGCACTAGTGGTGTAGCATTCTTTCTTGGTAAAAGACTAGTATCTTGGACAAGCAAGAAGCAAAATTGCACTTCTCAATCCACAAAAGAGGTAGAATATGTAGCAATAGTAGTCAATTTCTCTAACATTGTTTGGTTAAAACAATTATTGGAAGGAATGAAGGTAGAAATCAAAGATCTAGTTGTCATATATTGTGATAACACTAGTGCAATCAATATATCAAAGAATCTAGCAATGTATTTCAAAACAAAGCATATTGCTATAAAAAATCACTTCTTAAGAGAATTGGTGCAAGATAAAGAAGTTAGATTAGAATATGTGAATACAAAGGAATAGATTGTAGACATATTCACCAAGCCGTTACCTAAGGATCCATTTCTATATCTAAGAGGTAAGCTAGGGGTCATTCCCCTATTTGAAATTCACTAAAATAAAGTTTAGTGAATGCATGAACTAGAACTTGTTAAGATCAATCAGTTGATGCAAAATTGGCAATGGCATATTGTAGATGAATTAGTACTTAAGGTATATTGGTATTTACAAAGTTATTGTCTTTGGCATGTGTCATCAAAGAGGGAGAAGTTTACTATCATATCTCTGAGAAATTTTTGGAACTTGAATAAAGTTTGAAACTAGAGAGGGAGAAGTCTTCTAAAAGATGAAGTATTCTCTAAAAGGGAGGATTTTCTCCATGAACTTAGTAGCAACTATTGTAGATAGAATTCGGTGAAAGGAAGAGCTCATACTAACAGAGAGATTTTTCAAATCCAAAATTTTATTATGCTATGAAATGTTGTGTTTCCATCAATGCCAAAGAGGGAGATTGTTGGATATAATTGATTAATTGTTGTCTTTGATGTTACACAAATGTCATAACCATTATCAGTCAGTATATGTTGAGCTCACTCAAGCATTGAAGACAATTCAGAGTGTCTACCAAGTGTTCCTGTGTTTGCCTAGTTTAGAAGGTAGTGTCTACTGAGTTCACTTGGGCATCGAAGGAAAAGTTGCAGAAGCGAGTGTTAACCAAGCTCACTATGGTAACGAAGGAAAGTTGGATGGAACTAGTGCTAAACAAGCTCACTCAATTTCCAAAGGATTTTTGTAAGTTTATAGTGTTAACTGAGATTCTGTTGGTTAATAAAGGAAATCATTTCAGATTTAGTATCCACCGAGGAGGGTCGGCTAACAAAGGATTTTCATTTTTTTTTTCTTTTAGGCTTAATTGATTTATCTATTGATTCTAGTTGACTAAGGTGATGAATAGTGATTATTGTAAGTTGTATTTGAGCTAACTTGAGAAAGTGATATATATAAGTATAAGGTCAAGTTGTGATTTCAAAGTATGTGTGTGAGAAATAGTGTGCAATGAAAAGTGTGCAAGAGAATGTGTGAATCATGGTGATGTGATTGAAGATCTATTGATGAGCAGAGAAAGGGAATTTGAAGGATAAGAAGAATATCCTTGTGGTGTAGCAAAGTCATATTTGATCAAGAAGGATCAACTAGAAGCCATAACAAAGATTTAAAATTAGTAAATTGGTTGTAGTCAAATCAGGTCATCTCATTGTTACTCTCAAACCATTGTAGCAATAATCTAAATCTCTTAACAGAGTTCACTTAACAACTATTTGTAAATCATCTAACAAGGTGAAAAATCCATTGAATTGTTCTCAAGACCTCTAACCATGCCACTCCTAATAGGATGATTAATTCCTTTAATAAGGTCACACCTAATAGTGTGTTTTATAACCTTTAATAGGGTTTTCTCCTAACAAGGCTCACTTTAGAAGAGTGAAAATCAATAACTAGTTGAGCTTTTGTTGGTTTTTCCCAAAATGGGTTTCTACATTAAATCTTGGTGTCAAATGTGTTCATGCTATTATCTTTATGTGTTTGAAACTAAGTTAAAATAATGGTAATCACAAATAACATCGAAAGGTTTATATGTTAATCATTTACCAAGCCAATCTAGTTATTACTGAGTTACAACATTCTATGTGCTTACCGAGCTTCAATAGTATTAAATTAACTATTTGCATTTTGTACTGATATCAAAAGGGATCTAGGATTTATTTTTGTAGTAAATGATTCACCCCTCCCCTCTTAGTTACTCTTATATTTCCAACAGAACCCTAATAAAGGATTACATAGAGCTTGTTAGGAATACTTTGTAAAGAGATTTGAGTTAAATCACTTGTTTGAATTTATCAGTATAGATCCTACGGTTAACACTTGCTTTCCTAATAATAGATCAGCTTTGAACAATGTTTTCTTGATTTTCTTGATCAAAATTCTCTTTGTTGTATCCTTTTCCCTATCCTCTATTCTACTCTAATTGATTTTGCAATGTAATTTCACTTCATAACTTCTAAGTCACTATGAATGCTTTGTTTGCATATGCAAGATTCTCTCTTCACTCCTTCAATTCCTTACCCACTCATACTGAGAGTTTATGATTTCATCCTCCTTTAGAAGACTTGGTGACTTATGGTTAGGTATGGATCTATAGCTAAGATTCATCCATTTTGCTACTTAGACCTTCCTATTTTTTGATTGGTTGCATGTAATTGCATAGGGAATCCAAATTTATATTCATTCTTATCTCCAAAATATCAAAATCTAATCTTAAGGTGGCTCAAAGTTGGTTTACGTAGTTATTTGTGCCATTACAAAAAAAATGTCAAAACTATTTCACTCGGTGTTTGAAGTCTTTGATACTTGGCATACACTAATCATATACTGTGACTCAGCACCTCTATTGCTCAACATTCACGATTTACTTAGTTTCTGTGTTACTTGACATAGTCTATTTTCTTGGCACTTGAGTGACTTGGCACATGAGTGGCTCAACACTCACTATAACTCGACATGCTCTAATATTTGCATGTTGTGCTCAACATGTACTACTAGTTTAGTATGAAATAAGTGAGTAAATTAAGTGTTTTGACACTCACTTGTCAAACACAATCTAACATCAACAATCTCCCCCTTTAAAATTAGTGTCAAAAACACTTGAGTATACATTATCATCCTTAATCTTTCAAGCATAACATATATCAACTTAGCTTATATACAAAACATCAAAATTTCAAAATTTTGTAATAACTTAGAGACCTCTAAATTTGACAACTCCCCCCGAGTTCATATGTCTATTTTGAAATCAAAATATATACTTCTTCTGAGTAAATGTGTCTCTGTTGATACACTTTGACTTCATGCTCTGTTGTGCTGATATTCTTTCATTAGATATCTTCTTGTGTCATTCTTGTCATTCTCCCCATATATCTCCCCCTTTTCTTATTCTCCTCCTTTATCTTATTCTCCCCCATTTGACACTTATGTCAAAGGGGTATACTCTTATTGTGTTTGTGTCCAAAAGAGTTTTATGGACATCCAATATTATCTTGAGGGATGCATCCCAATTATCACATGCAACATCTAAAGAATTGATTTGGATGGCAAGCTCAGTAGCAAGGTGAAGAGGACCATCTAAGGTAGAAAGATTGGGATCTTTCTTTAGTAGAGTTTTAGCATAGCCTAGCTCCTTGTGCATAATCTATTCACATCATCTATTGTTAATATAGCTAACTAACTCTGTGTTTGAAGCAATATCCTAAAATGCTTCTTACTTTGAACTGGATTCATTGATAGTTTTGCATCAGATGTAGAAATTTGGCTTTCCAAAGTGAGAATATGACTTATGGTCTCTTGGGTGAAGAGTGATGGGTTGCACAATTTAGTGTACAATGAGAATATGTTCTCAAGTACCTTCTTCACATCCTCAACCTTATTTTCCAATGCAACTTGTGTGAGTCCTATGTCACCAAATATTTTCTCATTTACTTTGGTCTGGAATTTCTTTTCTAACCATTCTAATAATTTAGCATTAGTATCAAGGTCTTCATTACTAACCTGCTCCACTATATTTGGCAGTTGTTCTAGTAGTGGCTTGGTCTCATCACGTGTTGACACGCTACAATACATCTAAAAGGATGTCTTTGATGTCTTGAAGTGTCTATATCTTCCTGTGTTCTCTCCTAAGCATTTCTTGATGCTTTTTCCTTTCTAGGGCCTATTGTAATATGTCTATTTGTTCTAATGTCATGGTATCATAATCATATTTAGGTATAGTTATTTCTTCATCAAGACTTACATCTACATAATGAATTACCTTTTTATCCTTTAATGAAATTGGGCTTGTCACTGAGATTTGCAATGGAATAGAATCTATGCTCAGCTTTTGAACAGTTTGTGTGGAAGGAGTGCCAGATATTGGGAAGGTTACTAGAGCTTGGATGGAAATTTTATCCTTCCCTTGTGGTGTCATTTAACTCTCTTTAGGCTTTCCCTATTCTCCCATAGTGACATGTCTTGCACCTTGAACTTGTATAGATAGGTCTATGTGATCTATTTCCTATTGTCCTATAGTGGTGGCTTGTTCTTCTATTGTTCTCTTCTCAACAATATCAATTTTGGAAATTGTATCAACTTTGGTAGATGTATATTTTGATATTTGAATCAAAGTTTGTACATTAATAACCAAAGGGATGATAGAAGGTGGTTCTTGTGGATTCACCTTTTCTCTTGCAACATCAGTCGTTGACTTTTATAGCTCATCTACACTGATCAAAATAGGATTAGTGTAAAGTTTGGCTTGTAGTGTAGACTGATTTAATATATTCTTCAAATATTCTTTAGTAAGGGGATTGATGTTCTAAGCTGATATATTAGTAAATTCCTTGATGGTTACTATCTCAATTGTCTCAGTTGTGTCATGTAGAGGGCTGACACTTGACAATTATGTGTCTTGCACACTCTGTTCTTTTGGTAGCTCAGGCTTAGTTGTTTCCTTGTCATCTACTTTTGTTGTTGTTTCTCCTCCAACTATGTTTTTTTTCTCATCATCATCAACCTGAACAGGTTCTTCCTCACCTTTCTTTACTATAGTCAATCCATATGTTTCCTTCTATGTTTGTGTGGACTTTTTGACTACATCTTCAATATTATTTTGCAAAATGCTAAAGGCTTTATATTTAAGTATGAACCTAACATCATACTTCTTTGTGGCCTTATAAATTTGTGCCTTAGTTAATTCAGGCATCACTTTGGCTAGTGTAGTCTCCCTGATTTGTTTCTCCAAGTTTAGATAGTAATGCCATTTTTGCTCAATTAAGTCATTCAGACTTTAGGCATAGAGTTAGCAAATTCTAGTGGAGTTGTCTTGAATTTTTCCATCATGACATATAGGGCTTCCTCCACTTGATTTTTTTCCACTTTACCAAATTTATCGAAATCAACATGAAAATTTTTCAAGATCTCAAAGAGGGTTATAACTCACCACCTTGAATTGACTAATTTCATCTAACTTTGTTTTCTCCTCTTCAAAGTCTAGTTGTGCAACATACTTTCATCTTGGTCTTTTTTGCCCTTGACCTTCTTGTTCTATTTTCTTTATATTTTCCATTGCCTTTTGTGTGGTTGCACATGTGTTGCCTCTTGTTGTAGGTGCAATGGGCTTTGGTTGACTTGGTTTGGAAATTTTCTTAGTCCTTGCCATAGGTTGTGCCTTGGCCTTCCTCTTCTTTGGATTAGTGGGAGTACGTGCTTCCTTGGATTCTTTTTCCTCAGCACCTTCAATCTCCTCCTCTTCTTTTTCTTCTCCCATACCTTGAGTTATAGCTAGAGGTTCTTGTGCTTCGGTTTCCTCTTCCTCTCATCCTCTTCTTCTTCTTCTTCCTCTTGCTCATCACCCTCTCTAGAATTACCTTTCAACTTCTTCACCAGCTTGTCCTTCTTCTTTATAATTAAAGCAATCTTTACATACATGGTGATCTTGGACTTTTCCACTTCATAATTTCCAAATATTTTTGCACTTTTATAAACCTCTTCTACAAGTAAAGCTATTATGGCTGCAAAGGCTTCATCCACATTTATTTCATAACCTAAGGGTCTCAACCATCTCACCCTTGGTATGGCATCTTGTACAATGTATAATCAGCATCCACAAGAAAAAAAATGTCATCATAGTGTTTCTCAACTAAGGATACTAGTATTCTTAGTCTCTTTTTCATTGACTCCTTAAAATCTTCAAAATAGCTTGTCATTATGGATTCAAAATTCTCTCCTAACTGTTCAATGTGCTCACCAATTTGCATTGCTAGTGATATGTTGGTCTTCCATCCCATAGTACCAAATGAGAGGAATTTTTTTTGCACATAAAAGAATATGCAAATCAATAAAGAGCCAAATTTTCATTGTGCACTCTTAGTTTTCCTTATTGCTCCAAGATTTTCCATCAATTTTTGCAACTATAGCTCTACTAGATCATGTGTGTGATCTTTCTTTATAGTCTTATATCTCACTTTCATAGCTATATAGAGTACTCTACTCAATCTACTTGATTGATAGAACCTTTGTGATATAATTCTTACAACAAAGTTTATTAGGGGATCTATGGTTTTGTCTATTGTCATGCCTCTCTTTTTCCAAACAACTCTAGTATTCTTTTCAATTACTTCCTTTGAATCACTTATGAACATCTTAGGCTAATCTAGGGTTGGGTAGCTAGTAACCCTATAGATTATTTTCTTATTAATATTGATAGACCTCCATTCTCCATCCATAAGGAACCATCATGAATATGGTTAAGCACAATTCTTATCCATTCTGTCTTAAATACATTTTGAATATCTAGGCCTCGTGTTAATCCCTTTCTCTCAACAATTTTGAATTCTTCTTTCAAAACACCACTTTCACAAAGTTTTTTGTATGCTTCTCTGATTTCCATATCTCCAATGCTTCTTATCTTATAGTTATAGCATTTTCTTACATCTTGCACCATTATTATATTCAATGGAATAATTAAAAATATGCTAGAAGGGTCTTGATTATATGCAATATCAGGAATGGCTTTGACAATAGGCTGCTTTACTTCATTACTCACTAACTAAACATTAAAACTTCCTTCCCTTCTACATTATTTGAGCTAGATGCCATAATGAGAAACTAGGGTTTATGAAAATTAAAACTATGTACCTTGGCTCTTGGTAAATACCTTAGAAAATCTAATGAACTGGTGTGAGATCACTGCTACAATCTCTCTACAATTACTTTGAACAAATTTCTAGATCACCTTCTTCTCTACTCTCTTTCTCTAAAATTTGAAATGATGAAAAATGAGATAAAATTGATCAAATGCCCTTTGAAAACCTTGCAATAAATGTTGAGTGCTTACATAGTGGTAAGCTTGACATCAACCAATTATAGGCTCACTCAGCATCTATTGGCATTTCCATTACTCAACAACCATTGTGAGCTCAACATCAACCAACATTCCACTCAGAAAATATAGGAAACTTTTCATTCTTGGCAACAACATGAAAACTAAAAGATTTGTCTTGAATTCCTAACATCTTGCATCTTTGTTTACACTAATATATTCCTTTTAGTACTAGAACCTTTTGGAACTGATTTATGAAATAGCTTTTAGATATTAGTCCCACATACCTTTTGATTGCCTAATTTGATAAGGTTTTGATCACCTAATCCATTGGGTGAAGTGATCCCTTCTAGATTTGATGTGTTGTACTCATATTTCTTTTTCCATGTCTTATTCATCTCTTCTTTGATGTGTTAAACATTTGGCTTGCCTTTTCCTTTATTAGATTCACAACTTCATGCCATTAAATTTTATAGATAATACCTACTGATATGACCATTTTTCAAATAGCTAAAACATGTTGTTTAACTTAACCACCTTTGGTAGTTACCTCAAAAGTGTGTCCTAATGTAATTTTTAGGAACATGTCCATATTCTTGACAATAATGGCAGCTATATTTTTTATTATAATCCCAATTGAAAGAGTTTTTGTTGTTCTGTACCTTTTCCTGCCCACTTGATGACCACATGAATTTGGATCTACATTCAAAAGCTCTATGTCCATACTTGTAATAGTTGTAGCAATATCCTTCAAATATTTGTGTATGCATGGTCTTGGTTCTACATTCATGTGCTTGATGACCTTTGTTTTTGCACTTATGACAATGAATCATGTTCTTAGGCTTAACAATCTGATTTGCAGTCTTGATCCTACACAAATTAGTAGTATGTCCTTTCTTACCATAATTATAATAAGTAGGTTTGGAGTTCTTACCTTTGTTGTTCCTTTCTTTTTCAATTTTGGATGACTCTCCTTCTTCAGTATTTGTATATCCCAGTCCATATGCCTCGTTATTGGATCTAGGACATCTCAATAATTTTTCAAAGTATTTAATGGCTTCATTTGGTTTGTTGAAACTTTTAGAAAATTTATTTTCTCTCTTTAGGTCACTCTACAATTGTTCATTATGCAACTTCAATGTAGTTATCTCAATGTCCTTCACATTTAGCTCATAGTTGGCATTCATCATTTGACTTAGAGTGTCTAATTACATATTGCAAATCTTGGTTAGCTCTATTGAATTATTTTTTAGTCTATTGTTCAAGATTCTTTTTTCTTCTTCAATCATGGCATTTTCTTCCATAGCTTTCTTCTTTTGTTCAGTTACCTCACATAGTAGTATGGCTTGTGATTCTTACTCTAACTTGATATTTCTAATTTCATTAGCTTATAATCTATTCTTTTCCAAAAAATCTACAATTATTGCATCAAATTCATTGGAGTCACTATTGACAAAGAGCTTGGTAGTGTCAATCTCTTTGTATTGTGTGTGATTTTCTGCAATAGCAATTTCTTTCCTTCTCTTCAAGGACTTCTTTAATTCTTCTCTTGCTTCATCCAATTGATGTAGAATGAGTTGTATCTCAATTACTTGATTCTTAGTAATCTTTTCCATTTTATACACTTCCATTTCAAGATCTTTCCTCAAAGATGCAAAGCTTCTCCTTAAGAGAACTTGGCTATGATACCAATTGTTGGAATTACAATAGGAAATGTGAACTTCGGAGGGGAGGAGGAGTGAATTAGTAGTTCAAACTTGGATCCATAAAACTTTCACCGTACATCCATCTCATATATTTAATAAATAAACTGAAATAACATGTAAAGCATATACATCTAAATCATGTAAACATGCAAGCATTCACACACATAGTACCAGATATTGTATGCCAAAATGTTGACACACTTCTATGAGTCACTATATCCAAGATTGCTCAAGAATGAGGTCTTGAATGGTGGCTCATCGCTTTCTATTCATTGAGTTCAAGGGTTTGTAGTGGAGGCCCTCAGTTTGACCTATTTTGTGCCCATGCAAGTACACCATAAAATTAGAGATTCAAAGATCAAATTATGAATGCTAATGAAGATACAAACTAATCTAAATGATGACAATGCAAGAAAGGAAATCTAATTTATGAAAGTAAATAATAGTGCAATATTAATCTATGAAAAAAAATATTGATCTAAGCTAATATGAAAATGCAAGGATGGATCATGATGATGGAAGCCATGGATACATGAGACAAGAATACAAGAAGATAGAAGTTCTTCACAAAAATCTCTAATATTCAAACTCCTCCAAAAATCACTCTCCAAACCTGTAACATAGCAATAGCATAATCATAGATGTTAAAAATGAGGAGAGGGCTCTCCCTTATAAAGAAGAATGTGGAGGTGGGAGACTTCTCGCAACCAATATGGGATAATAGTGTTCGATCCATGTAAGACAAAGTTCCACCAATGAGAAAAGAGTAGAAAAATTAAATGAGGGAAGGAAAAAAGAATTTATTTAATTTTCGTTTATTTCAATTTCTTTTTCACATGGGAGAAAAGAGGAAAAAAATTAAATGAGGGAAGGAAAATAGAATTTATTTAATTTTCATTTATTTCATTTCTTTTTTCACGTGGTATTTTATTTAATTAAAAATGAACAAGTTCTTTTAATTAAATAGGAAATATATAATTCAATCAAAAGAGGGGTTTTTCTCTCAATTAATTAAATGTGGATTAATTATTTAATTAAAAGAGAGGTTTTATTTTTATTAAATAAGACTTAGGATAAAATGATCAAAACTTTAGAAAATAATTAAATTAATTAGAATTTGATCAAAGAAATTGATTTGAATCGATTTAATAAAATATTACAAACCATTGATTTAGGAAATTTGATGAATTGAATGATGGGAGCACATAGTCTAAGAAACCATTTTAGGGTGCATACATTTTCCACTCTTTGAGTAATGCGTGATCAATTTGGGAACACATGTAATCAAAGAAAGAAAGTAAAGTGTGAGATCGATTTAGTATCACAAAATAACCTAGATGTGTGGTCGATTTGGGAACACATCAGGACAAAGAATACAAATAAATTTTGATTAAAAAAAGTCAAGGATAAAATTCATAAAACTGAATAAAGTATTGAAGTTGATAGGCATTGCCCCCTCATGATTGAAATTGAAATGAGATAGATGAGAAACAACAAATTGATAAATTTGATCAAATTGAACAAAAGACAAAGTTCTTTATGTAAGATAAAAGATGTAAGAATCAAATAAGCAAGTTAGATGATCATGCATGAAACATTATGCCCCAAATGTGAATGAGAAGAAGATAAGTGTGGTGAAAGTGAATGAAAGGTAGAAATTTGGAAGATATGAAAAGAAATAGAAAGAAGAAAATAAACTTTATCTATAAGAAATAAAATGTCCCAAAATGAATCAACTATTTAAGATAGAAATTTTTATTGAGATAATGAAAGAAGATAAGGAAAGGAAGATCAAAAGATGACCACAATTATTTTAGAGTCCACAAGAAATATGAATGGAAAACCCTCCCAAACTCATAATGCAACCTAAAAATTCAAACTAGCATGAAGTCTAATAATGCAAGCTACATGAAAATGCAAAGGTGTACTTTCAAAAGAGAAACTATAGCATATAATTTTTTTTTCATCATTCATTATAGAATGTAAAAGAATTGATTTTCATCATTGGGCCATTATTAACAAACATTGGAAATCATCACTAGTCACAAGCACAACTATGAAGATATGAATTTGATTTATATGAGATTGGAATGTGCAAAGATTCTTACATAAGCATCAAAGAAATAAGGGTCAAGATGACTTTGATGTTAGCTTTCCCAATTTAATGTAGCAAAACCATGCTCGCATCAAGGCATAGATACTAGGATGACTGTAAGAACAGTTGTGCAAAAATAGTCAAGGATGATGCCTCAAATCTCGTAAGTGTTTCAAGGGGACAACAAGAGACACTCTAGAGTTTCAAGAGCGCACCCACAAGAAGAAAATGAATAAAACCATGACCCATTCCCCAAGTCTTCTAGAGATGCATCCTGAAGAGACTTATCAAACAAGGTCACTCAAAAAAATCAATAATAGTTAGTACACAAAGAAAAGATCATGACATAGGTCAAGTATTAAGTGTTTGTGTTTAAAAATTTAAGTGTGTTAATTGACATTTGGTTTTGAGGATAAAGATAAAATGGTTGTAGGTAGGTAAAATCACATGATGAAACTGGGTAAGACCAAACCAATAAGTGTTGAAAAACACTCAGTGTTAGGGATTGTATTGAAAAATACACTTGGGGTGGTGTTGAAAAATGCCATTTTCAAGGTATCCTAAAGACTAACACACCCAACAGACCAAAGCTAACATAGTTATGCCCCCTAGACAAAGACCAATTCTAAACCAAGGCAACAAGAATAAGGCATGATGGAGAAAGGCCAAGTGTTGAGGAAAAATGCTAAGAAACAGGGTTGCAAAGGCCTCAAGTAGTGCCCATTTCTAGGTTCTCACCACTTGGACTTTAAAAATAAATAAATTTATAGTATATAATTTTTTTGGAGATACATCAAAGCACTTATTACTAAGACGATCATTTTTTTAGGACATTTTCCAATTTGTAGAATTTTGACAGTATATGAACTTTTTTGGATTTTTAAAAAATATATATATATATATAGATTTTTTCAAGACCAATAAATATGTACAAATATGTCCCTAGACATAATGGGCATCATGGATAGAACTTCTTTAAGTGCAAGATATTCATAGGATCATGGAGTTTCTCTTCCTCTACTATAGACAATAAATAGGCATCAGACCCAAAAGTTGTCATAAAAATGTATGGTCCAAGCTAATTTAAAAATTATTAATATATACAATACAAAAATAAATAAAAATTATTAAGAAAGAAATTTTTGGAATTGTTATTGGTTAAAAAACAATAATTTAATCACTATTTAACCTAGAATGATTGCAATAGTATTTCTATGCTACACAAAATATTAATAACATTCATTCCTATGTGGGGTGGATAAGGTGAATCCTAGGTTGGTTGGGCTAGGGAAAATGATCATAAATGACTCTGGTCAATGTATTGTGGCAATCACACTCCCTTTAGAATCTAGAACTAAGCACTTATCTAGGGCAATGGTACATTTTTAGCCTTTCTCTGACTCACTTGCCAAACAGCTAGTATATAAGATGTCTTTAAGGTCACTTTTACCTCCTTCATGGACTATTAAGAATATCATATGTTTCTTTAAAAATATCATTAACTCTTTTGTTCAGTCTATAGTCTCACATGGGTAGAGAAGAAAACTTGCATTGAAGATTAGATTCCCAATGTGGCAATCAAAGATGGTCCAAGAATGTGGATTAGTGAGGTCTTTCTATATGAAGGTAAAGATATTCTCAAATAAAATGATAGGACCTTTGCTATGGTGACAGTATTGAATATTAATTACAATGTGAATATTAATGGCCAAGTAATTATTTTTTGATATTAATACCAACCAAAACAAGGAGGTTGGCCCTCAGTACATCAGCATGGAATTACCATTAATAACCCATACTTGTAACTTATTATTCCAGTTACATAAAAAAAAACCTAACCAGTAATCGCAACCTGGATAATAAGCCCAAAAATATCTCCTCCTATAGCTAAGATCACTAGTGAAACACATACACCACCCATTATTGATATATCAACTATCAATGTGTATACTAATAAACTACATCAAAAAGGTAAATACATGACTACTAGCATTCCTACTACAATACTTAAACCTTAAAATTAAGATCCCACTAAGACCTATCGGCCTAACATTAAAAATTAAAGTATAAGATGGAAAAGACTAGAAAAATCATTTCAATAGAAAAAAAATATTAAAAAACACAAGCCTAAACATAGTTCTTCACTTGTCTTCTCTTAGGGAGAAATATGTTGGCCTAGTCATTTTCCAAGAAGCCATAGAGTTTGGTAGAGTAATCTACTCCAATGCTATTCAATTCAATATCCTATTTTAGAAGCTACACAAAAATAATGGCAACATAAGTAACCTTGAGCAATAACTTTGAGAGTGCAGCGAAAATCTCATTCAGGACATCAATTTGTTCCTTAATGGCCAGTGTAATAACCCCAACTAGTTACAACATCCATAAACACCCAATCCCATTACAATTTAATTATTTTGACATTTCATCGAACACATGGTGAGCACTAACCTGACCACTAAAAAGTGAGCTATTAGTTTTTTCGCATGATGTTAGCTCAAACTTTTATGAACATTGTGATCTTCTAATGAATCAATGCAAATAAGATGATGTAATACTATTTCTCCAACTTATTAAAAAACAAACTTCACATAAACAACTTCAATTGATAACAAAATAATGCTACACAATTAAATAAATAGATCCTCTGTCATGCCCTAAAATAGCCCGGGCATAAAAAACACACATAATTTTTTTTAAAAAAAGTTAATAATACTTAAATCCACTACATTTATAAGTTAACATAGTTAATGCATAGATATATATGTCCAAAATTTGGGGAAAAAACACACCAATTTCTTTTTAAAAAGGAATAATTAAATTGGTGTATTTTTGCCCTAAATTTTGGGCATGAAATTCTCTTTATTTATTGCATAAATAGTACTTATTAAACACCCATGTACAATAAGATGTAAGATGTAATAGAAAACCTAGAAAATTCCCAAAATAATGACCAATAGAAGAAGATCAAGTGTTCATTGGAAGTAGATTTAATAGACCATAAAAGAAGTCCAAGGTTGCTCCATATAGCAAGGCACTAAAGTACCCAATAGGGCTTAAATACCATGCCCAAATTTAGTTTCCAATACCACTCAAAGTAGGGAAATGTTTACAACCCGATAGGGAACCTATTCACCTTATAGATGTAGATCAAACCAAACGAAAAGGTTGCCCAAATGTGCAATAATTTGGTGTTAGTAGCAAGGATTTGACTGCCAAACATAGGATAGAAACCACACCAATTAGAAAGGATATTAGGCATTTGTAATTACAAAAATTATTCATGTTAATCCAAGGATAATGGATGCCAAACTTCCAAGAGATCAAACTCCCAAATGAAAAATAATAATGATAAAAAACTCCCTACATAGTAGTTGTCCTCCAAGCTAGAGTAGGAGTAGAAATGGAAGACTCCCAAATTAATTCACAAGACCCAAATTCAAAAACTACTATAACTCAATAACAAGTTGGAAAATAATTGGCTCCAAACATTAATCTTCTCCATTTCCACAAGAAAATATAGTAGGAGATAACACCAATTGTATACCATAGGAGAATTTCCAATACAACTCAAAATAAAATATTAGATTCAAATTTACCATATGTTATTATGTAATGGGTCAAAATGTGTCATGGCATGCCCTATAACACCCTTCTACCAATTCAAACACAACATGTATGTCCCTAGGGGTCCTAAGATCCCTGGGAATAAATATTGTCATGTAATAGGTTGAAAGGTGTCATAAAGTGTCCTATGACCCCTTTTGACACATTAAATGATAACATATGTTCATAGTGGTCCTCGGACCACTAGTAAAATATATTTGTGTTCAAATGAATTGAAAGGGATCATATGATAACCTATGAATCTTTTCAACATATTATATGACAATATGTTCCTAGGACCCCTAGGGACATAAATAATGTGTTTGAATGGGTCAAGGGGTCATTGAGTAACCTATGAGCCCTTTTGACCTATTTAATTATAACATATGTTTTTAAGGGTCCTAAGACCCCTAGGGACACATATCTTATATTTGAATGAATCAAAAAAGGTCACAAGATAACCTATGACCTATTTCTCCTTTCAACACATTTTATGATAACGTATGTCATTAGGGGTCGTGGGACCCCTAGGGACCTATTTTATTTATTCAAATGGGTCAAAAGGGGGCTATGACCCCTTTCGATGCATTTCATAACAAAATGTTTCCTTAGAGGTCCTAGGATCCCTTGGGACCTATTTCATTTATTTAAATGGGTGAAAAGGGGTCATAAGATAATCTATAACCACTTTTAATGCATTTCATTACAACATGTCTCCCTAGGGCTCCTAGTTCCCCTAGGGACCTATATCATTTGTTCAATTGGGTTAAAAGGGATTATATGATAACCTCTGATAGCTTTTGACAAATTCCATGGAAACATATGCCCCTAGGGATCCTAGGAACCCTTATAAAAATTTTTTTTGTTCTAATGGGTTTAAAGTGGTGATAGGATAACCTATGACCCCATTCGACACATTCCATGTCAACATATGTCCCTAGGGGTCCTAGGACCCATAGGGACCTATTTAATTTGTTCCAATGGGTTGAAAGAGGTCATAGGATAACATATGACCCATTCAACACATTTCATGATAACATATGACCCTAGGGGTCACACTCCTAAGAACATATTATAATTGTTCATATCAGTCGAAAAGGGCGACCGGATAACCTAGACCCCTTTCAATGCATTTCATGAAAACATATTAATTTGCTTGAATGGTTTGAAAGGGGTCATAGGGTATACTATAATCCCTCTCGACCCATTATATCACAACATATGGTACTAAGGATAGTAGGACCCTTAGGGACACACATCATGTGTTTGAATGGGTTGAATAGGGTGAAAGAGTATCCTATGACCCCTTTTGACTCCTGAAAAGAAATATATATGTTCCTAGGATGAGGTCGTAGAGTAATTTAGGACCCATTTCAACCCATTATATAACAACGTATGTTCCTAGGGGTACTGGGATCCTTAGGGACATGCATGGTGTGTTTGAACAGATACACTATGACCCCTCTTGACCCATTATATGATAACATATGTTTTTAGGGGACCTAGGACCCCTGGGGACATAGATCATGTGTTTGAATGGGTTGAATGTGGTCATAGGATGCCCTATGACCCCTATTGGTCCATGAAATGAGAACATATGTTCCTAGTGGTCGTAAGAACCCTTAAATCATATATCATGTGTTTGAATGAGTCAAAAGAGGTCAAAAAGTACCCTATAATATGCTTCAATCTATTATATTACAACATATGTTGCTCAGGTTCCTAGGACCCCTATGAACATACATCGTGTGTTTGAAAGGGTTGAATCAAACTATAGGGTGCCCTATGACCCCTTTTGAACCATTAAATGAGAACATATGTTCCTAGGTGTTGTAGGACCCCTTGGAACATATATCATGTTTTTAAATGAGTTGAAAAGTGTTGTAGAGTACCTTAGGACCTCTTTTGACCCATGACATGAAAACACATGTTCGTAGGGGTACTAGGACCCATAGGGAAATAGATTTGTAGAAATTATAGTCGATTTTGTTTATTAGTGACACACACTTATTTAGATAGTCAATAGTTACCAAGCTTATTCTACAGTTAATAATTTTAACCAAGTATTTTAGACTCTACTGAGTTGTACAATCACTACCAAGTTAAAGGAACATTATTCAATTTGTGCCGAGTTGTTTCTACAAAGTTAGTGATTATCATGTTGTAAACCAAGCTTCTTAGTGTTTACAAAATTTCTTAGTGCAAACCAAGTTGTGTAGTGCTTACTAAGTTCATATCTTCAGTGATCTGAATCTAGTGTTGACCGAGCCACATCATGTCAACCAAGTGGTTCAATTTACACTAAGCTCTTAGTGATAGCATTGACCAAACTATGCATTGTGAATCAAGTGATTCAGTTTATATGTTGAGTTTCATAGTATTTACTGAGTCACTAGTGTAGATAGAGTTCAAACAACTTGTAAGTGATCAGTATGGACCGAGCTTCTACATCTTCCTAGTGCATGATGATGTCAAGCATTGATAGTGGATGTTGAGTGTCAAAACCTCACCAAGCTAGTCTTTAGAACATGAGTTCTTGCAATTGAGCCAACTTTGTGTATTTTATGTAAACTTGTATCGTAGTTGACTTTGATGATTTGTAAATTGGATTGGTATATATGTAATGTATTGTATCACATCCAAATATGATATGTAATGTGTGAACAATGATAAAAAGAGAAAAAGTGTGAAATAAAAGGCTAGAATAGTATAAGAAGAAGCAAATATTTATATATCACAGCAAGGTGATTATTACATTCAAGGGAATCTCATTTAGCACATGAAGTTGTATATCAAAGATGAAACATCGGTTGATTCTAACAGGTTGAATAGTTAAATTCTTTCACAAGTTAGACTTAATAGTCTTTTATAAATCTCTTTACCAAGTTCATACCTCATTGTATGTTTGTAAATCCTTTTGCAAGGTGGACCTAGTAGTCATTATTGCTCCTAACAAGGTGGATCATTAGAAGTGATCACTGTAAGCCTTAATATGCCAACTATATATTGCAGTACTAAATCTTGTGGGTACATCCCCACCCTAGTTTTACTTTCTATTTGGAAGGTTTCTAGGTCACCACATTGTGTGTCAAAGTTTTATAAATGTTTTAACTCTTTTTGTTTCTTATGAATGAAATTAGATCATAATACATATGATGGATTAATTTGTAAATAAAGATAAAGTTTTATTGGTTACTGATTCACCCCTCCCCTCTTAGTAACTTAGCCTATCATATATATTTCCAACAACATCATGTGTTTGAATGGATCTAAAGGGCTCATATGGTATTCTTTGACCCCTCTCACCTCATTATATAACAACATATCTTTCTAGGGGTCTTAGGACCCCTAGGAAGATACATCATGTGTTTGAAAGGGTAAAATGGGGTCATAGGGTTCACTATCACCCCATTTGACCCATTAAATGAGAACATATGTTCCTAGGGGACCTATGACCCCTAATAAGATATTTCATGTGTTTGAATGAGTCAAAAGGGGTCATGGAGTGTGCTATAACTTGTTTCAACCTATTATATGATAACATATGTTCGTAGAGCTCGTAAAACTTATAGGGACACATATTATGCATTTCAATGAGACAAAATGGGTCATATGGTACCCTATGGCCCCTTTTGATCCATTAAATAATACCATATGTTCCTAGGGGTCCTTAGACACCAAGGAACATATATCATGTGTTTGAAAGAGCTGAAAGGAGTCAGAGAGTACCCTATGATCCTTTTTAACCCATTACATGAAAAAATGTTTATAGGTGTACTAGCCCCCCTAAGACATAAATCATGTCTTCGAATGGAATAAAAAGGGTTATAAGGTACACTCTAATCCCTTTTGACTCATTATGTGACCATGTAGATTCCTATTGGTATTAGGACCCCTAGGGACATACATCATGTGTTTGAATGGATGAAAATGGGTCATCGGGTACATTGTGAACCCTCTTGACTGATTATATGACAACGTATGCTCATAAGGATACCAAGACTCCTAAGGAGATACATTAGTTGTTTTAATGGTTCCAATGTGATTATAAGGTACCCTATGACCTATTTTGACCCATTAAATGATATCATATGTTACTAGGAATATATATCATGTTTTCAAATGAGTCAAAAGGGTCCATAGAATAGCCTATGATACTTTTCAATGGATTGTGTATCAACACATATTCCTAGGGGTACTAGGACCTCCTAATGACATATTTCATGTGTCTAAATTGGTTGAGTGGGATCATAGGGTTCTCTATGACCCCTTTTGACCAATTAAATAAGAATATATGTTCCTAGAGGTCCTAGGACCTCTTTCACCATATATCATGTGTACAAATGAGTCAAAAGGGGTCATAGAGTACCCTATGACCCCTTACGATGTATTATATGACAACATATGTTCCTAGGGGTCCTAGAACCCCTAGGGACATACATTATGTGTTTGAATGGGTTGAATGGGGTCATAAATTTCCCTTTAAACTCTCTTTACCCAATAAGCAAGAAAATACATTCCTAGGGTTTATAGGAACATATATCATGTGTTCAAATGAGTAGAAAAGGGTAATGGAGTACCCCATGACAATTAAGCACACTTAATGTCATCAAATGGGTCAAAAGGGGCCATAGGGTATCCTAGGACCCATTTTGAGCCACTAGATCACATCATTTATGTGGTTAGGCATACTAGTATCCATAAGTACACATATTGTCATTGAATGGGTCAAACAGTGTCAAAGGGCACCTAATGACCCCTTTTGATCATTTGGAAATATTATATGTATGGTTAAGGGTCATAAAGACTTTAAAAAACATACTAATGATCCTAAAATGGGGTCATACTATTATAAATAAAAAATTGAAAAAAGAAAATTAAATTTTTAAATGTAAAAGAAAAATAAATATTGGAAAAATTGAGAATCTGATTTGTCAACAAGTACCATATATTATCAAGTACCTAATTAGGCTTTCCTTTTCTTCACATAAATATCCTCCATGGTCAACACCAAAAATGTCCAAAAAATTGTTTTTGGCTTGTTGTGTGTTTTTGACTTTGACCATGTAGGTGATGACTTTTATTTGGCCAAATTTCATGAATTGAAAAGGGTTTCTTGAGAACATTCTTAGCTTTATATTGACATAATGTATGTTAAAATATGACTTTAGTAAGTAATTATTACTTATTTTCTAATGGAGTTAGCTACAAAGTGTTGATTGACATATTGATTGAAAGATAACTATATAACTTTGAAATGGTATAAAAATTTTGAAATCGAAAAGATGCATTACATGCTATGATTTGAATACTATATGAGGGAAAATTTTAAAATTTAATTTTGAATTTTTTTATTAATTAAGGTGGTCAGACATAGGTTTTTTCTTTTAAATTCTGAAAATGGTATCACAAAAAATTCATAATTTAAATTCAAACCATAGAATCTAAAATTAATTTTTTCTTTATTCCAAATATGTAAACAAAACAACCATAGGATCGTTTTATCCTTCCATCATAAAAAAGTTTACAAAAATAAAATCAATTTCTCCTTCCCTTCTCTATTACAAATCTTCAAACTAAAAATGCCTTCCCCTTTCTTGGAAAATGTATGAACATTTCCCAACCCGAGAAGAACAAGAACCCATTACAATTCTTTTTGACCCATTAAATAATTCCCCTATGAGAGTTCAACTAGCCCCCAACTTCTTTTTATTGAACCAATTTTCATTTTATTATTTTTCTTATGTTCTTCTCTTTATGTTTTCATTTTTCAATATTAAGTGCAATAATCATTTAGCACTTTACAATAATGTACCTTGTCCTTTGTATTTTTCTCATTTTCACTCTCATATCATAAAAATAATTATGTGAGAGATTAATATTGGATTAATCAATTATTTAATTATTTTGCATTTGAACGTGATAATATTTAATTCTTTAAAGAATTAAATATTATGCAATGCAAAATAATTTTTAAATAATTATAATAATTTTTAAAAACTTAGCTTGTTTTTACTTCTCATATAGTTGAATGAAGAGGTGAAATACATAGAGTTTATAAACCCTAGGTAATAGTGGCTCTCTTTGAGACTACATTCTATGTCAGGATGCATCGTGACTAAAATTATGCATTCCATTGAAAGACAAAATGCCAACCTTTGTTCTATGTTTTGGGCACATATTTCGAGCAGCCAGATAATTTTTTGTGATAAAACATGAGAATGATGGAATTTCTTAGTGTTTATATCTTGCCTATGTCCTTGACTTCGACAAAAAATCCATCATATTTTCATTCACAATCATCTCTCAAACACCATTCTCCCGAGCTCCTCCTTTAGGAAATGAACCTACAAACTGTATTGTTGGACAATAGTGGATTTGAAATTTATATTGGATCTGTCAAAGGATCAAATTGAGCTACTCTAACTATCTAATCCTTCAAACAAGGGGTTATAAAAAATGTTTAAGAGATCCAAGAATCACTTTACGAGCCTTTTGATCTCTGATTAAGAGAGGAACATGCCAAATGTTGGAAACATCACAGCTATGAGAATATGCCTAGCTGCAACATAACAAAACTTATGAAAGCTTGACTTTGATATTCTCTTCCGAATCATTTACACTGTGGCATACTAGAAGATGAGGTGTCAAACCCAATCCTCAGAATTCTTAGAAATTCTGTTGTATTGGCTTTGTTCTCTACTAACTAACAATACCTTAAACAAAAGGTATGAGGCCAACACAATGAGAGAGCTGACATCGCCTCAATATATGGCATTGATTCAATGTCCTCAATAGTTCCATCCCTAGTTTCAAGTACACCACCTATTTTTGCACAAGCCTTTACCACAGGTACAAGAGTAACTATACGAACACATGAAAACCATGACATCATAGGTTTGAACTCATATTGTGTAGTTTTTTTTTTGTGACACATCTAACTGCTTTCACGTGATCATGGTACATTGTGCTAATTTCTGCCTAGGGGGGTTGAGTTGTTCCATTATCATACGTGATTTTTATAGGCATGTGATAGATTGGGCACCTTTGCTATACATTACCATATTTTCTCTTCATATCACACTTTATAAACCAAATTATGGTTCCCATGTTTATCATGACGGCTCACAAAGGTTGTAGAAAGTGGAATTAGAGGAAATCAATATCTATTAAACATTGGTGTTATTATTATGGAGGTCAGTACTTACTATCAAACTCGAGGCATATGTACCTCCTTGAGGCAGTCAACTATGCAGGTCAAGTCTACCATGGATGGCTACATTTCTTGGCATAGAGCTTCATATAGAATACCACCCTTTCCATTTCACACTACATCTGATTGATAAAAATTGCCTTCTACTTAGCTCAAAGGACAGATTCAAGCTGCATAATCCATCTTTGTATAGGAAACCAATATGGTTCCACAGATTGACTCCCAACTCGACATTATACCTTACACAAACTTAAGTATCTGCGGCATCCTTCTAGTGCCTGTCTAATTTGGTTGGCCTGCGTTTTACATGTGCCTTTCTTAATGTGATTTTCAGATAATGTTTCTGATATGCCATTTCACTTGCAACACTCATTGTTGTGTCAACATCTATGTCAAAGGATAGTGAATATTCTAAACATGATTTTCCATATCCACAATTCTAAGTCTTAAGAATATTGTGTTTTCATCTTTTCGGTGTCCCTCGATTCTAACTACCTCGAGAATGTTCAGATGTGATATTTTCAATAATTGTCTGAGTCATGAAGACTATATATATTTTGATGGCTCATCCACCATCTCATATTAAACAAGATTTCACATTCATGCATATGCCATTTTCATATGATAAGAGCTTCCTTCATATGCGCTTCATATCAGATGCCTTCCATGCTGATGTCCAAACCATAATTATTATATCAGCTGATTTCCCTCATCAAAAATTTTACGGTCACTCTTAGAGTCAAAATGAGTTCAACGACACTCCTTTTTGTTTAGATATCAAATTCACTTAAGATCCATTCAATTCATTTAAGGATGTCATGTGTTAGCCCTCTGTTGGAGCTGAAGAAAATTTCTTTTCACTCTCCATGAAATTTGACCATTCATCGAGATGTATTCTGTGCAGATAAAATATGAACACCCCATCTTCATTTTTTGTACGGAGTTATTCTATGGTGTACATAACATCTTCAACATAATATGGAGTTATGATGTTGAACACCCTCATATTTTCAACTATAATAGTATGGAGCATGTCCATAAGGTGAGAATTATTGAAGAAAACAACCGTACGCCTTGCCTCTGGATTTTTGTGAATATGTTGCATTGGATTTTCTTGTAGTTAGGATTTTTTACAGACATTTTAATTGATGATATAGGTGTTCAAGGATTTGGTTTTAGAGGTTAAAATTTTTGAACTTACACTAGCTATAACATTCAGGTAAAATATTATTCACAAAATCTCAAACCACAAGGCATGGTTCAAAATGTACTACCTACATATTAACTATGACCACTGACAATGCAGAACAAGATTTGAATCTCCCATAATTACAATGTTGCTCACAATATTTCCTCCACCACAAATATTTGAATTCAAATCTACATATCAAAACCTCTAAAGCTAGAACTATTCATTTGAACCTTCGAACTTTGAACTGATCTTTGAACCTACATGTTGAGATTTAAAATTGAATCTTACATCTGAACTTGGACAATATAACTGGGTGAGTATGGAGTGTTGCCAATCATCTGAATAGGGCCTTGATTTCTTGGAGTTTTTAGGAAATGAATTGACTCAAGGAAGGGAGAAGATGCAAAGATGATGCGACTTTATTGAAGGGGAAACAATAGAGAAAACACAACTGAAACAAAACAAGCCAAAAAAAAAAACAAAAAGGAAATGATTATTTACAATGGAGAGGACAAAACCTAAAGACTAAATGTGATCATTTATAGGATGGAAAGTTATGAGCCCTTTCGAACTAACTCTTGATAGAATGGAAGAATATTGAAATGATTTCTGGGGAAGATTGTGTGAGAGTTTTTTCATCTGTGGATGAAAAAACTCTCACACAATCTTCCCCAGAAATCATTTCAATATTCATGGATTGTGGAAATCTGTTTGCTTAGAATGGAAGAATGTCAACTATATTTTTCATACCTTGAGGTCTTTGATTTTTGGATTGCTAATTTGGTTTCTTCATTGTAATTTTATGCACCAATTCTTCCATAGGAAGAGAAGAGAAATGATTTGTAAGAGGCTGAAAAACATGTGAATCTTTTTCTTCCTCTTGATTGTTCACTAAGTCCGCTTCAAGAGCATTTTCTTGTCCATGCATCACTTCATCAGTTTCTTTTTCTTCAAACATTTTGTCTTCCTTTTCTGCTTCTTGGTAATCATTTCGTGCTTTAGGTTTTAGTAATGCTTTATTAGTCTCCAAGAGATCAATCAAGAGTAATTCATAATCAACTTCATGCTCATAGGAAGAGCTATCCAAGCCTTCCCAAACAACATCATTTGGTGGAATATCATTAGAAGTCCCAAATATAAAGGAATTAAATTCTGCCACTAAAAAATCTCCTAATAATTTTTCATTTGATCTTACACCCTCCTAGCTTTGTTCAATGGGAAGTATATCAATGGAAATCATTGAGTCAGTTGACTATGAGGTTGATGAATAATCAAGATTTAGATGGTAGGCTCCAGCTACACTATAGGGAGGGCTTTTAATCATAAGAGGGATTAGGTGATCTTCATCATTGAAAATTGTTAAACTTTGATAAATAGGAGGTGCTGATTTAACTACTTTCAGAATGAGCCTTTTCTATTTAGGCTTTTCCTTAGGATAATTCTATTGTTCGCAAATATAAATTCCTATCTATGCAATATCTTTATAGTTCATTCCAGTTAGAAACATATCATCTTCTAAACTAATAGCCTCCCTTTGTGCATTTTGCAATGTTTGTACTTTCTGACGCTTTAATAAAAACTTGATTTTAGTTTGTAAAGTAGCAATGAAAACACATAGTTGATTACTTTCATTTGGTTGGCTATTTTGGGAAATTTTACCAGCACACCTATTGAACCTATCTATAAAATCCCTCATAGATTCAATCTCCTTTTGAATTTTAAAGAAAATTAATAATAACTTGGTAACATCAATTGTGGGCTTAAATATTTGAAGAAATTTTACCTTGAGATTACACCAGCAAGTGATACAAGCATTAGGCAATTTCTAAAACCAATCAATAGTGCTTCCAATGAAAATCCCTAGAAATAGTTTAACAAATATGTTCTCTTCCTGCAAACCCAGAATACCACAGGCTTCTATAGTTGCTTTAATGTGATCATTGGGGTCTTCATTTGCATTGCTAAAAAACTTCAAGAGATATTCTATTCAACTTTCAGTTAAAGCTGAGTATTGAGACAAAGAAAATGTCCCAATCTGAGCCCCCCATGACTGGGTTGTAACCAAAGCCATAACAATAGACTTCTTTCACCAAAATAAATTTGAGTCACCAACCTCTGTCCTCGGGGAGGTAACCTATAGATATCCAAGGAAAGGAAAGCATTGAAACTTTCTTTCTATCCCCAGTAGACTTGCCAAAAATTGTTAGTAAATAGGTTTGTCCTCTCTTAAAACACCTTCACAAATGTCTCTCGAATACCCAAAAAGAAAGAGAAACCTTGAAACCAACAATAGAGTCACTTGTAATTATCTTGTCAAGTGCTCTCTAAATTTTGAAATAGAGGTACAACTCCCTCATTTTGATTTAAAATAAATAATTTTCTAATATACCTTTAACCAAAAGGAAAAGAAGGAACGCTAACATTCATTCATCAACATGATATGAATACAAACCTTAATTTAAATAATTTTGAAAGGAAATAAAATACATAGCATAGAGGCTATCTAATCAATCTTCCCACTTATAGATAAACAAAAGGGAAATTTGATATTCATTACATGTATGCTGCATAAAAACTCAAGATTCCATGACACACAAGAAACCTTGATAGATGAACAAGATAATATTCTGAACGTTGCTAGAGTAACCACAAAATCATTTCCAACCAGAGAAATGTAAATTCAAATCATGGGATCTAAAATTAAATTTCAGTTTATTCCAAATATGTAAACAAAAAAACCATAGGATCTTTTTATCCTTGCATCATAAACAATTTTGCAAAATAAAATCAATTTCTCCTTCCCTTCTTTGTTACAAATCTTTAACCTAAAAATGCCTTCCTCTTTCTTGAAAAATGTACAGAAATTTCCCAACCTGAGAAGAACAAGAACCCATTACAATTCTTTTTCACCCATTAAATAATTCCCCTACGAGAAGTACAACTACCCCCCAGCTTCTTTTTACCAAATGAATTTGCATTTTATTATTTTTCTTATGTTCTTCTCTTTATGTTTTAATTTTTCAATATTAAGTGCAATAATCATTTAGCACTTTACAATAATGTTAATTCTTTAAAGAATTAACCTTGTCCTTTGTATTTTGCTCATTTTCACCCTCATATCATAAAAATAATTAGTTCCTTTTTTAGATTTGACTATGTGAGAGATTAATGTTCGATTAATTATTTTGCACTTGAACATGATAATATTTAATTCTTTAAAGAATTAAATATAATGCAATACAAAATAATTTTTAAATAATAATTATTACTTTTAGAAACTCACCTTGTTTTTACTTCTCACAGAGTTAAATGAAGAGGGGAAATACATAGGGTTTCAAAACCCTAGGTAATAGATACCAAATGTAATGCCCCTCAAACATGAACTCAAAATAATAGGCCAAAGTTGATAAGTTTGATCAGTAAATTTATTTTTTAACTTCCTTTTCCTATTAACTCATTTATCAAGGATGTAAAGTTATATTTTGGTTCTCTTAACATTCATTCTTTAGTACTTAAGTTTTTTCATGCATTAGTGTTGATTGTCATGCAAATTATATAGTTCTTAAATATAAAATACAAAATTCCATATAATCATTATAATTGACTAATCTAATTTTACAATGAGGACAATAAAGGGCACCAACTACCACAAGATACACATTAAGACATTTTGAATAAATAAACATTATTTATATTTAAAACTAATAACACAGGCATTCACTACATACATCTATACTAAGATGAAATTTATAAAAGAGATACAATTTTCATACATCTACTTTTCAAGAACCAAGACCCTTTCTTATTTACCTAACCCTTATAAATGTCTTTCCTTATAATGTATCAATCTAAATCCCCTTTTGATGATTCATCAAATTACATCTTAATATATCATTTTTATTATTCCTACAATAATATTTTTACTAGAAGTAGGAGTATAACACATGAATACCTTAAGATATCTTTTATAATCCTTTCTCCTCAACAACCATTGGCTTGACAATATATGGTACTTTGAGAATTATATTCTTATTATCTATTGACCTTTGTGTAGTAATAAGGGATGGTTATCTAATAGGTGGTATTGTCTTGTTTCTTATCTATGTTTCATAATCATTACCCAAGAGTGTATTAACATAGTAAACACTTACACTATTTTTTTTATTACATTACCTCTTAGATGTTCTAAAATTATTACAAATTATCACAAAATCTTCTCATAGGTTATGCAAATCTCTTTATAACTAACTCCAACAATCTTAGTTAAGCTCAAACTAAAGATTTATTTAATAAACTTGTTTCTCCTGAGATGATCTTGTCATACATACTTTTGCAAAAACATTAATATATCTCTTTGTTTCAATATTATATCCATTTCTTGTGTTTTTCAATTATCTTATACTTTTACTAAAGTGATAACTACACTTGTATAATTTTTTTTAATATATTACCCTCATTTATAATGTTTTTGATGTATTTAGATACCAGCCAAGAGAGATGGGGGGCTAGCCCCAAAGTAGAAAGTGGCTAAGAGATTAGTTGGAGGTTACCTCCCTATCATCAAACCAATACCATATTTATACTTCAAAAACTAACATAGTCCATCATAGTCCTACTTGATTTATAATGTTGTTATGATTAAATGATCTAAATTTATTGAATGGTATATCTGTAGAATTCTATTTATTCAGATTTTTATTTTTTAGGATCAATTTGTTCCAAGATTTTAGGTCATTATTTTTAGGGTAAATCGATAATACATTTTCATAAATACATTCAAGCCTCTTGAAATTCATTAGATGGAATAGGGAAGCTTATTCCTCTTATTTCAAGTTCCAATATGAGAAGAGCAGAATGAAAAATGTTATCATTGATAAAAATGTCCTCCATCGATCAAATAACTGATACCTTGAGGTATTCTTAAGATGATCATATCAAATATACACACTTTATAACATGTTTACACATGAGTCTTATCCTACAATTAAGTTACTAACAAAAGATTCACTTTTAACAATATAAATTGACCCTTAGAGATATTTATGTATTAGGCTTCTTTAGGGGAGAAAGCATTTTATTAGTCAATTTCATTTAAGGTATATATTAACTAGGAAAAAAGGAGAGTCCTATATTAGCCTCTAGTTATATTTTTAATTAATTCTAGGGGAGTATATCCACCTTTAGACTTTCAAGTATGCTACTAGTGATAAAAGTATATTATTCTTCATTATCTATTTCCTAATACTTCCATTAAGGAGAAGTGTTAACCCCAAAATTAATTCTATTCAACACTTTCTCCAAACATCCTATTTTTAAATACTTGACATCCTTACAAACTAATAGATATCATTCATTTCATACATCCCTTCAAGAGAGTTATCACTTATGTATAATAAATCAAATAAATAACTTCCTTTCCAAATTGTTTAGTTAGATTAGTTGTCAATAGACATGGTCTACCTTCTTTAATTTATAACTAACTATAAACTCTGTAAGATTTAAAAATATATAGGCTTATAGCTATTTTGAAAATGGGACATTTTTAAAACTTTGAAGAAACAAATCTACATAAGTTCATTTACATTGAAATGCATGAGTTCACCAACTAATTTTATCATTTTGATCTTGGGAGGGGATAGAAAAATTCATTATTAAATCTTTTCTTTTGATTTTCTATTTTGTAAGGATCAGGAGATATTCCTTTATAGGATTACAATCATACAATAGTTAACAAGAAGCTTAAGTTCCAAAATTCTTAGGACAAAATGCAATTTTATAGCTTTGCACCACTTGCAACATTAAATAAAGGACCACTAGAAAAGGCTCATGTTTTACTCATAAAGGAATTCCTAACTTGTAAAATTATAACACTAGACAAAATAACTCTATTTCCAAGCATGATCTCAATTTAGCATTTGAAGGAGAAGTATAGTGAAAAGTATCAAACTTTCTTGGTCAAAATTCAATAACATAATAGGGTTAGGATTATATTTGACTATATATAACCAAGCCATTGTTCTCAAATGATACAAAGATGTTTCTATTAATATATGTAATTCTTAATAACATAAAACAATAAAAAAGCTTTAATTCACCATTATATATTAAGTAAAGTAGAAATATTACTAAATGATTTAAGACCAATAAGTTATTAGGAAACAAGTGTACATAACATGTATAGCCATAAAGGGCTAAAGTTTTCTAATAACACATTAAGGAAGATCTCAAATCATCAATATGCCACTACGAGTCCCAAAGTTCCTAGTGTGGAAACCTAGGGCTCTGATACCAAATGTAATGCCCCTCAAACATGAACCCAAAATAATAGGCCAAAGTTGATAAGTTTGATGAGTACCATTTTTCTTAAACATCATTTTCCTATTAACTCATTAATCATGGATGTAAAGTTCTATTGCAGTGCCCTTAACTTTCATTCTTTACTTTTTAAGTTATTCCATGCATTAGTGTTTATTGTCATGTAGATTATATAGTTCTTAAATAAATAAGTAAATAATTTATAGCATCATTATAATTGACTAATCTAATGAGGACAATGGAGGAAATCAACTACAACAAATTATACATTAAGATATTTCATATAAATAAGCATTATTTAGATAAAACAATATAGACATTATGGCAAGATATATTGTCAATTAGTTCCAAAACACTTAGTCATTTTTTATGGTTATACTGTTACCAAGTAAAACTAAGCAAACCATGCTAATAATGTTAATTGAGCATGTAGTGAGTAGTGTCAACCAATTTGACAATATATATTGAGTTGTAGTGTCATCCAAGTGTCAACCAAGTCATCTTCGCTTTCGAAGTGATCAATGTGAACCAACTGCATAGTGTTAACCAAATGCCATAGTTGTTGACTTCCACTGTGTTGCCTAAGTGTCTTCATATCACACGAGTGGAACATTGGACCCGAGTGTCAGCATTGAGATGACTTGGTAAATTATTGTTTGAAATTATTATGATATCTTAGTAGATGACTTGTTAATGCAATTATTTTGGATGGATCATTGATCCCTCAATAATGGGTTCCACTTTTTGGCCAATTTTGACATTGAAATCAATATTTTTTCAACAAACCTCACGTTCAAGTGACTATATCTCTAAAACTATAAATAATATCGAGATGACATAAACTAGTGATTTTTAGTACTCTATTCCTACTTTGTAACCATATTTTTTAATCTAAACAAAAATAATTATTTATGTCAATTATTTCATCTCCTCCGAAGAGTGGTACTTAATAAACATTCAATATTTTTAAAGAGTGACAGTCTCTTTGACACATAACTTTTTTTCTAGAAATGATAATGAAGTAATTATTTTGGCATTAGATGTGTAACATCAATATCCAGAGGATGCATTTGGTTTGATTCATTTTGGTTGAATATTGTATAGCTTGTGAAGTTTTGAAGTGACACAATTGCAATTTAGACATATGTTCATTTTGACATAGATAATTTGAAGTCAATTTATCATAAAGCTTCTTTTTTTTTTGTTTGAATAAAAAGCTATCTCAATAAGCTATTCCTACATATTTTTCAAGAAAAAATTTACCAAATTTACTAATTTTCTCGATGTGTCAAAGTTGGTTGATGTTCAATTGGTAATGAACCTAGGATGAGTTAAACTCATATTTGAAAGTCTTAATGATTAAAAATATGTATTACAATTATAGTCATTGGAAATTTTTCTCCCAACAACACATTTTTATATTTTTATTTTATAGTAGGAGATCATTCTTCTACAATTATGGGTGTCAAAAGAGGGAAAAGAAAAATTAAGAAAAAGGGGGCAAAATATTCTTAGTTTTGGGCATTCGCTATGAACATAATGTTCACAAAAAACATATTTTACATGTTTAGTGAGAAAATATGGTTGTAGTGAACATACAAGATATAATTTCCTGGCAACTAGAAATTTAACATGATATGTTCATGTGAACATATCCAATTTATTATGTTCGCACGAACATATAAAAAATAAAAAACTTGATGTCAGCTTTTGACAAGCAATTTAAAAGTAGGGATAGTGACAAGAAAATCTATACAAATTTATTTTTATATGATTATTGCATGAAATTTATCTTGAGGCAAGTGGTAAATTTTGTTTTTTGTTAATTTTATAATGGGAAACAAGAAAGGAAGGCAAACCAAATATGCAAGAAATAGATTTGATGAAGCAAAAGAAAGAAATCTTCAAAAGACTATGACATGTTATCGTTGAATTGAACAAGGTGAATAAAATATTGAATAAGTCTCAACAAAATTAGAAGAAGTGCATATGGGAGAGAGGTAAGGAACATTCCCTACAGAATCTCAAACAATGAATGTTGAAGAAGGTTCAAGATTACTCCCTATAGAGGTTCAAATAACAGAAGTTAGAGAAGGGTTAGAATATTTTCTTGCAAAATCTCAAACAATGGATGTTGGAGAAGGCTCAAGATCACTTCTTGTATAAATTCTAGTAACAAAAGTTAGAGCAGGGTCAGGATAAGGTGCAGGAACTGGTATGGATGAACTCTTAAATATTTCCCAATCTATAAAGAATTCTATTTCTCCAAAAAAAATAGATCATTTACATTAAATGGATGCGGATAAATTGACAAGACTTGTAGCTACTATTAAACCATTAAGTTTGTCTAAGAAAAGGTCAATGAATAAGAAGATAAAAGAAATTATGACTCAATTTGATAATACTAAAACACTTGAACAAGCTTAGTTACTTTCACTTTTTCTTACACAAAAGAAGTTGCAAGATGAATTGAAATTGATAGGTGTAGACACAATATCAAAGAAGAGAAGATTTTCTAGCATGCAAATTGATTTGATTAAAAATGTTAAACAAGGTTTTAGAAACATAGGAAAATACTCTTGAACTGAAGATAAGGCTATGGCAAGAAAAGTGATGTTGATGTCTATTCTAAACAAGAATATGACCCAAAATAGAAAAATATCTTCCATTTCATCTGAAATGGGTTTTAGTAGGAAAATAGTGAGAAAATATGTTAACAGAAGATTAATTGTGGATGATAGTACTATGGAGGGCAATTGGGTGATCATGTGTAGAGCACCTTGTTCTGATAGGACTGAAGAGTCATTAAAAAATTTAGTCCTATCATTTTGGATTGATAACATTCGTCCTTCATCATAGCATAGATGTTATTAGGCATAGGATTGCATCTGGTCAATATGAACATCACACAAAATATTGGTTGGACACAACACAATATGAGTTATATGTGTCATTCTGTAGTGAAAATCCTAATGTAAAAGTTAGGCAAACGTTGTTTGAAAAATTGAAGCCATACTTTGTGAGGTCAAACAAAGTGTTTGAAACATGTTGTTTTCATCATCATATTGAGTTTGATCTCCACTATCAGGCATTTCAAAAGTTTGTAGAAGACACATATGGTTTTCATACTTCTCCTCCTAGTAGGAGAAGTGAGTTTATATCATCCATTCTATGTGACAAAATAGATGATCCAGCTGGTCAAATAAATTGCATGAAAGGATTATGTGAAACATGTGGTGAATTGGCTCTATTTCTTTTAAAAATTGAAAATATTGATGCAACAAAAAAATTGAATTGCAAAAGTTACAAGTATGTCAAGAATGAAACAAATTTGGGAAAAGAGACAAAAAGGTTAGAATATGTTGAAGAGGAGTTACATATTCTAACATTTATGAAAAAATTTAATAATTTGATTCAACCTTATATTCGTCATATATTTTTTGCAAAGTGGCAAGCACAATAGTTTCAAACTTTGAGAGATAATTTCCCACTTGGAATGATTGTATCAGTTGTTGATTTTTCAGAGAACTATTGCTTTGTTCATTAGAAAGAAATTCAATCAGATTATTACTTTTCTAAGTAGGTTATTATTATGGTACATTTTTGTTATAGACATGCATAGTTATATTTGGATGGTGTTCAGAGTACAGTTCAAGCATGACTAATTAAAAAGCAATATCATTTTTATATAAGTGATGATAAAGAACATGACATTCACTATGTTGAACATTGCTTCAATATCTTCTTTTCTTATTTGAAAGAAAGAAACATAAATTTTGATAAACATTATGTTTGGTTTGATGGATGTGTCACACAGTTATAATTTATGGTTATAATTATGATGGTTTAAAATTTATGATTTATGATTATAATTAGGGCTCTAGGCTATAGGTTTATATCACTGTTAGAAGTATGGTTAGAGGGTTAGGGTATGGGTTTACATCATGTTGTTAGAAGTATGGTTCTGAGGGTTAGGATTTGTATTAGGGATAAGATTTTGGATTATGGTTTTAACACATAGTTTTAATATTTATAATTAAAGTTAGGATCAACTACTAATATGATTTACTATTTAATGTTGGGGTTTATCATTTAGACCTCTACAGTTCAAATTGAGATTTAGGAGTTATGGTTTCAAGTGTGCATCTAAGATTAGGGGTTATAATTTATGATTAGGGTTTTGCAGTTACGATTATGACCAAGTTTAGTATTTAGGACTACTGTTTAGCATTAAGGTTTAAGAGTTAAAATTTAAGTTAAATATATAATCTTTACATGAACATTAGATTATATGATGTACATTCTTTATGTTTGTATATAATCAAGTTATGTTCTTATAATTAAATTTTACTAATTAAATGTTGTAACATGTATTCTTTAGGTCATACACTTTCTAAGTTATATGTTCTTATGTATTTATGGATTTTATATTCTTACCTAGATGCAAATTAATCTACATTCTTATATATGTATAATTTAGGATCTCCCCAAGTTAAGACATGTTATTGAATTATATAATTAAATATATACTTAGATTAAGGCATTAAAAATAATAACATATATATATAAACATGAATATTGAAAACATACATGTATCTCTATTTTACATGAACATATTTACATGTACATTTATGAAATAAAATATACCTTAATCTACATTCTTATGTATAATTTAGGATCTCCCCTTAAGCCATGTCATTAAATATAGCTAATTACACTTAGGTATAAGACAAATTATGATTGATCAATAGTTAACATATGTACATAATAAAATGTGAATTTATTGAAAACATGTACATGGATCTACTTTTGACCATGAACAAATATAAATACATCTATGTTCAAAATAAAAAATACATTTTAATCTACATTCTTACATGTATAATTTAGGACCTAGACCCTTAAGACATGTCATTTAATTACACTTCTAAGATTAAGACATTAAGATGAATTTTACATATACATTTATAAACATGAATATTGAAAACATACATACATTTGTACATTTAACATTAACATATATACATATATCTATGAAATAAAATAAGTGAATTTTAATCTATATTCTTATGTATAATCTAGGATCTCCCCTTAAGATGTATGCCATTAAATATAGTTAATTACACAGTTTAGATTAAGGTGCATAAAGATGAATAACATACACATAAACATGAATAAGGCATTAAGACGAATAACATATACACAAACATGAATAAAACATATATGTAAGTTCATAAAAGATTAAGATGTATTAAAAATTCAATAACATGTACATTAACATTAATAAATTTATATGAATATTGAAAATATTTTTCTAAACTTTATTTCCTACACTATTTTTTAAAAAAAAAATAAAAATATTTTCTAATGTTCTTTCTAATATTTTTCTAATGTTTAAATCCTAATTTATTTTCTCATTGCTTTCTAATATAAAATTCTAAATTATTATTTTTAAAATATATTTTCTAATGTTTTTCTAATATTTAAATGTAATATTTTTTCTAATATCTTTTTCTAATGTTTTTCTAAATATGTTTCCTAATAGATTATATTATTATCAATATTCTAATATTTTTTTAATTTCTTTCTCAATTTGATATTATTATAAATTTTCTAATGTTTTTCTAATATTTTTTCTAATTTTTTTTTCTAAATTTTTTTTTTTTTTTTTTAAAGAGGGGTAAACGCTTTTACCTAGAGCTATGAACCAGTGAGGCCACAGACGGGGGACCTCATCCCCATTAGATTTGAACCTTGATGGAAAGGATAACAACTCAACAATTTAACCATCACAACATGCCACTATTGGCTTTCTAAAATTTATATTATTCTAAATTTTCTAATAATTTTCTAATATTTTTTCTAATGTTTTTTAATTTTGTTCTAAATTAATGTTTTTTATAATGTTTTCTAAATTTGTTTTCTAATGTTTTTTATATAATATTTTTCTAATGTTTCCTAAATTAATATAATTAAGTTTAATATAAATAAACAATAAAAATATGCTTTGAAAACATTAAAAACATAAAGAACATTAAAATATGCTTAAAAAATCTTTTAAAATTCTTTGAAACTATTAAAAATGTTTAAAGAACATTAAAATATGAGTTAAAAACATTTTAAAGTGCTTTGAAAACATTAGAAACATTTAATGAACATTAAAATATGTTCTAAAAACATTTTAAAATGCTTTGAAAACATTACAAAATGCTTTAAAAACATTAAAAATGTTAAAAACATTAAAATAATAATATATAGACATACTTGGAGAGGAGAATCTGAAGGAAAATGACAGGATGACTCTAACGAAGACCACACGTTCGCTCCAACCCTTGAGTGAATAGTGAACACCATGGAAAATGACAAAATGGGGTTAAAACGACATTTTTAAACACCAAAAATTGACTTTTGAATGTTCATTGTGAACATATTAATTACACATATTTGTAGCAAACATACATTATTACATAATAATATGTTCACAGTGAACACTTTTTAAATATATTTTCACTACGAACATATTTACTATGTTCGTTGCAAACATATGTTAAACTAGATTTCACCTTCGCGATTTTTTTTGCATTTCTCTTCATCCCACTAATGTGGAACCCATTATTGTGGGTTCACCTGGATATAAATGTAAATTACTTTGTAATCACTATTGCCATCACTATCAATTAAAGAACATTGCATAGAAGAAAATATGAAAGAGAAGAGTAATTGGAAGGGTAAAAGAATTATACAACAAAGTTAGAGACTCATCTATCAAATTCAAGTGATTAGTTTACAACAAAGGATCTTATTTAACAAATCAAGTTGCACAACAAAGATCAATCCACTCATTCATCCTAATAGGTGCATTAGTCAAATCATCTAACAGTGTGGACCTAACAGTCCTTTGTAGAAACTCCTAATAGCAAACATTATTAATTGTATTATATAAAGCCTTCCACAAGGTGGCCCTAACAGTCATTCTTGCTCTGTGCTAAGTAGATCACCAAAATTGATCAATTGTAAGCCCTAATAGGCCAACTTTATTACTATAGTAGTGAAACATTTTAGATGTCATCCCCACTGAAGCTTTACCTTCTATTTGATGAATAGGTTTTTATTCCAGCTTTAGCCATGTGAACTCTTGCAAGGAAATCTTGTATCTACCAACACTTTTTTGTGATCGTAACTAGTATATTATTTATTAATAGAAAAGGACTATTCATCAAATAAATAGAAAACCAATGCGAACACAATATAATGTACCCTAGATGTCTCAACGCCAAAGGAGATAGCCAAGAGAGTGAAATCGTCAACCTATCTGAGCTCCTCCTTAGTCATAGACTAAACATGATTGAAGATCACATACTTGTATAAGTCAATATGGGTTTAAAATAATCTATTGTAAAGATTAACATTGAATCACATATGTCATAACAAGAAAAATGTATACATGTAGAAACATAGAAGGATCCAATGGCTCTACATGCCCTTGTCTCTTATATCAAGGTGTGTAGTCTCTATAGGTGTGTCTATTGTATCATCATCCTCAAATAGAAATTGATACTTAGAAAGATCAACTATGGGACCCAAATAGATATCCTTACACGTCATGCAAGTATAGGGATCACAAACATGTGATGAGTTCATCAATGATGAATGTGTGCTAGCATCATTAGTTACACTTGGAGGCAACACTAACCTAGCCTAGTATGTCAATAGGCTACTCAATCTATGGATGACTTTAGTGATTTAAGAGCTAGCCTCTGCAATGATATTGGGATGTTTCACTAGAGGAGGAGGGGAGACGTCACTAGGGGAGACAAAAGTGTTACTTTTTTTCCACTAGGAAAAGGGTCTATCCCAAGGAGCTCCTCCTCCTACATGCATGTTGGGCCCCATGCTCTAGTAGTTCACCTTTAGGCCCAACACAAATTCAACATACATTTTCATAATGAAATATAATGAAATCTTTGAATTTTTGTGTGAAGGTTTGTCAAAACCATCCACTAGTGATCCCAAAATTTCACACACATAGCCTCATTTGTGCACCATTTAATTGATAATTTGGGCTTTTTACACCTAGAATGGATGATTGTGGTTGAGAAAAAAAATACCTAAATTCTCTTTATAAGAGTATATAAGGCTTGAAGCAAAAGTTTCCATGTGTGATAACCTAAGGAAGACAAGGACTCTAGGGTGTTGCTTCATATGGTGACCAAACTATAGAGTCTACAATTGGAATGCAAAGGAAGAAGGCATAAGAGGATGAATGCTTGAAGGGTGAACAAGCTATCAGAGATGAAGTGAATGAAGCCAAGAAGAGTGGAGGACTGAAATAGACATTTGTAATCTATAAGTGAGTTGTAAATTTTGATCTAATCAAAGCCTTACTATTACTTGATAATCATTGTATTAGTTGAGGATAAAATCCTTTGGATTAAGCTTGATCTAAAATTCATTTGTAAATCCTTAAACTGGGGGACATTCTAATGGAATATTCTAAATTCATACAACAAGTTTCACTCCTAATATGATGATTGAGATCCTTTAACTAGGTCACATGTAACAATGTATATTGTAACCTTTAACAGGTTTGTCCTTTCATAGGGCATCACTTCAGAAGACTGAGAATTAGAAGCATGTTAGTGGCAGTTTTTCCCAAATTGGGTTTTCACATAAATTCCTTATTTCATGTATGAATGACTATTTTATGTTTCATGTTTACGTTTCTACAAAGTGATTTTGACTTAGGATAGTAACATACAAGTTTGTGTTTTGAATGATATAATTGATGCATGCAAGATACATGATAAGAAGATATATGTATGAGTTTTTTTAAGAATTGAAAACTTTTATTAAGAGTTTTTGGACCTTGGATAACTAATTCACCCCTCCTCTTAGTTATCACCTATAATAGGATGCTCACCCTTTCCATGTCCACTCTAAAAAACTCCAAATGTGTAGTATATTTTGGAATCGATAATATCAACATAATGTTTAAAATGGTTTAGATGATTTAAATTATTTTTCAAATCCATATGACCATATAATTTTTATTACATTTTATCTATTTATTTTTTAAATATTAAAAAATTGTCTAAAAATAATGTTCCACAAAAATGTATGACATGCTCGTCATCATCACTAATGTAAAAGTGATATTCTTTTTTAATGACCCATGTTTGATCTATACCTTCCCCCCACCCCTATCCAAATTGATTTGTGCATGTCAATAAGACACCTAGACTACAATAGTAACCTTCCATGTAAAGTAGTATTCCACTTGAAGTTGTTTATGAGAAACAAAAAAATAATTTTCTACAAAGTCAAAAATAGATAAAATTGTTCCAAGTGGGAAAGTTTCTCGCAGTGTTTGAAAGTGTTATGCTTTCCACTTTAAAAAGGGCACAATGTCTATATGGTTGAATTAATTTACAAATATTTGACATAAATTCTCCAACATGTATATCTTTTCCTCTACATAGCCAATTCTAGTTTATTCTTTTCCAACTTTTGTTTAAGAATTTATATACTTATCTATTACATTTTACCATTCTCAACATATTAGTATCTTCATCTCTCAAAGGAACTTTAGTTAGGATACGACATGTTTCACAAATTCCTCTTTTGTAATCTGTTTTACCTATTGCATGATTGTCTAATTTGTCACATAAGATTGATGTTATGGATTGGCTTGGTTGTTTAGGAAAATAATTTTGAGAACCATCAATTTATTCTATCATCTTTTGGAACCCTTAATAGTATAAATCAAATTCAACATGAAATCAAAAAGAAGTTGCAAAATATTTTATTTATTTTCACAAAATAGGGCTTCAATCTTTCAAACACTGTTTGTCTAATCTTTAGGTCAAAATTTAAATTACAAAATGAGAGGTACAATTCATATTCTATGACATCGACCCAATTTTTTATGTGTTGCAAATATTCCTTAGGACCAATCCTCTTCTTGATGATATCTCTTCTATATGGTGAAGGATGAGTATTATCAATCCAAAATTGAATAACCAAATTCTTATACATTTAACCAATCCTATTAGATTGAGGAGATCTACACATTAACACCCAATTTCCTTCTAATCTACTATCATCCAAAATGTCTCCTTTTCAAATAATGTGACACTATCATTTGAATATACTAGATATGAGATGAAAGTGAAGATTTATGTCTTTTTTAAGACATTTTCTTATTTAAAATATATTTTAGTATCACTCTTCATGCATTGCATCTATCTACAGATATAGTTTTTCTTCCAACATTCACTTTTAACAATATCATTTGATACTTTAGAAGTGCTCCTCTTTTTAAAAATATATCTATATCCAATAGTTTAAATGGATATTTTAATTGATCCCTAAAAAGTGAAATTGATTATAATTTAGTTTTCTCCATTGTATCAAGATTCTGAAATTGTGCAATTATTTCCTTAGACTTCTTATTCAATGTCCTTTTTGTAGCATGTGTAGTTTGGCTAGCATATTCTCTTAAATTTTCCACATCTATTTCAATTAAATGACCTATGTTTCCATGATTAAATTTTCTCTTTAATCCTTGAGCTAGATTAACATTGTCATTTGTTGCTTGATCGTAGGTTGGAAGAAAAAAATATTTAAAAGCCTCAAGATATAGTATTCTTATGGGTCATATATCTACATACATCACTTGAAACATTATATAACTCTATCTAAATCCAAACATCTACAATTATTATAGATTTAACTTTTAATGAACTAAAAATCTTGATGAGAATACTTTTTTAACCTTGTGATGAACCTTCTTCAATGTTGATTACTTAAACTTCAATTTCCTCCTATCCAACATTTCCATCATTGACTACTAGGCACATGATAATAAATCAAATCAAGCACTTGCAAGGGGAAACATCTCTATTTTTTTTTTTAAAGTCATAACACTTTCCTACCTAGAAATCAAGGGATATTTTATACTTGTGAGAGATGTGTGTACCAGTTTGAGCTTGGGATGACCCTTCTCCAACCTCAAAAAGTTGTCCTTATTGAGTACATTCTACACATGCACATGTTTGAATTTGTAATTATTTTAGTCATGTTAAACCACTTCGAATCTTAACAAGTTATCTACTAAATTGAATCCTAAACCTAGCACTTTTGACCAAATTATCTACCCTCACATAAATTAAATGGACCACTAACCATTACTCTAAAATAACATATATAATTAACATAAAATTTAAAATATATATTTAAAATGATAAGTCCTAACTCCAAATAGATTAATACCTAAGTCGATAGTAACCTTAATATAATAAACCCTATCCTAAGTTAATAGTAACCCTAAATTAACAAACACTAGTCCTAAATATTCCTTATGTAATCTACCCAAATCTCAAGTTATTAGTAACCCTAATTTAATATATTATATTCCTAATTTAATAAACCCTAATCCTAAATATGAAAAACTTTAGAATCATATTCCAAACTAAATAAAATCTATACATGAAAAAGATTGTACAAGCATGGACCTTTCCTCGTTTTATAGTATCCTGCTAAGCTTATTTGACAATTTTCATCTTCTTATTTAGTTTCATTCTTTTCAATGGAGACTGACTTGATCTTCTTGTTTTTTATCCGATTACAAATTTTTTTTGCAATGTTTTTTAAAAACAAAAAGACAAGATGAATATATTTTCTCCCAATTAAAGTACACATTATTTTATGTACTTTTATTATAAAATGTAATGGTTGATTGTTTATTTATATAACAAGCACAAAATTGAAAAAAAAAAAAAAAAAAAAAAAAAACATAAAAAGTTTGCCTAGAGTTTTGATTAGAACTACTTAAGCACTTTCATCAAAACTACCTAGGTAGTATCAATTGAATCTATATGGGTTCTATTTAACTCATGGTTAGTTGGGCTAGAAAAATTTGATAAAAAATGCCAACAACTAGTTTTGATTAAAACTTTTTAAGATGCCAACAACTAGTTTTGATTAAAACTTTTTAAGTACTTTTGATAGAAAGTTAATTTCCATTAATTTCTATCAAAAGTAGCAAGATAGATGTGTTTTGTAAAGGTCATAATATTTTGAGTTATTTTCATGGCTTGAAGGCTTAATTACTATGTTCAAATGGAGCCCTAAAGTCACACCATTCTGTAATACATAAATAATCAGAGTGAGCTTTATAATGGCTATGGATTTGACATATTTTTAAAAATTTAGTTATATTTTTTTATGTGAATCAAATAGATGTTTCTAATTAAAAAATAGTAACCACGAGAAATAAATTTTGGAAAAAATGCCTACAAGCTTAATGCTCATGTCCTCATTCAATGAAAAAATGAAACTTTTAATTTGGGAAACTATATAACAAGTTACGTTCATTGAAAGCCATGTATGTCCAAATTAATGTTAGGTTAAATTTAAACACTGATAAAATATGAAATAGTAAAGATAAAGACATTAGACCACCTCCACAGGTTTTTTATGGATGTTAACAAACTAAATTTAAAATAATCACATCAATATCTATAATTGAAAAAAAAATTGTGAGAGTCAAAAATAGTATCACTCTTTTAAAAATAGGTTTTTGATAACATACCAATTTTTATGGGACACTTTTTTTAAATTATATATATAGAATCCACACAAAAAATTCTAAAAGATTCTAATTTACTTCATCTTCAAATTACTAATCATTAAATGATAATTTGCATCAGAAAGTGAACATTTTCATAAAAAGTCACATCTTGGTGTTAGTTTAGGCAAAATAGTGTAATCAATAACTATGGGTTCAACATCCAACAAGAGGCTCTCGATGGATTTCTAGGAAGAAACTAAAGAGGGTACATGGAGATAGGAGAAGAAGATACCGCCCTACTAGTGGAAAGATATAACACTAAGGAGGAGATGAAGTCTGAGAATTTGGTTCATATTACTTAGGGATTAGGTGATGTCAGCCAAAGAAAGGAACTACATAAAGCGATTAAGAATATTGTGGTTTATTCATCCTCTAAATCTGAAGACATCCCAATTGGTAATGAGAAGAGGGGTCTAGAGAAGAATTTGACTAAATCTTTGGCTAGTGTAGAGAAAATAAATGCTAAAATTGAATCCATTGACACTTATGATATATAGGCTCAAAATAAATCTATTTCCCTTAAGGTTGTGATTAATGAGTTACAAAAGGACCTCCAAAAGGAAGTGAAGAAAAAAAAGGAGAAAAATTTTACTAGTTAGCTAGGACAAGTAAATAGAGGAATAAATGATAGTGACAAAAAGATTCAATCACTAGTCCAAAAGTTGGTAAACAAGTAGCAGGAAGGCATTGAGCTAAAATTTTACATCATTGGAGAAGAGAAGGATGAGGAAATTTGAGGCCCAATAAAAAGGACCTAGGGAAGACTTAATAAAAATAATATTATGACTAGCTCCAAGAATACAAAGGGAGTCCAAGAGGTGACTAAGATCCAAGCCGTCAAAGTTGTCAAAGTTCTTGCTTAGGCATTGTCCATGTTTTTGTTATTTTGTCTTAGATAGTTTTGTTGGCTACTACTTTAGGGTGTTGGTTGTATCTAATGTTTCTTTTCATTTTTAGTATAGATGATTTTAAGGACTTGCAAACTTATTTTATCCTTTTTGTATTAAAATTTTGGCTTTAGGAACCTTTAAAACCTTTTTTTACCTCTATCGTAAAATAATTCTTTGAAATCCTATATGGTAACTTCAATTAGTGATGGTTGTTAGTCCTTTTGAAAAGTCCAATCTTTATTAAGGACAAGGAGTGATAAGTTCATGATGATCTTTCTTTAAAATCCTCTAACTAGGTCGCAATAAAAATGTCCATGTAACCTTTAACAAGGTTAACTCCTAACACCTCTCACTTTAGAAGAATGAAATATTTGGGTTGTCAGTTCCTAGGTGGTTTTTCCCTTTATAGTTTTTCTAGGGTAAAATATATGTGTCAAATACATGATTTGTTATGTGTTAGAAGTTAATTTTTATTTTATTTACTTATTGATGCAACTCAGCATAAGCTAAGTTATATCTATGATACTCAATGAAGTAACAGATAGTAGGATAGTAGTTTGATGCTAAAAGAAAGTAAGCTTGATTTGAAAATTTTAATGTGGATTCTGAGTTATTGTTGTGATAGTTTCAAAATTTTATTTGGAACTTAAATTGTTTGAATGGCATGCAGGATAACTAGATATAGCTAATTCACACCCCCCTCACTCAGTTATCTAATATATCTTATCCATCGAAGGTTATCCTCATTCTAAATAATACAAATATTAAAGGATCAATTTGTACAATTAAATATGTCTTAAGTAAGTTATGTACTTGCATTTTATCTAGAAATGGCTTTGGTAGCTTGACAAATTTCTACATACTATAAATCCACAAATAAAATAATACGTATAAGAAAAGAGGATAACCATCGATGTTAGAATAAACTGATTCAACTCAAGTTACACTAGTAGTTAGTTTCAACTAAACTATACTATGTGATGAACGTTCCTTAATTTATGCAAAATAGTGAGTCAGATCCTCTTGTTAACCTCATAATGGTTTTTGACACTTGAGTGACAATAACACTTACCTACTTTGTATTGGAGCCAAGTACACCATCCATGCCGAGCCACAACAAATGCCGAGTTAGGAAAGACTTCCGGTGCCGAGTGATCTTCATGTGCCGAGTAGTTTTTAGATGCTGAATGAAGATCAGATACTGAATGAAGATAAGGTGTCGAGTGTTAACCAGTGCCGAGCAACATAAGGTGCCGAGTGTTAACAAGTGTCGAGCAACATAAGGTGCCAAGTGATACAGTTTTGTTTAGGTGCTGAGCTATCCAAGAAATAGCATGTGCTGAGTATCAACAATACTTCATGAGCCGAGTAACTCAGATTATCAGCATAAGAGTTTGTAATTGCACAAACTATGATGCAAACAATTTTTACAGCTAACATAAGGTAAATTTCGAAGGATTTAATGATGAGATCGAATCTTTTATTTTTCCTATGCAATCTACATGCAGCCAATAAGAAAAATGATGAAGGCATGCAACCAATAGAAGAAGTGCAAATAATAAGCGAAAAATGAAGATTGAATATGGATCGTAGATCCATACCTAACCTTAAATCCTCAAATGTATTTATAAGAAAGATGAAATTTCATTGTAAAAAAAAATGAGCGGACATACAAGGGTGCACAAGGAAATCTATTTTCAGAAGCGAGGGTTATCAGATCACAAAAGGATCAAGATCAAAGAAAGCAAAAAAGGTGCTTCCATTCAGCAATCAAGGATTGTAATCTATTAGGTTCATTGTACCTAATACTCTCTAACAATTGTATTAGAATGAAAATCTTATGGTGATAGGTTAGCTTAACAGCTATTTTGTAGATCCTTTAATTAGGTGATTAAATCCTTTAATAGGGTGACACTTCATGTAAAGTGTTTGAAAAGCCTCTAACCGGGTCACTATTAATACAGTGTAAAGCCTTTAACAGGGCAGGCCTTTAACAAGGTAGACCATCAGAAGTGGTTGAACAATATTGCTGCAGTAATTTTTGTGGGTATCATCCCCACCCCTTTTTTACCTTCTTATTCCTGGAGGGTTTCTAGGTTACCAAATTCCAGTGTTATGAGTTTTTGATGCATGTGTTTAGTTTCATGTTTACTTGATGTATTTACATGCATGCAATTTACTTTCAATTAAAAAGTTTTATTGGCTAAAGTGTGATACTTCTGATTCAACACCCCCCCCCCCCCCCCCCCCGCCCCCCCCCCCCCTCATAAGTATTCTTTCCATATTTGAATATTCCAACAATTGGTATCAGAGCAAATTCAGGTTTTCACAAGGAAAAGCCTAACAGCTTGGAGGAAAAGATCTAAAGATGGAAGCTTTCAAACTTGGAAAGATCATTGAAAATTAGGTGATAGATGTGCAACTTGCTCTGCATAGCTTGGAGGAATTTAGAAACAAGTTGAGAAACTCATTAAAAAAAAGGAAGGATCTAGCCATAGCTGAAAATGATATACACTACAAGGAGATTGATACCACCAACATATTTTCTAACGGAGATACTAAAGAGTTTGATGCAACAATAACAGAATTGATGGAGAAAAATAAAGTTCAAGAAGATGAGATAAGATCTCTCAAGATGGAACATGAGTCACAGGCCATAGTGATATGTGAAATTACTGAACACAAGAAAAGAGCAATTGAAGATAAAGTGATGATGGAGAATGACAAATAAAATCTTGCAAACAGACTTGAAGAAAAATGTACTGAATTGACAAGGATCTCAAACATGCAGATAGATACACTTGCCCAAATGATGAACCTTCATCATGAACTCAATATGAAAGATATTGAGATCTCTACTTTGAAGATGCAGAATAAATTGAACAGAGAAAAAGAGGTAGTAGAGAATCTCAACAAATCAAGTGAAGCCATCAAGTATTTTGAACGGTTGCTAAAATCCCCAAAATTTGCCCATGATACATCAGGACTAGGATACAATAGCACAGAAGTTGGGGAATCATCAAAGTATGCTAAACAAAGAACTGACAAAGGTAAGAATTCAAAACCCACTTGTCATTACTGTAATAAGAAGGGGCATACAACTAATGTGTGGAGGAGTAGAATATTCAATCAATCAAACACACCCAAAAATAAGAGTTTTTTTCACAAGTGCAACATGCAAGGACATATGACACGAAATTGCAGATCCAATATCACAAGGACTCAGAGATTTGATGGACATTGTTATAATTGAAAAAAGTATGGACATAGGGCGTTTGAATGCAAATCAAAACCTATGTGGACATAAAATCAACCAGCAAAAATAGAAGGGAATGAAAGTCATTATCATTGGGATTACAATACCAGGTATAGTTGTCATTATTGTCAAGAATATGGACATATATCACATAACTACAGAAGAACACATTTCAAAGGGAACTACAAAAGATGGTTGAATCAAATTACATGTTTTAGTTTTTTGAAAATTGGTCATATCAGCAGAAACTGTCCTACAAGATCAAAGGCACCCAAGACTGAAGAAAATCAAGAAAAAGAAAATATTGATGTCAAAAAGATAAGGGAGAAAATGAAGAAGACTTGGAAAAGGAAAGATGAGTGCAACACATCAAGTGGAGGGATCACTTCACCCAATGGGTGAAGTGATCACAGTTCATCAAACTAAGCATGAGAAGTACACAGGACTGATATACAAAGCTATATCACACATTAGTCCCAAGACAAAGAAGATAAGCAAAGTATAAACCTACATGAAACAAGATGTCAAGACAAAAACTAAATGTTGTTACCGAGCTGTCTTTGGATACCGAGTTAAACTCCAACAGATGCCGAGCTCCCAACAACGACCGAGCTGATAACTGATGCCAAGTTGGTTAACTCAAATGGAAGCCGAATAAAGTGGAAATATAGTGCAAGCCGAGTTAGGTTAAAATTTCTTCAGAAGCTGAGTTGGTAGTTGAGCATTTAATGCGATGGAAATAGGGTATATTATCGCGATTTCAATTAGTTTTACTCATTGCGATCAGGAAGCAAAGAAGAAGAAAGAGAGTTGAGTGACTTCATAGCAAGAATCTAGCGTATCAAGCAGATTGCGACCACATTCAACACATTTTTTCATCGATCTTGAGGAATTTTCATTTGTGCCGAGCTACATAGTTTCATATCCTTTTGTTGTGAAAACCCTAGTTTGCATAAATGGCGTGAAGCTCAAAGAAAACCAAGGTAAAAGAGTATTTTGAAGTGCAGTTAGTTTCAAATGAGGTCAAGCAACTTGATTTCTATCTTATACCTGAAGTTGCCTACAAAAATGACCCAGCCAGAGCTCTCTCCCATATTCCCCCAAAAGTTGTAATGGTTCAAGACGTGAGAAAATGTTACAACTGTAAGATACAAGCCCTAGGAGACATGGAAATAAGACAAGCCTATGATAAACTATGTGTAGATGGAGTCTTGAAAGAAAGGGTTTGACCCGAGTTTTAAGGTTTCCCACCGTATTCAAAATAGAATGGGTTAGACTTCTACTGAGAAGAATTCATGGTGGAAATTTGTGGTTAGAAGATATTCCCATTAAATTGACCAAAGAAATCATACATAGAGTAACAGGGTATCCAACCCTAGATCGGTACAAAACCCTGAGAAGTGAATCAAAGGAGGTTATTGAAAAGAACACTGGTGCCCAGTGGAACAAAAGAGGAATGACAATTCACACCATATAGGATCCTCTAGTTGAGTTTTCTATTAGAGTCATCACCCATTAATTCTACCAATTCAATAGACTCAACAATGTACCATGTACTGTAGTAGATGTAGGCTACAAATTGGTGAAAAAGGATCATACTTATGATCTTGCAGAACTGCAACTACGACAGATCAATGAAACCTACCTGCCATAAGAAGAACAAAGGGCACTCAATGAAAATTTGGAGCAATCCTAGTTTGCATATTCTTTTATGTTCGGAATGAGTTTCCTTCGTTTGGAAAAGTGGCATGGAGGAATGACAGAACCATCATTGCCCAAATTAATGAATATATAGAGCAAATGGGAGAAAATTTTGATACCTTAATGACAAGCTATTTTGAGGATTTCAAGAAATCCATGAAGCGAAGATCAAGGATACCGGTTTCCTTAGCAGAAAAACATACTAATGATATATCTTTCTTAGTTGACATTGATTTTACCTATATTCAAGCAGTAATACCAAGGGTAAGATGGCTAAGGCCATTTGGATATGAAATTAATATTGATGAGGCATCTGCAACAATAACTTAATTATTGGTAGAAGAAATAGATAAAAATGCTCCACATTTTGGCACTTATGATGTGGTAAGATCAAAGATAAACATGGAATTAAAAATTGCTTTCACATTGAGGAAGAAAGACAAATTATTAAAGAAAATTAAGAAGAAATTTGGTAAAGAAATTGAGGTTGAAGCAGAAGAAGAAGAAGATGATAGTGATGATGAAGATGAGCAAGAACAAGGGCCAATGGAATTAACTCAAGGTCTTGGAGAAGACAAGGAGGAAGATGCAGAGGAAGAAGAAGCCAAGGAAGCACCAATTGAAGCTAAGCCAAAGAAGAGAAAGGCAACAGAACAGCCTCTAGCTAAGCCTAGATCAAAGAAAGTTGCCACACCATCACCTCAAAAGCCAACAACATGAGCATCAACAAGGGCCTCCACTCAAAAGGCCAAAGAGGAAGTTACAAAGAAGAAACAAATCAAGGAAACACAGGAAGAGTCGAGGAAAAGAAGAAGATATGTGGCTCAACCTGACACTAATGAAGAAGACCAATCTTAAAAGGTAAGCTATTCTTCAATTGATACCTTATGTAAAAAGATTAGAAATGGTGACTTAAGTAATTTAAATAAAGTTGATTTCAATAAATTTACTAAAGAAGAACAGAATAAGATAGAAGAAACAGTTTATGGAATGATGGCACAATTCAAGTACACTCCACTTGAACTAGATGGACAATTGCCAAAAGAACTGTCAAAATTTGTAGAAGATCGATGGCATTTCTGTTTGAAAATGCAGAAGGAGATGAGGGAATCAACCCTAGCAAGTGTATTGCTAGATTTGACTAAGGAACAAGTAAAGAATGCAGTCAAAAGGCACAATAATAGGTTTACACCTAAATACGGGGCATTCTTCATACTCCAAAGCAGGATGGAAGAGATTGTTCAAAGAACAATGAAATCATGGAAAAATTTGTACAAAAATATTGAAGATTTTCTTGAAGAAGAATGCAAGGAAGAAGCTATTGTACCAATAGAGGAGAGGAGAAAAAGGAAAGAAGATGAAGAAAAGAAAAGAGAAGAAGAGAGGAAAGAAGAAGAACAAAAGAAAAGAGAAGAAGAGAAGAAGGAAGAAGAAAAGAAAGATGGAGAGGAGGAACAAACACAAAAACAAGATATAATGGGAACAACTGAGCAAGAGTAGCAACCAGATCAAAGTGTGCAAGACACACAATTGCCACCCCCTAGCCCTCCTCAAGCATCCATCTCACTTGCAGACACTGTAAGTATTACTGATGTTTCTAATACTTCTGGTTAGAATATCAATCCATTAACTGCAAAAGATCTTAAAAGAATTCTTGACCAATCTACACAACAAGAAATATTATGTGCAGATCCAGTATTGGTCAGTATAGATGAATTGCAAAAACTAGTAGAAAATACAGTCAAAGATAAGGTGAATCCACAAGAACCACCTTCTATCATCTCTACAACTACTAGTAGTCAATTTCAAATGCCAACAAGCATAGTTGATGCTGCAAGACAGAAAACCAAGTGCAGCTGTAGAAAAAGGAATAGAACAAACAGGACAGACTATTACATCTGATCCTACAGCACATACACAAGGTGCACTTCCACAAATTACAATAATTGATCATGGTAGATAGAAGGAGGAGGAAATAGTGAAAACCCCTAAAGAACAGGAGGCAATACAAACATTAATAGATTTGCCTACCTGAGGAACTCCTTCACACTAGCCATTGCAAATATCTGTACCAACATCTAGTACTACCAGAGTTGCAAGGGTACTTCATTATAGAGACCCTGGATTAGATGAGGAGATAGTCATACCAGGCTATGCCTCAAAAAAAAAAAACCATTGATCAAATCAATGAGGTGCAGGATGCACTGAATAGGAGGAAAAGATAGGAAATACTCAGGAAGGAGTATAAACAAAAGAAAACACTATATGAAATTAAGGACATCTTTATGGAAGCCTTCAATGTGCAATCACTAGATGAGTCAAAGCATATCACAGAGAAATTAACAGATATTGTTGACCAGGTGACAAATGAAGATCTAGAAACAAATGCAAAACTTATGGAATGGTCAAAAAGAAAATTTCAGGGGAAAGTGAATGAGAAAATATCAAGTCAAATTGCACTTTCACAAGTTGAATTGGCAAAACTTATTGACAAAGTGAAAAAGGTACTTGAGAATATATTCTCGTTGTACAAAAAGCTGTGTGATTTTTCATACTTCACACAAGAAACAACCCAAAAGATACTAAGCCTGGAAAGAAATTTAAACATTTCAAGCATGCAACTACCAAATGATCCAGCTCAAAGTGAGAAGCATTTTTCTCAATCACTTCACACTCACAAAGAAATAGTTGTATTAATAGCAGATGAGGCTAATATCAAGGCCAAATTAATAAAGCTCCAGTCCTCCATTACCCAACATTTAGAGATACTCCATAAAGAGCAAGTATATGCTGAAACTTTTCTCAAGAAAGACCCAAATATTTCTACATCAGATGGACTTATTCATCTTGCTACCAAGACTACCATCCAGCATAAGTCACTGAAAATTGCTTTAAACAATTGGGATGCAACTCTCAGGATGATTATGGAGGTAAACAACAAATTTTTGGCTAAATATGGTCTTAACCCTTAAACATTCTTTGACATAAGTTACAGAATAGGGGGAGATACAGATATAATAGGGGGAGATACAGATATTATGAGATGAATTAATGGGGGAGAAAAGATACAAAGGAGGAGCTTGATATACAGATAAGGCACAATCAAGTCAAGGGGAGTTACAAAATTTTTGAGCTATATATTGTAAGATTGTAAGTTACAAATTTTGATCAAGTTTTCTTTAAACTTTTTATATACCAATCAGATTAGTAAATGTACTTATAAGGTCAGTTAAGTGTTTTTTTCACTCATGTCAAAGGGGGAGATTGTTAACCTCATAATGGTTTTTGACACTTGAGTGCCAATAACACTTACCTACTCTGTATTAGAGCCGAGTACACCATGCATGCCGAGCCACAACAAATGCCGAGTTAGGAAAGACTTCAGGTGCCGAGTGTTAACAAGTGCCGAGCAACATAAGGTGCCAAGTGATACAGTTTTGTTAAGGTGCCGATCTATTCAAGAAACAACATGTGCCGAGTATCAGCAATACTTTAGGAGCCGAGTAACTCAGATTATCAACATAAGAGTTTTTAATTGCACAAACTATGATGCAAATAGTTTTTATAGCCGACATAAGGTAAATCTCGAAGGATTTAATGATGAGATCGAATCTTTTATTTTTCCTATGCAATCTGCATGCAACCAATAAGAAAAATGATGAAGGCATGCAACCAATAGAAGAAGTACAAATAATAAGCAAAAAATGAAGATTGAATATGGATCGTAGATCCATACCTAACCCTAAATCCTCAAATGTCTTTATAAGGAAGACAAAATTTCATTGTAAAAAAAAATTAGTGGACATACAAGGGTGCACAAGGAAATCTATTTTAAGAAGTGAGGGTTATCAAATAAAAAAGGATCAAGATCAAAGAAAGCGGAAAAGGTGCCTACATTTAGCAATCAAGGATTGTAATCTATTAGGTTCATTGTACCTAATACTCTTTAGCAATTGTATTAGAATGAAAATCCTATGGTGATAGGTTAGCTTAATAGCTATTTTTTAGATCGTTTAATTAGGTGATTAAATCCTTTAATAGGGTTACACTTCATGTAAAGTGTTTGAAAAGCCTCTAATTAGGTCACTATTAATACAGTGTAAAGCCTTTAACAGGGCAGACCATCAGAAGTGGTTGAACAATATTGCTGCAGTAATTTTTGTGGGTATCATCCCCACCCTAGTTTTACCTTCTTATTCTTGGAGGGTTTCTGGGTTACCAAATTCCATTGTTATGAGTTGTTGATGCATGTGTTTAGTTTCATGTTTACTTGATGTATTTACATGCATCCAATTTACTTTCAGTTAAAAAGTTTTATTGGCTAAAGTGTGATACTTCTGATTCACCCACCTGACCCCCCCCCCCCCCCCCCCCCCATAAGTATTCTTTCCATATTTGAATATTCCAACACCTCTTGTGGAATGAAACTTCTTTCATCATACAACTATTTGTATGAATAATTAATTAGGATTTAAAGTAATTTCATTTTACCATTTCAGACTCTAGAATTTTTATATCCCTCTAAAAATAGAGGCAATGTAAACCAATCAATGAAAACCTTTTCTTCTTGAATATGTTGCAGAATTTGTTCTTTCTTTATGGTAGCATAAGTCATAATAATTTTTTTAATTTTTATTTCCTTTACATGGTATTCGAGCATATTTAATTCTTGGGAAGTTGTATGAATTTTTTTGTGCAAAAATATAATAGCAATATGATGTTCCTCTTGTGTGAAATTCTAATTTTTAAGTAGATTGAAATCTAATTGAGAAGCACAATATTTTTTATTTTTATTTGGTAAAGAAATTGCTACAAAGATCTAGTATAGAGTTTTTCTTTTACTTACAAATTTTATTGTTGAAGACTGCAACCTGTTTTTTTCTCATTGGTAAAAGGCAAAATCTAGTTGATGAACTATATTGGTGTTTCCCATGAAAAAATGACAATGAAAATATGAGACCAAGCTTTGACAAAGCTATTTTTGTATTACACTAGGAAGGTGATAATATAAAAATATTGTAGATAAAATAGTTAAAGACAAAGATAAACTACATATATTATAGATGCATAAGGGTTTAAGACACGGTTTACAACAAAAGGAAATCTATGAAAGGCTAAAGGAGTAGATAGTATCAAGGAGATTAGTTGTTATTATTAGAAGAATATTTTAGTTCTCATTGAAAATATTTGTCAATGATACTGAAAATATCCTTTGTAGGTAACATCTATCTGGAATATGATGTGAACATCTATCACGGTATTGGAAAGTTTATTTATGGCTATGATTTGTTTAAAAAAAATTATGGCCTTCTAAAAGTATATTTGAATGGTAGTATATTTGAATGGTAGGAAATAGATGGTAGTAGAAATGCTTGATGCAAAAAGATTTAAGTTATAAGTTATATTAGATTTTTCAAATTTGTTTAGAAATTTCAAGATAATGAATGTGGAAGAATGTAGCTTTAGGAGGAAAGTATTGGTACTAAATGTATCAATAATTACAAAGTGAAATCTAAAATTGTAAACAAAATATGCCAAGATTCTTGGAGGAGAGTAAGCTAACTTTAATTATCTATTGCAATGGGAAAAAAAGGAAAAAGAGTGTTAAATGAAAATACAAATTTAATTTCTAAGATGGCTAATTTAGAAGAAGAATTAATAAAGGTGAAGAAATAATGTACAGCTTTAATTTGTGGGAAGAATTTTTTGCAAGAAGAATTGAAAAATTTAAGAAATGAAATGAGAGTATAAAAATTTACCTTTTCAAATCATATAAGTGTTTATATACATGCAAATAGAGAGCTAGACAAAAAATTGAAGTCATTTGATGGTGTTAAGAATAGAAATGAATAATTGTTGAAAGAAATCAAGAAATTAAAAGAAGAGAATGACCTGTTAAAAAATATAGTTAATCAATCACTTACAACAAGAAATAGATGTGTGAAAACAAAATTAGTCTCAAATGTTTCATGTAGAATAAAAGACATGGAATCATCCCTAGATATGTGTGATATTTCAGAATATGATAAGGAATATATATAACAAGGTCAATGTGTTAACCAATAATACCAGCAATAATAAGAATGTTGGTTGGAATATCAGAAAAAAAATGAGCTACAAAGGTAAAGGATTGGGGCAACATGAGCATAGAGTTAAAGAGCATATTGAGTTAACAATGATAACTAAGTATGAAGGAATAGGTTGTATGACATACAAAAGAAATAATGATATTGGTTTAGATTATTTTTTTAATGTAAACAATATACATAGTGTTCATTGTAACAAGAAAGGACACACAAAATATAAGACTTGGGATCTACATCAATGTAATCAAATTTTTTTTAAGAGTCATGATGAAAAGATATGTTGGAATAGAAAGTGTAACAATAATTGCATGGAAAAGTACATTAAAATGGATTTTGGATGGAGCTATGGATCAAGTTGATAGAAGATCATAGGTATGATCAAAGGTTTGTTTATCTAATAATGTTTGATTGTTAGAAGTAATAAAATCCTATCAAAGTCTACATTCATAAGGAGGATTACAAATAGTTTGAGAAAATCTATATAATTTTCTAGCAAGACTTCCAAGAAAAGTGAGATTTCACAAAGTAGAAATTCTTAGAGATAATTTTTCCATCATTGGAATAATTTTTTTTACAAGTTCTGAAGGGTTTTTCATAAGCCAAAAACAACTTATTTAGGTGAAAATTTTTAAAGGAATAAGAATTACATAGTTTGGGGAAATCCCAAATGGTTATGGTGAATCAGTAAAAAAGCCAAAGCATAATGACAAGAGGAATAAACTTTTTGAAGTGACTATGATAAGGGGAACCAAAATTTAAATGGGTACCTAAGAAGGATTGTTGTTAGGAACCATCTTGAATTTCTTATTGTAAGAATTTCTACCACATAAAGAGTCTTAGTTTCAATTGAACTGTAGTATGTGTTGAACATTCCTTAATGTAGGTAAAATAGCAAGCCACAACTTCTTGTGGACTAGAAATTCTATCATCATGCAACCATCCATACGATAAATAATTAGGATAGAAAATAATTTGATTTTACCATTTCAGATTCTAGAAGTTGTAAGTGCTCTATATAAATAAAGACAATGCAATTGCTCAAACCAATCAATGAAAATATTTTCTTCTCCAATCCATTATAGAAATTGTTCTTTGTTGATGTTGATATTATTCATATTCTTTTCTTTTTATTTCCTCAATAGTTAGGTACTCAATACCAAAACCTAAGAGGATTCTTATCTTTTCCTTTGTTGAATCTTTCAACATTATTTTTTAAAAATATTTTATAGAAATATTGAGATCTCAAAGTTTTCCAAAAGAAAGGAAATTAAAAAACTTTCCACAATGGTAAAACAAAACTTAATTTTCCTAATTCGTAATTTTACATCATTGAAATTAAAAACTAAATTTAGAAGAATAAGTTTGTTTACATCATCAAAAAATCATAAATGAGAGAAGATCTTACAATATTTTTGTGGAGAAAATAAATTTTAGGTTAGTCCAAAAATTATCAAAAAATATAAATATCATTTAGTATTTTTTAATCCACACTTTTCAAAATAAACAAATAAATAGAAAGTGCAAGTGAAAACATAAATCTTGCCTCTATAATATGGACTAACAAACATCCTTATTTTAAAAATCAAGGAAAATGTTGAGCTAAAATAATAGTGGTCATATAATTTCTTTTAGGTCATTTCTAACTTTAATTAGAACTCTATATTAATGAAAATTACAAAGATTAACATAATAGATATACTTGAAAAATATAACAAGAAAAATCATTAGATAAATGTTTAATGTCAATTCAATAAATCTAATTACATTTATCACATCATATGTTATATGAAACATATCTACACAACTCTCTTAAACACAATCTAATGCACAAATCAATAGTTATTAGTAAATTGTAAAAATAAGACAATTACCATGTGGAAGTCATTATAGATCCTGTAACGATTAAAACAAAGAATATAGTAGATTCCTATGTAGAGAATTCTCAAAACAGCTATTTCAGCAATTCTCACGTTTCTATGTATTATCATACGATTTTATTTATTTGAATTTTTAAATGAACAGAACGTTCTATTCATATTTAAAATCACATAATTGAAAAATACAGAAGAAATACTATGTCATTTTTTAATCCTATTAGTATACTGGCATCTAGAAATTCTTCGGTTGGTAACCTTAATGAAATTCTTCAATAGATAGCTAACAAATTCTTCAATAGACAACGTCGGCGTGCTATGGATATGATCAGAATCAAATTCCACCGGGAGGTTAATTTGGGGTGGCGAGCGACACGATATGGAGCAACGGGGCCGCTTGCGGAAGACACTACCGAATCAGGTGCACCGGTGCAACCAATCAGGGCGTTCCCATGCCATGCAAGAGTGGATCCATCATCGTAAAGATTGTTGATCATTGACCCGCTGGATGTCGCGGCACCTTCGATTTGTCTCAGCAGGCCTTCGCCGATATTGCCGATCCTAAATCTGGCAAAGTTTACATCGACTATCAACAGTAAGTTGGACCTTGATTTCATCATTTTCTTTTTTCCCAGCTATTTGGAATTTATAGGTTGACTGAGTTATTCTTCCTCTAATTTTCAGGGCTTGAGCGTGGTCAGCAACTAAATTAGTACTATAAATAAATCCCACATCAGCATTAGTGGGAATAGTAACTGATTCCACTTTTTATTTTATTTTCTCATGTTTATTTTAAGAATACCAATTAATTATTTAGATTATAATTCATAATTGTTTAGTAATGTAGTATGATAAAAGTAATTAATCATATTTACCATCAATCTCTACTTAATGTCTATCCATTCTTATGTATTCTTTGTGATAAATTATTATTATTTATGATGTTCATAGACTCAAACCCAAGACTTTCCAAATAAGAGGCTCACAATTTACCATTGTGTTGTAGCCTCTTGACTTTGATTTGGTGTAATTTATTATAATGTATGGTTCATTTTTTATTTTAATTATTTAATAGTCTTAATGCTTATAAGATATAAAATAGGACCTATATAGGTGTTAAATTAATAATTGTAACATAGAAATTGATATTATAGAAATAGCTTGAGCGTTATATCAAACATAGCATCATCATTTAATTTATTTTTGTATTGAATTTTATTTATGTTTATGGTAAACTGACATTATTGGTAAACACTAGAATATTTCAACAATACTTCATTAATCTCATTTAAAAAATAATAATAATTAGTTTATTTTAGTCATTAGTTCCTAAAATTATATTTTATTGTAGATATGATAGATATTTAATGTTATGCAAAAAGAATTATACAATGCATTAGAAAATGTGAGAACAATTACATCTAATTATTTTTATTATTATCTAGTTATCAATTACATCAATAATATCTTTAATGTTATCTAACTATTTTCAATGTTACATAGTAGTGAAATATAATTAAAAATATAGGTGTATATATGTATGTGTTACATCCCAATTTTTTCCCTAAAATTTTTAAGCTAAATATAGCTGTTGAACAAAAATAATTTTTCATCATCAAGTGAAATTAGTTCATAATAGTTGTTGTTTTATCATGGTAGTTATAGCCATTGTTTTATTTATTCATGTTCATGTGAAATTGAAGTAGTTATCTTTAGCCATTGCATCGATCTAAATATCAAATAAAATTGAGTTGGTTAAATCTAGCCGTTGTGTTCGTGTGAAATGAAGATAGTTAAATTTAGTTGTTGTACATTTATGATGAATCAATTTGTATTTATGGTGAAATTTCCTAATGATTTTATCTAACAAATTATGAATCATGATTTGATGTTTTGGCGAGAAAGTTGTTTTAAATGTTGCAAGATGAAGACTGGAGAAAGACAGGAAGCATTACAAAATGAGGTCATCAGAATGGGATGATCATAAGATTTAGTCATCAAGAATAATAGGTTTGACCTAAAAATTGCCTTGGCTAGGTCATCAGGACTTGACAATAAATTTCGTGGTGGAACCACATGAGCTAAAAATTTAAAAAAAATATAAATAATAAAATAAGAAAAGTTATCACCCTTATTAAATTTATCAATTAATAATATCACTTAATATTATTTTTACTCTTTTGATTAAGTTCATAAATAAATAAATACAAAGTGGCACCATTACATTAGAAATTATTAATCCAAATGATGCCACCTTGCATATATGTACTTATAAATTTAATCAAATTATATAATAATATAAAATGATATTATTAAACAAACTCTTCATCTTTCTTTTTTTCTTTCTTTTTACCTCTTTCCTTTCATTCTTTCAAAGATGATCGAAATCAAAGAATTTGAACATAATTCTTCTAATGGCTGGAAGCCATAAAGACAATTTTGAATCCTTAAATACGTTGGGTCTTGTTGTATTTTGAGACATTGATATCCGCCCTTCCATCTATTTCTGCAAAAACCTTCTCTTAATTACCTTGCTTAGTTATGGTGAACACAACAACTAAATCATTACATTTTTCCCTTTTCCATTGTAAATCAATTTCTATGAAGATCTAAAAGAGGGATCCAAGTTCAAGATATAGTAAATTGACCGAAGAACCTTGAGTCAAGTAAGGTGGCATTTATTTTAAAATCTTTCTGCATATCTCATACGTAATTCTTAACTTTCTGAGTTGGCTTGATCATAGTCACAAGTTCTTCTTGATAGTATTAATCATGTTGTCTTCCTATAATTTGAATACTCATTTATGCCCTTAAGACTGTATTTTTGTCTACTATATAAAATTGTTTTTAGAAAAGTTGACTGTGAAGTAATACAATATGTAGTACTCTTTATTACTTTCTAGTAGTAACCATTTTCCACAATTATGAATTTTTATAAGATTATCATATCATAATACTGTACTTGTTAAACATGCAGATTTTCTTGAAAATGTTTTCTTCAGCTACATATGTTTAAGAATAAGGAACAATATACAAATCTGATTACCAAGGAAATACAAAGGTTGTAGAGCCATAATCTTGTGAATAAGTACATGTTATACTAATAAAGGTTAATTGTTTAGGCACCAAAGATACACCAACATGATAGCTTGTTAATGGTGTGGAGGTGTAAATGAACTTGTTAAAAGGAAAACAAGAAAATAAATCAGTAACCATTACTATATAGATAAATCTAAAAGCTCATGCAATTTCACTTTTGAAATTAGTTGTCAAGCTGAGTGGTGGAGATCGGGTTTTAAACCCATTTGAAAATCCTTGGCCAAGGTGGTATTTAGGTAGACTTGCCACAAAAAACTAATTGTGTTATTGTCCTGATGCTTCAGTTATTCTTTCAAATAATTGTTGCGACCTCAACCCACATGAATACTCTGATGACTAGATTAGTGAATCTCCCAAGCCTGGCTTTGGGGTAGGGAGGGCCATTCTATTAACTTAGAACTTGTGGGGATAAGTAAAAAGGTCCATGGTTGGGAGGTTAACCCTATGATAATGCTTCTCCTCTCACCAAAGTCAGAGCTTGGACAACCAATTTGAAAAGTCTCTCACTAGATTAGTATGTTCTATTTAAACTTTAAAGATACTATTTTTCCTTTTCAGCTGTAAGTTTCTTTTACGGAAAAGTTAGTTGTTATCTTAAAAATCTAGTTAGTTAATCATGAGCATATGAATTACAATATTCATTTCATTTCAATAATTAGTTTAGATTTTATTTTCAGTTGATTATGTCAATTAATAGTTTATGATAAACTTGTCCAAAAAAGAAAAGCAATGCAGACTTAAATTTTAGTTAAGATGTTTTATTTTGAAATCTATTTCATGTGAAAATGAAATACAATATAGTCATCTTAGTGATGTAGAAAATCATGTTGTTACAGTATGTATGTACACACACACACACACACATGTATACATATATGCATATATGCATATATATCTGTATGTGTGTGTGTGTGTGTGTGAATATGTATACATATAGATATATATATATCTATATGTGTGTGTGTGTGTGTGTATAAGTGTGTATATATATAAATAAATACACACATGCACACACACATATATATACATATATATGTATGTACATATTAAAATGTAAATATATATGTATATATACATACATACATACTGGTGTAGGAGCACCCTAACCATCTCCATTAAATTTTGGATCATAGTTGTAATGCCTCGCCTAGAGATCCTTAAAACAAGGATGAAATACAAGCCGAGATTTTTTTATTTTAAAACAAGTATGAGTGCACTTGACAATCTCATACATGGATCAAAAAGATTGCAATGGAAGACTTAACCACCATCTCGGCAACCAATGAATCCCCAAATGCCACTACTAACCAAAATGATTGATGATGGAAGACGCACAACTAAATTTGAATCGAAATAATTCGAATGCAAAACACAATGCCAAGGATTTGAAGAACACCTAAGAGGGTACCTCAAACGATTCCCAAAAAGTTTGGATCAAACTGAAAAGTGTTTTTTGCCTACCCAAATAGGTTTTTGCAATACTTAGGTGATACTTTAAATTAGAATTGGGTGATACTTTCCAGTATCGTGCAGAATTTCTCAAGAAGCAAGGCAACACTTTTAGGGTTTTGGTGACACTCCTCAAAAGGGCATGCCATACTTTACAAATATTGTACGACACTTCTCTAATGGGGATGTCATACTCAAAAGTATCGCATGACATTACTCTAAGAGGTGTGCGATACAATCAGGGAACACACAAAAAAATTGTAGTGAGCATGTGACACAATATTGTATCGCCCCATGCTGACACATGGTCACCCAAGAAATGTAAGAAAATGCATAAGGATGAATAATAGGTTTAAAGTAAGTTCAGAACCTCCACACCGGGGAGTACCAGGTCCACAATTTGAGGCATAAACACTTGAACACAATACTAAAAGATGGAAGCACAATCTAACCATCTAACAATCACTGAAGGGAAAATTATAGAAGGAAACATCGTAGTGTACATAAACAACATCACAATAACTAAAATAACACCACAATGTACAGTACAACCAAACTAAGTACACGGTTCCTCCCAACCATAATAGCATCATAAGACCATTGTGGGCCCTAGTCATCCCCTGTGCGTAACATCCTAAGCTACCAAATAGATCATTGGTACTATCATATAAGGATGTCACTACTAAAACATGCTACAACATAAGCATAAGGGAATCTAACATGCTAGAAGTAAAGTATAAGATAATCCTACAAAGTAGATAACATCATCTATCATATGCTAATCAACATAACAAGGAAATGCATCAAAACTGACATCATTTAAACATGATATACAAGAATTCCAATGAAAGCATAAATCAAAGTAAAACATACTCCAGATCCCGAAGTACTAATTGAAAACATCCAACAACAATCATAGTAGGAAAATTGATTGTCTCCATACATCGATCCCTAGTAGTGGTGAAGGTAGTTGCACCTCCCAACCACGTGGAACCTATAGGTCCACTCCCACAGTGTTGATGGAGATAATGATCCAACCATAAGCACACACAAAGCACAACATCCATAGCTAATACTCATGCTAGATAGTAAAATGACTAAAACCAAGAACATAGACAATGCATAAACTACAAGTCTTGGTCAGATGACTCAATGGGCTACTAAGGCTGACATCATGGAGAGTTGCTTGGCATTGACAAGCCCAACCCAATTTGGTAGCAACTCTTCCCAATAAAAGGCACATAATCTAGTTTTAATTATCTTAAATTTATTACCACCTAGTATTTTAATTTAGTTATCACTTATATAAAAATTCCTCTACCAAGCAAGAAATGGACACCAAGCTGCAAGATAAAATCCCCTCCATATGCCACCCTACCATACCCATGCTCATCCAATGATGAGTTCCCACAGGCATGCATATTCCCAACCCAACCCCAATGATCATAACTTTCAGAAGTACCATGAAAGATTAGGACTTGCAAGTCACTCAACAAGTGCACGCACACGTACTCGTGTGTGGTGCACCACCATCACGATGATCATAACACAAGGTCTGGATGAGAACATAAGGTAGAAATACACTCAACCAAAAATATGCTTGAGAGGAAAGATATGACATGCATCCCAATGCAACATAAAAATACAATAAAGGTCTGACTGAAATCAAAATAGATAATCTAGGTTCATGACCAAACTCATTCCAAGAAAGCCTAAGAAAACAGGGTGGCACACAAAACAAGGTAAAAAATCCAAAAATTAGAAAGCTTCTAAATTAGCACCAATTTGGTCTTTGGATACAAAAACTTGAAAATCCAAAGATATTTAAGTTTGAACACCATATGCAAAAATGGCCAACATAATAGCTCGAAACCCCAAAACCCCATCCCAAAAATTTGGAAAATATTCATTCCTAACCAACCGGGTAGACCTAGAAAATAGAAGTAGAGGGGAGCACTAGTTGTCAGCCTCCTAAAAAATGGATACCAAAAATAAAAGTTGAAATTAAGCAGAAATAGTATAAGAAGAAGGCCCTACCTAATAGAAAAAGGGGTAAAAACTGAAAACAACTTGATGAAATAAATAACCTATTGAATATGTCGAAAGTGACAAAAAAGAATGGTCTCCCTGAGTCAGATCCAATGAGACTAATCTCACAAAAATCTCATGCTCATAGCTCCTAGAATGAACAGAAATCATATCCTTTAGAAGAGGATTTCAGAAGCTCTCCAAATTATAAAATCCAAAATAGAAAAATTGAGGAATTAAATTCCTCTTTCAATACTTATTCACTTTTTGAGTGAAAAGTCGATTAGGGAAAATAGCCATTTAGACTAGCTAGACTCCGAATCTACCAAAATGAAAATAGGTTATTCCTCATAATAGAAATTCACCTAAGGCAAAGCTCCCAAAAATTAAATCTAAGAAAATTTAAAGCCTGAAAGCCCAAAATCACAAAAAATCACTTAATACTTTCACAACAAAGTGAACCTCTAAATTCACAGACATGCTCACTGGTCTAATCACATAATGTAGATGAGTTTAGATTTAATAATCATCAAAAGGTTTTAATTTACATTAACCATATAGGGATGATATTGGTAAAATATAAATAGCTGAATCACTAATTCCATAGGCCACTGCCAAAGATATAAATCATGTGCACTAAAACACACAATCAAGTGCAATTGCAAATATTATCATAGTTGAAGCAATTAATGCATTTAACTACCTTATTAACTCTATTTACATCACTCACATTGGCATAAAGCATAAAGAACAAGAATGAACTAAATAACCATAGCATAAAAATCCATCTCATAACCTGATTAGAAAATATGTCCAATAAACCATATAACCAAATATCATAATAGATCTACTATCATCTCAAAATAGCATCAAGAAGAAAATATGATAAATTGAACAGTATAGTAGTATAGAATCTATGGTACTAAATGAAAGTTTAACATTTGACCCTCATGTCATCTCAAGGCACAAATAACAATAAGAGTATCAAGTATCTCTTGAATCAAAATAGGCAAGGTATAGATTGCAAACACAAGAGGCACTAGAATAGGTAGTATGTTTTGAGTCATGATAGGTTAGTAAAATAGTTATTTCAATTCATGTAATTATGTGTTCAATCAAGGTCATGTAAACAAAGTTTAAGGATTAGTCAATGTTATTCAATGATAGTAAAAGGCCCTGAGGGATATTAAAATGTCATGCAAGGTCACAATGAATTAAATGTGTAATTTTAAAGCCTTTTGGACTTAGCAAAAGAGGCATATTGTCAAAAATGTTGTAAGAAATGTAGAGTTGTCAAAAATGTTGTTGTCAACATTTTTGCAAAATGACTATTTTTGGAAGATGGAAGGCAAACCATCCTGTATGAACTCTTTGGGGAGTTAAAAGGTCATTCTAATACAAAAATAAGGGAATCTCATGTAGATGGGGGAGAGAATAGAATTTAGAGAAGAAAAAGGGTATGGTGTGGTGTTTTGAATAATATAATCAGTTTCTTTTTTGAAATTTGTTGGTATATTTGGTATTTGAATGCAGTCTTGGTACTTTCTCCCTTACCTCATGGATGTGATAGTTTTAAAGTGTTCTACCTAGTTGAATGAAGTCTAGAATCCATGGTAATGCTAAATGTGTGCCTAACCTCATTGGTTTATTGTCTAGATCTCTTTACCCACTGGTTAGATAGTAAACTAAATGTACTTTCAAGGTGAAGTACCATAGTGGTTATGTATTCTCATTGTATGGAGTTAGGGAAGATTTAAAGGTGCTTTTTTTGTTGTTTGAGATTTCCATATTGTAGATTTAAACCATAACCCTTCTCCTTATAATAGAGTTGGCTGAGAATCTATAAGGTACCTACTAATGGATGAAGAATACAAGGGATCAACACTCAAGAAATGTGACAAAGGCTAGTGTATAATTTGCATGGATGTTTGGAGGATTGAATCCATTTATGGGATGTTGAAGAATCCATTGGAAGAGTTAGGTAGGCAATATAATGGAGATTGGAGGATAGTTACTATAAACAACAATGAAACCCTCATTGATGCAAGGATTTGAAGGATCGGTTATCTCCTCAATGTGTAGGACCCCAAAATTTGGAAGTTTGAAAGATCCTGATAAGATAAATGTGTAGTAAAATTTATTTATTCAAGTGCTTTGATGGTTTTGTGAGTTTGTAGCTTGAGTTTGTCCTTTAGACCTATTAGCCTTAAATAGGGTCTCCAAATTGAATGCCTTGATGAATAGTTGAAATCCAAAGACTTTAAAGTTTAGTAGAGCTTACTAGTTGGTATCAGAATCCTCCTTTAGTTTCAATGGTTTTTTTGAAAGATTTTGATTTCTTTCCTAAAAACCCCAAGTTAGGGCTACAAGGAAGAGCACTTATTCGGTTAGTTTGTTAGGTTGGTGTTTGGAGCCCACTAAGGTGTATTAAACCTTATGAATGTTTGAAATAACATTGTTTGTGATTAGTTAAGCCCTTGGAAGCATTTGGGGTGTGGAGTTTGTGAAAGGTCCTAGAGAGTGTAAGGGAGTGGAAGTGTTGTGTGGCAAGAGGGGTAGTTGTTTGTGTTTGTGAAGATATAGGTAGAGATAATAGGAAGAGGTGAGTGTGGCATGAAGAAAAGAAAAACTACCTGATCTCTAGCCTTGTCAGATTCCTAAGGGACTAATTGTGATATGCATGGTAAAGCTTGGAAGAGTTTGTAAGAAGAACATGTTTAACATGTCCCTACTTGTATCACATACATACATTTGTGTCTATATATACATACATACATACATAAATACATAAATATGTATGTATGTATATATAGACACACACACACACACACACACACACACACACGGGTGTGTGTGTGTGTGTGTGTGTGTGTGTGTGTGTGTGTGTGTGTGTGTGTGTATTGTTGGAATTATAGATGGAGTAATTGAGAGGGGGGATGAATCAATTACCACAAAAAAAAATCCACAAATCCCTTAGATGTCTTATAAAACTAGTTACTGCTATCACTCAGTAAACATACAGAAAAATGCTGAAACTTAGTAGATGCAGTGTATGTTATCTTTAATAGAACTTAAACATTCATAGTGATTAACATGCAACCGTAAATTAAAAAAATGAACACATGAGACACTAGATTTAATGTGGAAACCCAATATGGGAGAAACCACCAAGTAACTAGCTATTGATTTTCACTCTTCTGAAGTGAGCCCTATTAGGAGCCAACCCTGTTAAAGGTTATAAAACACATTGTTAGGTGTGACCTTGTTAGAGGATTTAATCACCCTATTAGGAGTGGCCTTGCTAGAGGACTTTAGAATAATTCAATAGAACTGTCACCTTGTTAGAGGATTTACAAATGGTTGTTAAACCAACTCTGTTAAGAGATTTAGGAATTACCTCTACAATGGTGAGAAAGTAACAATGAATTGACCTGAATGAGATGCAACTAAATTACTGATACAGACTTCACTAGATCCTCTTTGATCGAATACAACTTTGTTGCTCCACAATGATATCTAACCATCCTTCAAAATTTTCACACTTTCCTCTTCACACAATCAATACACTTGCATACTCGCTCATTACTCTTTAGAATTCTCAACTTGACCTTTTATTTATACCTTACAAATTGTCAAGTTGGCTTATTTACAAGTTACAATTACCAATAATCATTACCTTAGTTAGCTACAATTATTACATAAAATAATTAAACTTTATATCCCAAAATAATGAAATCCTTTATTGACTGACCCTACTCAATAAACATTGATCCTGAATTGATTTCTAGTGTTAACCAACTAAAGCTTAGTGAACACTACAAACTCTAAAAAATCCTCTAGTGACCGAGTGAATTCAGTAAACACTAACTTTCCTTTGTTAACCTTGTGAGCTCCGTTACCACTAACTTCTACCGCAAAATCCTTTGAGGCCCAAGTGAGGTCAGTAGAAACTGTTTCCATAGAGTAATTTCTAGGAATGCCTTGTAGACTCTGGAATTTTCTTTGCTAACCAATTGAGCTTAGTAGAATTTGTCTTCCAACTAATATTACATTTGTGTAACATCAAAGACAACACACAATTTAACAATTGTATCCAACAATCTCCCACTTTAGCATTGATGACAACACAACATGTCATAGCACAATGAAATTTGAAAGCAAGTCTTTTCCTAATACAACATTCTCCCTCTTAGATTTTATGCCACAAACTTCTCTAATGCAGTAATCTCCCTTTGTGAAGGAATTGCATAGCTTCTTTTCAAAATAGCAAACTCTCCACAAACAAACTCAAATTTTAGAAGGTTATGATAGTAAACTCTCCCTCTTTGACAACACATGCCAAAGACAACACATTCCAAATGAGTAACAATGTACCTTGAGTACTGATTCATATGCAATGTTTCCATGACTATGTTACATCAATTGATAGATCTTCAGCTTGGTTCCTATTCATGCATCACTAAAACTTTATTTTAGTGAGCTTCAAATAGGGAGATGACCCCTAGCTTACCTCTTAGATACAAGAATGCATCCTTAGGTAATGGCATGGTGAATATGTCAAAAATTTATTCTTTTGTATGGACATATTTAAATCTTATTTCCTTATCCTACACCAATTCTCTGACAAAGTGATACTTTATAGCAATGTGCTTGGTTTTGGAATGCATTACTAGATTCTTTGATATGTTGATTGTACTAGTATTATCACAAAACATAACTTGTTCTTTGATTTCAACTATCATGCCTTCCAACAATTGTTTGAACCAAGCAATATTAGAATAGTTTACTACTACTGCAACATACTCCGCTTCAGCTATAGATTGGGATGTACAATTTTTCTTTTTACTTGTCCAAGATACCAACCTCTTTCCAAGAAAGAATGCTCCACCACTTGTACTCTTTCTATCATCAATGTTTCCTACCCAATCAAAATTAGTAAACACATTCAAGTCCAAGTTTCCTCATAGTTTGTACCACAATCCATAATCTTCAATGGCTTTCAAGTATCTCAAGATCCTTTTGATTTCCATGATGTTATTTTCTCTAGGTTTTGCTAAAAATCTTGCTACTATACCAACTGCAAGAGCAATATTGGGCCTTGTATGAATGACATACTACAATTTTCCAATCATTGATCTATATAAGGTCTGATCTACCTCTTTTGATTCATCATCCTTGGTAAGCTTTAATCTAGTACACATGGTAGTTCCAACTAGTTTTGAATCTTCAATATCAAACTTCTTTAGTATCTCCTTGATGTACTTAGTAGTGTAGATACCATTCTTGCTTTGCTGAATTTGAAGACCAACAAAGAATTTGATCTCACCAAACATAGACATTTCAAATTCTTTATTTATTTTCTCTAAAAATTCTTTGCATAGATCATCATTCCTTGTAAACAATGTACCATCCAAAAATATTTTTGCCAAAACAATCTTGTTATCTAGTCCTTCCTTGATATACAAGCTACTATTATCATTAGTTCTCTAAAAACCAATTAGAATAAGATAGTTATGCGATCTTTCATACCATGCTATAGGGGCTTATTTTAGACCATACAATGCTTTGTGTAATTTTCAAACCATGTGCTTTTTTTATGGATCAACAAAACCTTCAAGTTGCTCAATGTAGACTTCTTCATCCAAAATACCATTGAAAAATGTAGAATTGACATCCATCTAATATACCTTAAATCCTTTGTGTGCAGAATATGCAAGTAAGGTCCTGACACCTTCTAGTCTTGTAACAATGGAAAAAGTCTCTCCATAGTCTATTCCTTCTTCTTGAGAGTATCCTTTACATACCAGTCTAGCTTTGTTTCTTGATACTTTACCATCTTCATTCAACTTATTTCTGAATAACCAGTTAGTTCCAATCACATTTTTATCTTTGGGCCTAGGTACAAGAGTCCATGTTTTGTTCTTCTCTATTTGCTCTAACTCTTCATTCATAGAATCAATCCAACTTTCATTTTCCAATGCATCTTTGACATTTCTAGTTTCAAAATTAGCAAGTAAACAAGTACCTTTTAGCTTACTTCTTGTCATAGTACATTTATATTTGTCTCCAATAATCTAATCTAGTGCATGATGACTCCCGACATACTTGGCCTATATAGGTTTCTTTCTTTTTAAATTGATTACATTCTCTTCTTCTTACACTTCATATTGATGTTCTAGCTACTCTAGCTTAGTAGGCATTGGCTTAATAGCATCTAAATATGACTCAAGTTCCTGCAACTCAATTTTAACTTCTTGCAACTTGGTGAATAATGACAGATTCGAGAGTAGAAGTTTCCTACTATAATTTTCTACTTTTTTCTTTCTTCTTCAATCCTTTCTACAAACTCGTCAAAGTTCACATGTGCACTTTCTATGAGTTTGTGAGTAGACAAATTCAAAAATCTCTATGGCTTACTTTTGCAAGAATATCCCAAAAATATGCCTTCGTCACCCTTCACATCAAATTTTCCTTTTCTAGATTCTTTTGAGATATAAAATTTACTTCCAAATACGTTTAGGTAACTTACATTGGGTTCATAGCCATACCATAACTCATAGGGGGTTTTGAATGAGTCCTTCAACTGTACTTAATTCAAGGTATGAACTGTAGTGTTGATAGCTTCTTTTCAATATTTGATAGCAATGTTCTTTTCAATCATTAAAGTTCTTGCACAATCCATGATAGATCTGTTCCTCCTTTCAGCTATTCCATTTTTCTCGAGAGTTCTAGAGGTTTATACTTGTCTTTTGATTCCTCTTTCAATGCAAAAGTTATTGAATTCATGGGAGATGAATTCACTACCTCTGTCTCATCTCAAACATTTCAGTCTTTTCCCTATTTCCTTTTCTACTCTAGCCAAATACCATTTGCACTTCTCAAATGCTTCTAACTTCTCTCATAGATGCATGACAATCATCATTCTAGAGTAATCATCAACAAAAGGAATGAAGAACTTTTCTCTAGTATAGCTCTCAATTCCAATAGGTCCACACAACTCAATATGCACAATTTCCAAAATTCCTTTAGACTGATAGTTTTTACTTTTAGAGCTAGTCTTTCCCATCTTACCAATCTGACAATTCTTGCATAGACTACCATTAGGTTTTTTTATACTAGGAATGCCTCTTACTTTCCTAAATTTTCTTTTTTTCACTAGGTTATCAAAATTCACATAACATAACCTTCTGTGCTATAACCAACTTTCTTCAACTTGAGCAATAAACTATGAGCATTCACCAAGTTCAAGATAAAACAAATTACCTTTTGTCTGTATACCTGATCCAATCAGCTTTCCTTTGTCATCTAGTAGTCTATCTTTTCCATGCATGAATTCCACCTTGAATCTAATATTGATTAGTTGTGCCACACTCAAAAGATTATGTTTTAGTCCTTCAACCCAATAGGCATTATCACATACAAGCTCTTTGGTTAGTGAGATTCTTCGTCTTCCTTTTATGCAACAAGGTTCATTATTGCCAAACCTCACACTACCACCATCATAGTCTTCAAAATGTTCAAACTTTGTTTTGTCATCAGTCCTATGATGAGAACAACAACTGTCTATGATCCATGTATCATTTTTTCTCACATGAGAGATAAGTACCATCTTATCTTCCTCATCATTATTAAATTCATCTTTTACAACAGTGTAAACAATTTCATCTTCACTATTATCAAAATCCTTAGAATCCTTAGCCATGAAACATGTTTTCTTACCTTTTTTATTGAATGATTTGAAGTCTTTCTTGCCATTGCACTTATGACCTTTCTTTTCATCCTTTTTTTTCTTGTTTGGGCACCTAGAAACAATATGACCAATTTCTTCACATGAAAAATAGATTAGAGTAACTTTACCTTTGTATTTTCCTTTGCCTCTAGAATATTTTCCTACAAATAGAGCTTCAACCATCTCAAGATGACTGTCAGAACTCTCTTTTGATTCTTCTTCACTATCTGACTAAGAATCCTTTATCTTCTTGCCCTTTTCTTTGAGTGAAAGGTTGGCTTCAAATGCTGGTTCAATGTTCTTGGAAGCTAGAACATAGTTGTCATAGTTATCTAGCTCAAATGCAATCAATCTTCCTACTATTGTTAGATTGTGGTGACTGATCAGGAAAGTACTGTACATACTTCATAAATAGTGGGGTTTGGGGCATGGCCGACATGGCAGCCAACATATTATGGCCGACATATGGCCGACATGTTATAACCCTAAAGCGGTTTAATACTTGTATAAATGGGCTTAGGGTTGAGTATTTTTCATTATGTTGTGATGCGAAATTGGTTCTTGTGGCAATATTGAGCTGTAAGGGATTACGGATTGTAATCAGGTTGTAATCACTAGATTGTAATAAGATCAAACTTGTTGTTTGGTGGATGTAGCCCAGGGATTGGGTGAAACACATTAAATCTTGGTGCCTTGTGTTCATTTCTGTGTGTTCTATTATTTTCTGTTATTGGTTATATTTGCATATAGTTTTTATTTTTGTCCGCAGTTTATCCTAACAACTATGTCATCTAATTTATCTTATGATTTGCTTCACACGTTCTTTCTTGAATTGTAGAAACTCTAATTGCTTAAATGGGAAGAAATGTTCTAAGAACTTTACTTACAACTATTTCCTCTTTGATATCTCCTCTAGAAGCCTTGATTGCACTAACGCTTGCTTTGACCCTTTCAACATATTTAGCAATATTTTAATCCTCTCTCATCCTCATCTAATCAAATTTTCCTCTTAGACTTTCTGCTTTGGCTCTTCTCACATTTTCATCACCTCCATAGATATATTTTAGCCTATTCCACATTTCAAAGTTAGTTTTTTATTCCTTGATATCATCAAATTCTTCATAGCTTAGGGTTGATGCAATGTCTATCATCATGGTGGTATGAGTCTTCTTCTCAGCAATATCATTGACAAAGAATGTAACATAAGGAGTTGTATATTCTTCATCAAGATATTTCAATCATGTATCTTGAATGGAATCCAAATGGAGTCTCATGAGACCTTGTCATGCTGAAAGTTGTCCCTATTAAGCCTTGTTGTCCCTATTTCTCTCTTATAAGACATCTCAATCTTTAGCTTAGATCCTTGAAATCCATCCTGCAAGCACCAAAAGCTCTTATACCAATTGTTGTAAATATAGATGGATTGACTGAGAGGGGGGTGAATTCATTACCACAAAAAAAAATCCATAGATCCCTTAGATGTCTTATAAAACTAGTTATTGTTGTCACTCAGTAAACATACAAAAAAAAGCCAAACTTGATAGATGCAGTGTATGTTATCTTTAATAGAACTTAAACATTTATAGTGATTCACATGCAACCATAAAATAAATAACATGAACACATGAGACACCAAATTTAATGTGGAAAGCCAATATGGGAAAAACCACCAAGTAACTAGCTATTTATTTTCACTCTTCTAAAGTTAGCCCTATTAGGAGCCAACCCTATTAAAGGTTACAAAACACACTATTAGGTGTGACCTTGTTAGAGGATTTAATCATCCTATTAGGAGTGTCTTTGCTAGAGGACTTTAGAACAATTCTATAGAACTATCACCTTGTTAGAGGATTTACAAATGGCTATTAAACCAACTCTGTTAAGAGATTTAGAAATCACTACTGCAATGGTGAGAAAGTAACAAT